>VWPU01002148.1:0-180964 GCA_013398955.1 Callaeas wilsoni | reverse complement strand
TTTTTGTGTTTGTTGTTTTTTCTGAGTAATATATATCTGATGCCAAGGAAAAACACCACTGTGTTAAAGGAATTCTCTTTTATGCTCAAATTTTCAGCATGTGTTTGTAGTGTTATATCCCCTTTCAGAAATTATCAGGAGAGGCTGCAAATCTTACAAGACTGCATCCTGTTAAAGATTCAGAGGTCTTCGGATCACATGATAGTTTCTAGGGCACATTGTTCATTACAGACAGTAACAACACAGGGAACAAGATGGATTATTGAGGATCTTGATAGATGATTCTGTGATCTGAGACTGGTCATAGCTTGAAAAGAGAGATAGAGATCTCTGTTCCTGAAAATAATAAACCGCTGACTTTTGATGGGATTGCTCGTATGATTTGAATGAGAAACTCTTTTTTGGAAGAGGATTCATTTTCAGCCTACTGGTGGGTGTGCATTTTTAAATTATTTTATCCAATTTTTCCTGCTTCTTCTGTTTCCAAGATTCATTGCTTAAGCAATTTTAAAAAATCTAATTATCAATAAGTTGTTTATCCCAGTGCTATATAAAGCAATTTAATTTACTTGGATTCACAAAAACTCTTTTACAAAGTTCATTACCAAAGGCTCTTCAGGAAACAAACAGATCCTGAGTTCAGTCCTCCTCCCCCCATGATGCTCCATCTGTCTGGACTGTCTCTATTCTAGACACATAATAACCTTTGCTCACATCCAGGAAGGAACAGACTTTCAAAAATTATTCCCAGAGTTGAACCGCGTATGGTTTTGGCAGGTTTTCTATTCTGTAAGGTGTTCTTTCTGGCAAAAGTGTGGTGAAAGCATATGTAAATGTGTCAGGAATGTTCCAATAAAAATTTTGCTTCGCAGAATTCCATTTGCAAATGTTGGATATGGTGTTATTATTGACCTGACTCGTGTTCTAGCTTTTGGTTAATGGGGGCTGCTCCCTCAGGACAGGGTACCTCGTCTGCTTTGAGACCAGTAACATCTGCTGGGTCTGTTCTGTCTCTTGAGAGGTGGTCTCTGCAAACCCCACAAAACTCAGAGCTTGGTTTAAAGGCGTCTTTCCAGAATGCAAAATGTTTTGTACAGCTTCAGCACCAGTGTTAACGAAGGAACAGCAAACACCTGGGAATTTCACAGCTGAGGTTCACCTTGCCTTGACTGGGAGAGTGTAAACTGTTTCCACCTGTGCTGTTTGGTTGGCTGCCCAGGAGAGGAGAGCCCTCCTCCCACCTGTGCTGCAGGGGTGGTTCTGGTAGGAACAAGGTCTGGTGAGGCCGTAACTGTCTGGTCACCCCACACAGCCTCGTCCCTGCTCTGGCTGTGCCCTCTTGTCTTGTCCTTGGACAGTTTTGACTCAGTTGTAACCTGAGGGTTGTAAAGCAGAGGCTGCAATAGCCCTGAGTGTGCCAGAAGCCTCACCACACACAGCCAGCTGTTAGTGTGATAGCACTGGGACTCAGACATTAAAAAGTACGGGATAGACTTGTAAAGGCGAGTTGGGTTTGTTGTTTTGGTTTTTTTTTTAATCTTTCTGGTGGAGAACTTGCTGTTTATACTACCAGTGTAACTTTTTTTCAATTCTAGCTGTCCCCAAAATTTGGGAAAACACTCTGTGAAGAGTTCGGCAGCAAATAAATTGCTTCCCTACCCATAGAAGGAGAGGTCTTCATGTGCCTGTCTCTGACCATCATTCCTGATTCTTGTTTTTAATTCTGCTTGAGATACTAATGGGCCCTGTAGAGTTTTTATACTGCACAAAGGAATGCCCATGTTTTGGGGGCAAAAAAAAGAGAGGAGGGGTGATAGCCAGACCTCAGAGAACCATTGCTGTTTTGGAAGAGAAAGTCAAAGTACCTACTTCTCTCTCAGGAATCGGGTTTTAATTCTGTCATTGGCACCTTTGCTGGCGGTCGAGCGTTCCTTTCTGTGAGCCTGATGTGGGTGTGTATCTGCCTGCACAAACCTGCATTGTCACGCCTCTGCCTCGCCTCGCTTGCTCTCCCAGCACGGGGCTGCAGGGCAGGAGGTGCTGCTCAGCTGTCCCTGCAGGCAGAAGGTAACGAGGACAAGGCACGGAGCTGCGCTGTGCTACGTGCCTGCTGCCACCTCTCTTGGCAAGTTTTACGTGTTTTTGCAAAATGCTTTAGGAGCTGTGGGTGAGAGATGGTCCCTGTTGGAGGGACAGCATGAGGGCCATCAGTGACCTACAAGTGGCATTGCCAAACTGTAACAGCGGGTGTAGATAAGCATAAATATTTGGGCAGTGCAGGCAAGCCTTGTCCTAAGCTGAAGGAATTCTAAATTCAGATATTTGGGAGGTCCCATGATACTTTATAAATCCTGTAGAACACTCTCCAAAATCTGGAAGCTCTGTCTGTTTTGAAGCCAAGAACACTTAGAGCTAATTCTCTCTTCTTTGCCCTTGCCATTGACCTCATTTATGGAGATGAAAGAAGAAAAAACAATTAGCTCACTGGGAAATTCTATTATGTGGAAAGGAGGTGGACGTTTGATCAATACTCTTGGGTTATGGTCTCAGCTGGAAGGGCAGATTTTTGTCTCCCAGATGGAGTGATGCCTGTTAGTCCCTGAGGCTTGCAAGCGGGAAAGATAGTGATCCAGCCTTTCACTTCTGGAAAACTAAAAGATGCCACTTTCTTCTTCTCAAGAAATGAACTGTAATACATATGGGACATAATTCATCCTGTTGTTGTTGGGGTAAAAGGGCTCGGTAGGGAAATGTTCCTTTCATTCAACTGTGCCTAATGGTGTAGAGCAGAACCCACCCTAGCCTCTTGCTCTCCCAGCTCAGAAGAGATTTCTCTGACTCTCACAGTATCAGTGATTTACCACATTCCAGCCTGTAAGACGTTCTCAGAGGTCTTCCCTTGCTCTTCCACCTTGCTGGCAGGAACGGGGCCGTGGGCACACACCCGTGCTGTGGGCTGGGGTGTGCACAGAGTGTCCCACTGAGGGCAGCCTGTGCCACGGGGCTTCTGGCTGTCACTCCAAAGCAGCCTCTGCTGCACTGGAGCAGGTGAAGCAGACCTGGCTGCTCTTAAATGTTAATGTCCTCACTGAAACACATTAGCATGTATTAGGGGAGGATAGGATGAGTGGACTTTTGCCTTTGAGGCTGCTCTTGCACGATTTGAATCAGGGATTTTTTCCTAATCACTGCAGAAAAGTATTAATTTATCTCATTTAGGGTTTGTTATTATGAAAAGATAGAGGTGTCAAAATTTGTGAGCTCAAGGTTTAATTTCTACTGAGAGAGCTGTTGAGAAGCTTTAGTAATGTATGGCTAACTTGTTGTAAAGTTAAAAACATAAACTAGCACTGTTAATGGTAGGAAATTCTTACCCCTCTATTAATGTCCTCTAGCATACACATATTATTTTCATGCCACTAGTTGCCTTTTGGAATGTATAATTTGGCATAATGAGTAAAGCAATTAATCTGCTGAACCTCCTATTTTCCTTCCAGCTATAGCTAATATGAAGAGTTGTGTAGTAGATATATTTTGCATTTTTATTCTACATCCACTCTAACAGTCTCAATGGTTTTTACTCGTGTAAGTGTAAGAAGCCTCTAAGCTGCTCTGATAGCAGAGAGATCATAAATTATCTGCTTTTGCCAAGGTGGGAAACAGAGCAATGGCACAGCAAATGTCCTTTAGTGTTCCTGGTGCTGGATTTAGAACATTGTAGCTGTGAGTCACAAAGCAGTAATTCCATGTATCTTTATCCTGTAAGTGAAAATGTGGGGTATTTTAAAAAAATAATAAGGATTTAACTTCATTTTGGCAGATTTTATTTCAGTTCATGTATTTTTTTCCCTCTCAATATGCAACCAGACCTTCCACCAATCTTTTATTGGCTCAATTGGACAGAGCATGATGCTAACAGTGCCAAGGTCACAGGTTCGATCCCTGTGTGGACCATTCACTTAAGAGAGTTGGATTTGGGGATCCTTGAGGGTCCCTTCCAACTCAGAATGTTCTGTGAAGTCACTTCCTAGCTCTCCTGTACTTGTTTTGCCTCAGGAGCTCAGCTGTAGCAGCAGCACTGCCCCACCTCCAGGCAGGCTCTGTGTGTCCCCAGCAATCCCTTGGCTCCCCTCCCCACTGGCCTGCTAACTAGATCCCAGAAAATTTGCTAGGGTTCTGTGATCTAGCAGATGAGACACAGGCTTTTTTGATTAAGGTGAGTGGTAACTGATCTGCTACACCTTGCTTTGCAGGTGTTTCAGCAGCAAATCTTCAGTGCCAGGTGGCTGCAGTTGGTCCATGAAAAGGTTGAACGCAGTCATTAAAGCTGCTGCACTTGGAAGAAGGTGGTGGAACCAGGCAAGAAGGAAGGATCTGCTGCACTACTGATTCCTTGGCACTGCTGGAAATCTCCTCAGAAGCCACTGACTAATGTAAGGAAATGACTTCCTAAGCCAAGTATGCTGTTGCTTTTATGAATTTTCTATCAGTCCTGTTACTCCTTACATGTAGTGCAAGGAGCTGGCTGGGCTGGTGTATTTTAGATTGTGCTGCTTTCTGAACGTTGTGTTCTGGCATGGGGTCCAGCTGCTTGTTGGGGCTGGCAAGGGCTGGAGCACCAGGTACTGTGTGCTGTGTCCTTGTGAGCACTCCTAGAGAGGCCCCAGCCAAGGCTTGCAGTCTCTGCCAATTTTTTCTTCAGCCTTCACCCCTGGAGTTTTTTGCTGTTAGTTGTAAAGAAGATAAATAGCAATACAGAGCTGCCTGTGTGCAACAATAGTGGTGACTTACTCCTGCCAGAAGTGAGGTTTCAGTGGGGAATATGGTCTGGACCCTGGTATGACTTCTCTCTGCTCATCAGTGAGGATTAGGCATGTGACCTCTCCTGCTCCACAGTTCATTATTTCATTATTGTTCAGATTTACAAAATTATCTGTTGCTAAATATAGCAACAGATCCTTCTCCGGGTAATTTCTGGAATAGGGAATTTGCTTACATTTAAGAAGTTCTGCTTCCTGGTCAGATGATACAGCACAAGATGCCCCCTACCCAGAAACAGCAGGGCTTTCTGAGGGACCTGCTTTGCTTCATGGTCTGGCCCCAGCTGTGACCAGGAAAGGGGCACGAGCTGTTATCAAACTGGCTCAGCACGGGAGCAAATGAGCTGGTCCATAAAGTTCTGGCAGCAAGGAGAAGCTGATTTGGGCAGAAGCGTGCACATCCTTTTGGAGTAGGGGTGCCCAGTGTGGGTCATGTCAAGGAGGAGTACAGCTGCCTTCAATGAGCACATTGGGCATGAGAAAGTAGTCCTGGTCATGAGGAGGAGTGCAGTGATAGGATCACTGGTCAGTCAGCAGGCTGAACTGCTCTTCCAGTGCTGAGATGCAAATAAAGGTCCGATGGAGCCAAGCAGCCCTTCTGCAAGGCTGTTTCTTGGAAGTGTGGGTGACCTTGGAAACAGAAGGGCCCTCCCTCCAAGAGGGCTGCTCAGAAAGCCTTGCAATAGTGCAGAAGAGGCATTTTGCAATGCACCAGGTGGTGGGGACCAGCACAGGCTGGGATCAGTGCAATCTGGAATACCAGGTGGCATGCTGAAGCCTGGTGCCAGCACAGGCTTGCTATCGTTCTTGTCATATAATTCTTTGGTGATCTTGCTAATTTGAAATCCGATCTGTGTTTTGTATTGACTTAAATATCTTCTGCCAAATGAGTGGTAGTGTGAAAATGTAGCATTAATTGTTTGTCAAGACACAGCTGAAGAAACAGTCAAAGTGAGTATGACTCACTTGAAAGAAGTGGTTTTCACCTCTATTTCCCCTCTTCTTTCCACCACGTTCACCCCCATCTCCCTTGTCTTTGCAAAGTGATGCTTTCTTTAGGCAAAAACACTGGGGCTTTGGCATTGAGAACTCTGCAAAGCTCCTGCTCAGGCTGCTGGAGCTACTCTGAGCAGCAGATGACAGGTTTTCTGTCACTGCTGCATTTCTGGTGCTCTGGATCTTTTTCTGAATGTCTATAGTGGCATTTCATGGTGAAGTGAGATTCAGTGACCTTTTGCCAGGTCATCAGCATGGGGTTTATTCTTGCTTTTCTCTCAGTTATGAAGCAAATGCTGCTGGCACAGTTGGCAGGTAAGACTGCACTGCAGATGAATCTGATGTGATGGGACTGCTGCAGTCTGGAGGGATGAATGTGTGGCAATCTCTAGAGCCAGGTGACTTCTCAAGTCTTACTTGTGATATGGTGAAACGAGGTGGAATATTTTTGAGTGCTTAGTTTAAATAGGTGAAGTATCGTGCCTTCTCCTTGCTACTGCATCTTGTATCTATTTCAAGGGAAAATACATAGCTTTAAAAATGTGGGTCTGTCTGTGGCAGAAGTAGCACTGAATAGAAACAGTGTGAAGAAAACAGTCGTGTTTGCAAGCTGTCGGAGAAACTTGCCTCTGATTGATCTTCCGGGTTAGCAGAATGTGACAACCTATAGCAACACAAGTGAACAAGCATGGGATAAAATACAAGGTCTGCTTAAAAATGTATTAAGTTGAACTCCAAAACCTCAGAAGGGTATTTGTGTTGGGATTTTTCTTTTTTCTTAGCAGTGTTTCTAAACAATCTGGAGTGAATTAGACCCCTACAATTGGAAATTTGATTTGGGGTCATCTTTAAATGAACTCTAAAAGCATTAGACTCTGCTTGGCCAGGATCTCTGCTTTGGGCCTAAGCCCAGCATGTCATCTCCAAATCAATTCCAAGGTCCCTTTCCAGCCCAAGCTACTATTGATTATTTCTCTTTCCTTTTAACGGAAAGTCATCCCTACGGTGATCACATTATATATCTTAGTCAGTAAATCAGTAAAGGCAATTTCAGACCGAAGGAAGCTGCTGCCCGAGGAAGCACTGTGGCTTATCTCTGGCAGCTGCTGTGTGTGCCTGGGCTGGCCGCTGCTCCCCAGCACGGCCACCTCTCGGGCTCACCAGGCTGCAGCTGCTCAGGAGCCGTGCAAAAAGGAGTATGTATACAGATTTTAGGCACCTGCCCTCCCCATCTCGAGTCTTGGAGACAGTTTTACCTTCTGATTCATTGTGGAAGCGGAGTACAATCCTGGAGAGAGGGAGGGGCAGCTTGGCGGGGTTTGCTTCAGGTGGGCTGGTGTGTATCAGAGGTGTTGGGGCTGTGTCACCTCTGTAGTGACAGGCTGCAACACCGGGCAGGAGGCCTCACTCCTGACCCAGCTGCGTTGTGTTTTGACAAAAGATAGGGAATACAGAAAGGTACTATGATAAGATTGTAAGAGGATTTGTGTTTGTGTAGTATGACTTTTGATAGGCTTAATTCAGACTTTTTAAGCAACAGTTTTGTTTTGGCTTTTTTTTTCAGGTGAAAATACTCTTTTTTAGTAGAAGCTGTCATGGGAATCCCACGGGAAATAACTATAAATAAGGGACTGATGTGTATGTAGCTTTCAAGGCATCTGAAATGAGAATAAATCTCTTAAAATAAAGGCCAGGTGGCAATATAAGCCAGAGCAATGATGCCCTGTGTGCTACTAACTTTGTTAGTGCAGTTACCAATAATTACCACATCCCTAAATGACCATATTGTGTTCAGTAGTGTCAGTAAGGTCAATTCACAGTCATAGGATGAAAGCGGACACTCCAATAGCTCTTAATGTGCATCAAAATGAGAAGATTGATATTGACAGGGTGACCTCAGCTCCGAAGGGGCAGTTTATTTTGAATGGCTGTAGTTTTCTTTTGCTTATGATTGACAGCCTCAGTGGTATGAGTTTTTTCTTTCTTTCTGTGGTTTTTTTCTTTGTCTTGAAGGAGCACCCCAGTTGATGTTAGCTACTTCATATAACACAGCTACAGTACAAGTAAGTAAAGACCAGGAAGATTTTCTGTAGAAAGTTGCTGCACCCCAGTGCCCAATGTCCCCCAAGTGCCCTTTGATCGTTCTCTGGATGACCCCGGCTCTGTGTTAATGTCTGGCATTCAGTTCCGCAATTAAAATGTGTGGCCTGACATCAGTTCCGAATTTGTCTTTCCTTCAATTTTTCATGTCCACCCAATTCATTCTTTTGTCCTCTTAACCTTCGCTGTGGCAGATAACTGAGTGTTTTATCCTCCAGTTGCCATCAGTGGAAAGTTTGCTGTAATTTATTTACAATTTCTCATATTTTTCTCTTTTTACACCGAGTTTTGTACTGAAAAGGAATTTAATTGATATTCTGTAAAATTTGGAACTATCAACACTCTTCTATTTATTCCATAACATTTTTTTTTCCCAAACAAAGTGATTTAAAAGTTTTGCTGTACACTTTTGGGAGGAAGAACTTCATATTCTTCTTCTTTGCCGGCAGAACACCTGGGTGCATGCATATTTGTAAACCTAGTTAGCTAAATGCAGGCCTTGAAGGCTGTTCTCTGATTATACTGGGCAATTAAAAGTTCAGACTTAGTAAGCACTGTTGCTATCAGCAGAATGAGAAAGCATTTTTAATAAACACGGAGAATATCTCCAGGATTTGACTGTTTGACAGTACTGGCTATGGAGGAAGGTTGTGCTGTTATTGCTTGAGTGATCAATGAAACTGTTCTGAGACATGTGGAGGAGAAAAAAAGGTTATAAAGTGTAGCAAACTTGTGAGAACTTTCAGTAGAGGGCTCTTTAACCTCAGCTTCCTTGGAGTTTAAGAATACTTATATGGCATTTCCTCCTACAGAACAGGGTGCTGCAGCTGTAGAAAATGCTATGCACTGAATCAAATAAATTGTACAAACAGAAGGATACAGGCCCCACCTCTCCAAGCCTCTTGGTTTGGTATAATACAGTGAAACATATTTGTAAAACAGACAAAAAAGAAATACTCATCCTTGACATTTACAATGTATGATACAGCTCTGAAGCAATTTCTGGTGCAGAATTTGCTGCATTTGCCTTAGGTAAAGGGATGCTCGTTAGGAGGAAAAACTAGAATAATGGGGTCAGGAGCAGTAACAGTTCTCAGAGATGTGAAATGTGAAGAGGTGACTTGGCAGTGCTGGAGCTGTGAGAGCAGGCAGGCAGACCTCGAATATCTGGGGCTTTCTGCTCTCTTTATCTGGCTGAGGTCCCTTTTCCTCCACCAAAACTCTGGTGATGCATGAGCAGCAGCATGGGGTGGCTGTTGCTTCTTGCCTGAGTGTTGAGGCAGGAATGATGCCTGAGGTGGTATGTAAAGTAAAAAGGAAAAGCCACGGCTTATTTTTGTTCTTCCATCAGTACCATGTTGCAATTTCAGCTGTGTGCCCAAGTCCATGAATATTTGGAGTGAATATTGTTACTAATAAATAGCAGGCAAGTGTAACTCTTTTGTCTTGGTATAAAATAATACTGTTAATTTTTTTGCAATATCCAGGGAATACTTTGCTTTTAAGACAGGAAGAAGGAGGTACTTTTTAAACTAACTTTTACTGCCTTCAATTCCTGTTAGTCAAATAATGGGGGCAAAAAAAGGAAGCAAAACTTAACGAAGAAAAAACCATGATACTTTGACTAACTTTAAAAAATAAGCTCATAAATTGCGCACTTTGTAATAAGTTTACATTGATTGTTTTTCCTTAGATATTAAGATTTATTCTCCCTAGAGTGCAGTAAATCTGAGGTGGAAACAGGCCAGCATGCGCTCATCTGTCGCCCCTTGGGAAATGGCGTTTGCAGAGTGATGGCTGGCCTGGAGACTCGGCTCCTGGATGGGTTGAGAAGTGTGAGAGCAGAGCCAAGGCAGGGACTCCAGTGAGCCAGGTGAGCGGAAGAGAGGTGTTCTTGTCGAATACTTGGAGAAATAGCTCTGACTTCAGTGATTGGTTTTGGCTGAGCAGGTTGGCATTGCTGAGCCCAGTCATGCTATGTGCTATCTCTGTTTAAGGAATTATTTGTATTTAGATGGGCAGTAAAGGTTTGCTAAAGTATTTTTTTAAACAGATGACTGGTATAAACCATTTTTTTTTAACTTCAGCAACCTTCATTGTCTCTGTTGCATCTTTTTTGTCCCATGCAGCTGCATGGTAGCAGTTTGCTTCCATGTGTTCCTGTCTTCAGTGACCTCCTGTTCTGTTCTCTGGCTTTTGAGCAAAGCTCTAGTTAAGCATCTGGACTTGCCTGGAAAGTCTTTTTCTGTGTAATAGGTGGAAAGCCTCAACTGGATTTACACACTGCCTAGAAAAATCTTGAGAGCAGGATTATAGCTGGTTTATTACGGATTGTTACTTTGCTAGATTTTTGTGCAAACTGTTTTAAATCATTTCTCTTCCTAAATTATCTACATTACAAGTTAGCACAAATACCTGTGATAGAGCTAAAATCCATGGCTTACTACAGGACACAATATTAGGTGCTTTTTTTATGATATTCATTCACGCTGGTGATAACAGATGATTTCTGTTAAAAGGTGTTTACCCTTAGCAGTATTTCATTAATGGAAAGAAATGAAGATGTCAGACCTCCTCCTCTGTTAGGAAGTCTTCTGTTGGAAGTGCAAGAACAGGGCCCCTAGAGGCAAAGGGCCTGTATTTTTCAGAGCAGTAGTTCAGTAATTGCTGCAGTTTTACTGTAATCCCAGACTGCTTTCTTGGTCTGAGGACAGAAAGGAGGAGTGCTATGACAAGGCAAGTGTGCCTTTTCTCCCTTCTGTGTTGAGAAAGGGGGGGAATTTTGTTGATACATTTAAATTTTTTTTTTTCATGAATTGGCAGCTGAAAGTCCAAGTTTTTCCCCTGCTACTCTGCAACTGGAAGCAGTAACTGTCTGGTTACTAGATGTATATACAGTAAGTAAGCAGCGTTGGTTTGCTTATTAGTGCACTGAGCCTCTAACTTCCTGTCAGAATGCTGCTGACAGCAACAAGGACCCTTTAGAGGTCACTTACAAATACTGGTTAAAGCTCCTACACAGATAATTTAAACTAATTACCCTTGTGTTGAACAAACTGCTCTTTGCCAAGTAACACAATAAAGCGGTGCCTTATTGAAGGGAGGAAAGGACAGGACATCAGGAAGGAAATTGGGTTTGTACACACTTAAGCAGACAATTTCTTCCCCCAGATACTGCAGTTACGGGAACTTCCCTTCTCTGGTGTCCGAGGAGGCGTTGTCCTGTTGCTGCCCATCCTGCAGCAGGAGCTACTGGCAAAATAGGGTGCCCAGAGGCTCCTTGGCCACTGTTGTACTGGGGTACTGCTCAGAGAGGCCAACTGCTGCTGCTCAGTGCTCAGCATGGCTGCAGCTCTGCCTGCAACACAGACTGACTGAGATCCCTCTTTCTGTGGCTGCTGTTTCCCTGTCCTGTGATCCAGCCTTCCTCATAGGAACAAGAGAAGTTAGGCTGGCTTCCTTCTGTGGAAAGTGTCTTGTTACCTGCTGGGCACTGGGAAGTAGATATAGAAATACTCTTTGCAGAAGTTCTATACTAGTAATTTATATTTCGACTGATACTTGAGCAGGCACTTGAGCCAGGTGTTTTTTATTCTATGATGTATAAATGAATACTGCTTTCATGCTTCACAAGTTAGCAAAACAAAGAGCAGCAAAAATGAGCTCAGAATATCTACCTGCCAAAGTGTGTCCCTGGTCTGCGGGACCAAGGTGCAAAAGGGGCCAGCAGAGGTAATCTTCTTATTCTGTGCTCTGGGAAGGAATCTCATGGTGCGAAATGACATATGGTGGGTGTGAAGAATGGTCAGAGGCAGGAAGGGCAGCTGAGCCTGGCTTATGCCACAGGCAAACCCTTCGGTGTGGGGCTCTCCTGGCTGTGCCTGGCTTCCATCTGATGATGTTTGCTCTCACTGCCTTTGGTCACTGTACCAGGCTGCTGTGTTTTACTGATTGTGGTTCATTTTACCACGTTACTGGAGAAGTGGTAGAGGTTTACATAATCCTTGCAAATACTACTGGAGTAATATGGGATTGGAGAATTTCCTTTGTCTAAAACATGCTGGTGTTACACTGAAGTAGTAGAAAGCACACGTGATCCATCAGTTATAGCATTTTCTTAATGTGTTTATTTTCTTATTGGGATAGGGGTTTAACCTTTCTGGCTTGTTAGAAAAGACAAGACTCGTTTCTTTCAACCAAGTTCATGCAAATACAGGCAGGAAATATAGGAAAAGTACAAAATGTTTTACATTCATTCCCACATAATAATAATTGAAATATTTCAGTCTTTAGAAACTCCATTATAATGCTACTTGATTGCAGAAATAAAGTATATTTCTTCTGAACATACTCTTTGTTCTCACAGGTTTTCAATAATTTTGTATGGACTATGGTTGTGTGTTGGTGATAAATACAACAAAAGGAATGGAAAAAAGATGTGCTTATTCTGGCAACCAAATATGATATTTCTACAAATTCATAGTTTGAGTACGTTATATGTGTAATTGTTCCTGAATGGTATGAAAAAATACAGCTTTTAATTTAGCTGAGCAATCCGATTTTACTGGGCTGGAGCTGAAAAGCCTTTTACGAAGGTGTTCTCCTCATGCTGCTGGATTTAAGCTCATGTTCTGTACGTGTTGAAGCTGATGATGTGTTTCTAGAGAAGAGGGCTTTGGACCATAAGGTTTTTGCCTTTGATCTTGGGGTGCAGAGAGCCAACCTGTTCTGAGTGTGTGTGCTGTCACAGTGCTGAGACACCCAGCTTTGAGTTGTGCTTGCCAAGCCATAGCTCATCATGTCTGAGGCCATTCCCGTCCACTGAGGACGAGCTGCAGGGCTCTGTTACCCCACAGCAGGATGTTTCACCTTTTTCTGGATAGCAAAGGAAGTTGAAAAATGCCGTGTGGGCTTTTAGTGTTAAATTTTTATTTTCACTGTGGCAAACTGGACACGGTACGTGAGCACTGCAGCAAACACCTGTTAATGCAGCTGGAGGTCAGCTACACCAGGGGATGCTGCCTTTGGGTAGTTCTTCGGATGAAGAATTTATGCTGTAACATTCTTTTGGGTTATAGAGTTCTATAGCCATACAAATTTATGTAGAAAGGGGAAAGAAAGCGCAATCATATCTAACTTTTTAATTTGCAGCAAATCAGAGTACTGTATCCTAATACTTAAGGGTGGCTTTCTGAAGAGTATTCGAATACAATAATTTAGGTAGATAGTAAAAACTACCATCATTGTCTAAAGTTCATAGCTGGGATATTTTCCTTCCATTTTCAGAAGACACCTGAGGTTTCCTTTTTGAACTTATGTTTCAAAACTGATAAAACTCAGAGGGCTTTTTCTTGCTGCAGTATTAATTTCATTTGTGAAGAAAGCCAGGAGATCAAATATTGACCTGACCCAGGGAAAATATTGACAGTATAACTAGAAACTTTACGGTTAAGGTGCAGATTGAGAACAGAAATCTCATACTCAGGGTGCACTGAAAGTTTAGAGGCAGCTTGAAGCTAATGTGAAGAGACAGGTTGTCTGAGTTAATACCAAATGGGGAAAGACTGTGAAACCAGAAGGGAAGAGGATGCATAATCTTTCTAAATTGTATTAAGCTTTGGGATATAGTCTTTGTTTTATAATACATAGCAAAGTGATTTATAGTCTTGTAATAAAAGAGTATTTAGAGGATTAATAATCCTCCCACCCTTCCAAGCTTTAAGCCATCCTTGTTGCTTTCAGAAGCCAAGCTATGACCCGTCGCACAATTTGTTATATTTCACCGGTTTCCTTAAAAATGCTTGATGTTGTGACCAGCAAAGTCCTAGACAATGCTGGAAGTTTATTGGGCTTGTGTGTCAAAATGCTTGGTGATTTCTAGGCTGGGTGTTTTTTTTCTTGTTGGTGTTTTGTTTTGTTTTTAATATGTAACTCTTCCAATTTTTTTCTGTAATACTGATGAATTTTTTTTGAAGAGACCAAGTTGGAGGGGGTGGTAGTTGCTGCCTGGATGTTTCCTTGCTTGGCCAGTAGGTCTAGGGCAATCATACCTCTTGGATGTCTTTCTCCCTCGCTGTCTGCCCGTTCAGCCTTTGCTCCGCACTGTACATGCATGTGGCACTCTGCAAACCAGGTCCTGGGTTTGGTCTTCTCTTTCCACTTTATCCCTTCAGAAGGGCTGAGACACCTCCTGTCTCATTTGCTACTAATCTGAAAGCAACATAAAATGGCTAACAGTACTGTATGAGTATTGCATTACATGATTTTTTGGCTACCAATTACTTGTAGTGCAGTAATTATTAAGTAAAACCGATCTGCCTGAGGTCACAAAGCCAGGAATAGAGCACATATCTCCTGACTCCTGATCCAGTGACACAGCTGTTAATTCACACAATTTCTACTTGAGTTCATTAAAAACCTTCTCCCACAGCTCTGCCTCCCTCAGCAGCCAAAATTTCTCCTTTTAATAGAAGAAAGGAGCTTCCTTTGGGACTGTAATTCCCCCCACAGTGAAAAACTTATCCAGCTGAGACTATGCGCTCTTTTGAAGTACTGTTAGCCCTTTCTGACCTGAGAAACAAGGAGGGAACTAAACTCTTATATCTAAGCTTGGAAAGCACATCTAATACAGCCAGGACATGTGTGCTAGAGAGTTTTCATGTCTGAATGCTGTAGATAATGCGCTTTAAAAGTTCTCCGAGATGAAAACTCAATTTATTATAACAAAGATGATGTTCACTCCCCCTCCAAAGCCAAGTAAACTCGTACATAGAACTACAGAATTGGAAAAAGAGTCAGGTGTGAGGAATGTGTGTGGTTTTGGTGATGTTTTTATTTGTGTACATCTTGTTTTTCTTGAGTGGTGGTTTTGTTGTGGGTCTTTTTGTTGTTTATTTTTAATTTTGAGGAGTAGATTTTGAGGACAGCAGGGACCATTATGGTCTAGTCTGCTGCAGAAGTCACTGACACAGAACTTCATCCTGTTTTTTTTTCCTTGAGCGTATCGTATGTGGCTGAATGTATATCTTTAGGTAGATAGCCATTCTTGATCTACTTAAATTAGTGCTGGATGAGGACTAACCTTTTCACATGCCAAGTTGTTCCAACTCTTAAATACCAATTTTAGTTCTAATGGCTAGGAAAGGGAGGTGTATGTAGTCTCAGAAGAGAGCAAATATAGCTCACTACAGTAAGGATGCTCAGAACATGAGCTAATGCCATTTGGTAACGAGCTGGATTACGCTTATATCTCTCTTCAGATAATGCACTGGTTTAGAACTATTTAAATCAGTGTTTCATTGTATTAATTTATTTCCATGCTTCCAATGCTTCAAGAAGTAATTCTGGGGAGACTTGAGAAGTGGTTTCAGCGTACATTGTTATTCACTTCAGGATGAAGTCCTACCTATGTTTTTGAAACAGTATTTTTAAAGCTTAAAAATAAATCTTTTTCCAGTGTAGCATATTATTTATGCTAATATAGAAAAGGCTCTGTCTTACTGTTCTCAATTACTTATAACAAAACTTTCAATGTGTTAGATATATTCAGCTTGACTCTGGATCATCTGAAACTCCTTGGGACTTTGATTTTATATTCTGTAGCCTTCTCCAAAGCTTTAGTTTCAACACTGAAAGCTAGTCACATGTAATAAAATATTATGTGGATGCTTTTCCTTACTCCTTGGGATCAAAAAATGTTTTATTTTTTTTCTGAGACTTCTCAGTATAATGCTTCGAAAAGCTGCTACAGAAGCTTAGTGTTATGAGCTAAATAAAATTAAAGTGGGACTCTGTGCTGTGAGATTTAAGTCAGTATTGTGGTATGAAGTCCACAAGGCATTGCAAGAGTTTGTAGTTGTAAGTGTCCAAGAAGCTGTGAGAAAGGAGCAGGGGAAGAAGAGTAAATCCCTCATTTCTGCAGATGTTTGAGCTAGTGGATACAATAGTACTTTAACAGACTGTTCTTCCCTCTGTTCCCGGAGCAATGCCAGTGTTTGCAGGAACAGGAAACTTGGAAGTCTCAGTTGTCTCTTTATTACTGCGCTGTGTCTCTTAACCTTTGTCTCTACCTCAGAAGGCACCAGAATGGGGAAGTTCATCAGAAATTCGGGAGCCTGGGTGCCGTAGAAACTGGGTTGAGTTAAGGCAATGCACATGTGTGTTTTGCTGCTGCCTCTCCTTAAGGCATTCCATGGTACAAGATGTAAAATGTCAATGGTTAGTGATGTACAAGACTAAAGGTAACTATCAAAAACTTAATCCCTGTCTTTTTCAGCTGCCTTTAACTTGGAGATTGTGAAATTCATAGAAAATGGCATAGAATTGCCAGTGACACTGAAGTCTTTTATGTGCATGCATGTTCCCCTGTGCTCTTGCTAGTGACACGTGTGAGGTTTTCAGTTTTTAAAAAAAATTTTCAAAATTCTGTCTTCAAATCTCAAGCCCAATTTTTAAGGAGATGAAAGAGTTCACAGTATGTGATGAGCTGTGTATAGAACCTGCAGAAGTCCAGTCCAAATTAGGATCAAACAAAATTCTTATTTCTCTGTGATATTTAAACTGCCTAGATGCAGGACACAAACCCACGTTTAACTTCACCCACAGAATTTAAATTAAGCGTATGCTTTGGTGCACATGCGGAACGGGAATCATACAAGAATGGTGCCAGAGTAATTTCTGTGGAGCACATGTGTGTAGAAATGCATATACACTACAAAACCATCAGTTTATTGATGATTACAATATAGCATGAAGATTGTATGCCATCTTCCTGGAAGAGTGTTAATCAAAGGAATCACTAAGGGAAAGGATATGCATATAGATAATTTATAATATTGTTGTACCAACTATAACTTCTGGTGATAGACAGATTTTCTATCTTGTGCATCTTATTGGTATTTTTACCAACTTATTTTAAGACAGCAATGATTAATTTTCACATTGGTATTACCTAGTGAATGGGAAATTCTGCTCTGGACTTTGAAACAGACATTTTTCTCTCTATATGTCCTATGTGTGGGAGTATATATGTGTGTGTATATATATCAGAACTTCTTTTATATATGTTTTTATTTCTATATTAGCTTAATACTGCTTCACTACTTTTCCTTTACAAATTGTCTTATGAATCAGAATGGTATTTTGATTTTACAAAAGTCATCTTTATGTAGTCTGCCAAGCACTGGTGCCATGTTTTGTTGGAGTGTGATTTTTATGTACCTGTATAGATACCTATAGCTATTTATATAGCTATATAAAATCAAACGACAACTACGTAATTGCTCAAAGAGAGAGAATGAGGTTTATATAGCAATTTATCACAGATTTTGTCAGTGAAAAGGAGAAAGAGATGATCCTGCCTCCAGCCATGGCTCTAATCTTTTCATGAAGGGAACTGTCAGATGGGCTTTGATTCTTCCTATCTAATTGTGTCAAAGAGTTTGTATCCCATTTCTGGCAAAGAAAGAATGAAAACTGTTAGTTTTTCTATAAATATATATGCATGGAAAAAAACTCAGCCCGACTTATGAGGATTATTTTCTGCTTTTCTTGTTATTCTTCCTTGAAATGTTCAGAGATCTCTATCAGTGTTCTGAGATGTTAAATATTGAACATCAGCAAGTACAAAACAGTAAGCCTCAAAATTGCTCAAAAATAAAAAAAACCTGTATGGACAATGTAACTATTCTCATTTTACAGATCAGAAAGGTCTGTCTTAAGGATTATGGATTTTACCTAAGGCTGTAGGGAATCCTGGCTGAGCCTGCAATTAAATGCAGTGTGTCTTGTTCTAATATCTTATCTATGAAATGATGCTCACTTTTAACTCACAGTTCACCTACGGGTACAGTACACTGCAGTTCAAATAAGATGATTCTTGTGTGTGGATATGGTTTTTAACACTCTGGTAGTAGGTTGGAAAGGCACATCAAAAAATGTGTGTGTAGGGGGAGGAAGAGAGACGCATCCGTCTGCAGTGAGACAGCATCTACGACGATGTGCATTATTTGGAAAAAGAACCCATTAAGAACAGCAAGCTTGAAAGCCAAAACAAATGACAGGATATGTGAAGGATTAGTTGGATAGAGCATCTGTTATTAATACTGAACAGTACTTTTTGAAGATAAATGTGAAGCTTTAGCACAGTGGTGAGAATTAATTTTAATGCCCTTCCATGAAACAAAGTATGAATTAGAGTCATGCTCTTCTTTATTTAGAAGTAATATTTTCAGTTCTTGCTTAATGTGAAGCCTGAATGCAAATTCAATCCTAAGTGGCGAAGCGATGCCTGGAACGCTGGCTCTTTCTGATCCTCTAGAGGACAGCGTGTCTGGTACAGCACAGCAGATCCCTTCTTTTAGGGGCAGTTAATGACATGCTTCATCAAGGAAAGGCAGGCTGGATAATGCTCCTCTATTGAGTAGTAAGCAATGGAAAATTAGCCAGAAACTGTGTATGTGTGGAGAGATTTATTGATCTGATTTCCCTGCAGAACTGATTTCTCCATGAAAGCAATCTACCTGTTCTCAGGACCCAAAGCATATACACTCGAAGAATAACTGAGTCTGGCAATCGTACGCATCCGTCATTGTTCTCAGGAGTCGTTCTCAGGTGGCTCCAAAGCACGAGCACACCATATTGTGATTACTGCATGTCTGTAGCAGACTGGGATTTGAAGGGTTTCTAGAGTACTTGTCTTCAAAATCTGCCACAATGATCCATTCCTTCTTAGAATTTGTCAGTCAACAGTGACAGTTGTGAATGTCACTGTTTATAACTGTAGAGAGCGCTAAAGGTTGAGTACATTTCATACTGAGATCTGTGCAGTTTTCCCATGACTTTAAACACAAGTTTACCAACATGTAATCACGTAACTTCATCAACCTGAGATCACGCACAGAAAGGTTCAAGCTCAGCCATACAATACAGATGCTCATTGCTTCAGTCTGTACTCAGATATCTGACTCTTTATTTAACTTCATAGCAGCAGCGTTGATAGAAGGATCATAGACCACAACGAATAAGAATATTTTATAGATATACTTGAGTATATTTATTATTTATAAATACAAGCTGTGCTGTACATTGAATACACTGCAATACCTCTAGCCCTTTTATCTGCTTTGGACACACAGTGAGAGTGAAAGGATACATCTCAGCAGGAGCAGCAGAGATTGGCTTTCATTTTTTATTGTGTCAAGAAAGTTTGTCGCCTCCCTTCCGCAGCTCGGTTTAGACTGAAAACTGGCACTAAGGAGGAAAGGTGTCTTTCTGTGTGCTAATACTGAGGAAGGAGAGACAGAGATTTATGTCGTTTACACCATAAAACTTCTCTGGAAAAAAAAAAAGACTAAAAACCCCATCTTTCTGCTTGGCTTTACACCTTGCATCATTGAAATGCATTTGTAGATCACATATTTGCTCAAGTCTCTGGCTGTCCTTCTGTGAAGTGAGCAGCAATTCTAACTTGTTAACTCGCAAGTGGAAAGGTCACTTCTCTGTTTCTGATTAGATGGCAGGTGAATGGGAAAGATGGATTGTTGGTGTGTGACAGGAAAGACCAAGCAGCATTTCTTAGCTGCTCGTAGGCAGGCAGATGTATATGAAGGGCCACTGGCTGTATTGCCTGGGTTTAGGGCATAGTGCTTGTGATTCTTACAACGTGGCAAACTCCTAGCTGCATTGGAGTCCTGGGCTAGATGAACCCAAATGAATTTGAGATTTTACTTAACAAAATGAATTCAATATTTTAAAGTCATATTAGTATGAACAACAACATAGGCAATATAATGTTCTTTTCTTCATGATAAAAAAATTCTTATCTGAAGACACAAAATGCCTAGAGGACTGAAGTATCATAAGCACCTTCTGAGGTTCTGTCTTTCCAACTAGTACCTTGCAATGGTTCTACCAGTTGAAACTCCAGTGGACAAATTATTTTGCAAGATTCTATCATCATTCATATGGATATATTCAATTCCTGAAAGAGCAAGAATGGAAGAACTGTGGGCTTTGTACTTTTGAATTGACTAATTTGTATGGCTTGATAGAGGATGAAAACTTGCTTACTTGTGCTGTCATTTTCTGTTGATATCAAATTACTGTCAGATTATGTGACATAACACTAGTTGACCAGAGTACAGGAACAAGCAATATCTTCTAATAAACAAAATGGGATGGGCTGCAGATTCTTCTCTTCTGTTAATTGTGGAGCTTTAATAGCAGCCGTGTAAGAAAGTACTACACCCTCATCCCCGAAGAAATTAGTGTCTTAGCTTCAGTTATAAAATAGCAGATGAATATCTGCAATGATTTTTGATCTTAAAGCTACAGAATCCTCATCCATGAGATGAGAGGGGCTGGGCTTTCCTCTCTGGGGTATGGAGGGTGAAGAGCTGAGTGGCAGGAATGTGTCCTAGTTACTGGCTGCCTCGTGAGGAGGTGCAGTGCCTGGGTTACCCTGGTGCCCAAGGTCCTGAGCTAGGCTTTTGATGAAGGACAAGAATGCTTTACATTGTCTTGTAGTCTCTGCAAGTCCTAACATGGCTAGATTGATTGGATGGTGAGGAAAGTTTGTCCATTAATTGTTTGTTTCTTATGCGAGTAATCTGGGTGTACTACTTGCCAGACTCCACGTGAAGGTATGTCTGAGTGCTCTGGTACTTAACACCTATCAGCTCAAGCCTAGAAATGCGTACCGCCCCTATGAATAGATTTTCTTATCTAAAGCACTAATGTTTTCTGCTGTCCTCTAGGCCAGAGGAACAAGGAGTAGAGAAAAATTAGTCTGTTTTCCAGCACAATTCTATTACACTTGGAGCTTTTTGAAGGTGCCTGTAGAACTAATTTTTTCAAGTGACAGTCATCACTGATGTTTCCCGTGTGTTTGTGTCCCCTTGGGTTTTTTGTTTTGTTTTTATTTTTACCTTGTTTATAGGGCTTGTTCCTGTAAATCTTCATGTTTCCACTGACTTCACTAGGGTGCTTTGTATGGGAACTTTGCAGTTCCCAGTTATATCTTTTGAATTATAAATGAAGCAAATTGAAAATAGCATTCTTGCTTTTAAGCATTTCTCACACACTAATTTTTCCCTTTGGCTACTTCTTGTGGTTAGTTCTGCCACCAATTAAGAAATAAATGCAGGCAGCTACTGTCACTTATACAAAGAGGGATGTAAAAGCTCATTTTTTTTGGACACATTAAAAAAATCAGCTAGTGTACTGCTGTTGTTTTATATTGTAATGACTAGAACAAGGTTATTATAAAGTTATGTAAAGGAAAGACTAATTTCCTGTCTCAAAGAACTCTGTGTAAGAGGGGTGTATTCTACTTTCCTAACTTCTCCACATTGTTCTGTTGTCCACTGTTTATTGTCTTGAAACCCTAAGACATGTTTCCCTGTGAATTTTCCTCTTTGCGAATATGTTTGAATAAACTTGATTTATCTGCACCTCAGTTTTTGATACGTGGACTTTACATCCTAGATAGCCCTGGCAAAATATATTTTTCACTGTGTCAGTTGTGATTGAATGTTGAAGGAGTAAGAAATTTTTACTTGCTAGGTGAGTAAGTATATTGAATCAGCAGGACAAAGTACATCTTTAATTAATTTTTAATTAATTTCCTTTTCCCTAAGATAACCTTTCAAGCAAAATCCTAAAAGCTGCTTTTTAAGCAACACATGGAGAGAGCAGTTAAGTGTGCTTATGAAAGATTTTTGCGAGGCAAAACCACTACTTTCCCAGCTGGGATCTGCTTTCAAAATATAAATATATCAGAGACACACAAAAAAGCATTTCTTGTATGACAGCAGTAGCAAGCAGGGGGTCTCAGACCATTTGCTGGTGAACAAGATTACATATCATAAAGCTGTCATGAGCTGGCACTAATTTGACAGTTTGTTGGCTCAAGAGACTCTGGCACTATGAATGCAGGGGATAGAAATGTCTCTGTGATGCCATGAGGTTCACGTGGAGGGCATTGATGAATGGCAGACAAATTGGATTCTTAAGTAAAGTTGTCTTGTGCTGGGGGTGGAGGGAGCATGTTAAACCTGACAAATTTTGGTTGCAAAATGTGTAACGGAAGACAATGGGAGAGTGAAGATGTCTTAGAAGTTGAAATATCTGGATTTTTATTATTCTGTATGTCTTTGGCCCAATTTTAAACATTTTAACCTTTAATTAGTCTGCATACTCTGCCATTTTATGGAACTTGAAGCCTTTCATACCAGTCAAAATTTATTAGCTATAACTGATAAGTTTGGGCAATATGCAGCCTATTCTTTGTATCTCAGAACAAATGGAGGGAGAGAGAATGTGTGTCTGGGAAAGAAAGCACATGAATAGGTATCAAGGGGGCTCTTCTGGGGAAAAAGTGATGGGTAGACAATGAGGGGGATAAATGAGGGTAAGAAAGAAATGTTCATGGACAAACCTTTGAGAAACAAAACTTCTTTTGTCAGGACTGTGTTTTCAAGGAATATCAGTAGACTATTTCAAAAGCCATTTTACCACAATTTCCTGACCATTAGTGAAATAATCACTAAAATATTTGCTAATGTATTTGTTGCACTTTCCCGCAAAGTGTCTCATTCATGTTACTCTTGGTCTTATTCTCAGCCTTGCTTACTAATCCATATGGAATACTGGGAATATTCAATGTGAATTTCTCAATTTTTTGAAGGTGCGTACAGAACTGGAGCTTATTTTTGAAAACAAAACACCCAAACGAGCTCAAAAAATATTCTATAGATTTTGCACACCTTAACTAAAGTAATTCAGATAATATTTTCACAGGTAGTGTTTACTTTGAGAGCCACATGCTTGAAGTTGTATGTAATGTAAGCTTAGCATGGCTGCAGACATTTTTAACAAGTAATGGAAATGGTGCTTGTTCACTGTTTGGCCATTTTTCTTTGCATGCATTGATTTTAAAATTTTTTCGTTTAGTTGTTCAGTCAGACAAGCAAGAAATGAAACTGTCTGTTTTTAAAGAGATGATATTTGTATTTTTTTTTCCCACTGTCTTCATGCTGTGCTATTTCGAACATAATTTGCCTACAACCATTGGGCAAATAATCAGTCTGCTCTGTATTGTCTGCTCTAAATTAAATATTGACTGGATGTGTTGGTTTAACAGCATAAATTTGCACTGAGAACAAGACAATCTAATTTGCACACTGAAACTCACTCTCACATAGTTTAAGGCACTTGTATAGAGTGTAATAACATATATGGACTCATTATAGGAGCAAGTATTTCATGTACACCCTAAACAGGTTTGTCAGGCAACGTAATCCTAAGACAAGACACCGGCTTAGGCATGTGGGTTGTTAAAGTGACCATATCTTGGTTGAATATTTATTTTCACCTCTAAGAGAATTAGCTAGGATTATTGCTGAGATATTTCAAGGTCAAAGATTGCACTCACTTGCAAACACAGTCAGTGCGAGCAAACTGGATTTCTGAAGTAAATCCATATGTTATTTCAAGAGTGGTTACATAACTGAAGCAAATGGAAAAAGTACTGAGTGACTGGAGAGGTCTAATGGAGATGCAAGGAAAGTTCATCTCCACTGAATCTGCCAAATCGTCTTTCCTAGCAGCCTGAAATTGCATAAAAATCCAGACTGAGATTTGTAACCCAGAAAGATGAAGGAAACTTAATAAAATCTATTTAATCAGGTTTAGGAGAAAAGTATTTTGCCTAGTTTTATCTGTCTATATCTATATGTAATAAAACGAAGACTACCTAGACTAGTCTTAGAAAACCAAGCCTGGGGCATAGTCATTGCAACCTCTCTGTCGTTAGTCTCTGGTAGGAAGATTGCATTTCAAAGCGTTGGGGAGTTACGGATCTCCCCGCGGCGAGGGGTTGGGGAGTTACGGATCTCCCCGCGGCGAGGGGTTGGGGAGTTACGGATCTCCCCGCGGCGAGGGGTTGGGGAGTTACGGATCTCCCCGCGGCGAGGGGTTGGGGAGTTACGGATCTCCCCGCGGCGAGGGGTTGGGGAGTTACGGATCTCCCCGCGGCGAGGGGTTGGGGAGTTACGGATCTCCCCGCGGCGAGGGGTTGGGGAGTTACGGATCTCCCCGCGGCGAGGGGTTGGGGAGTTACGGATCTCCCCGCGGCGAGGGGTTGGGGAGTTACGGATCTCCCCGCGGCGAGGGGTTGGGGAGTTACGGATCTCCCCGCGGCGAGGGGTTGGGGAGTTACGGATCTCCCCGCGGCGAGGGGTTGGGGAGTTACGGATCTCCCCGCGGCGAGGGGTTGGGGAGTTACGGATCTCCCCGCGGCGAGGGGTTGGGGAGTTACGGATCTCCCCGCGGCGAGGGGTTGGGGAGTTACGGATCTCCCCGCGGCGAGGGGTTGGGGAGTTACGGATCTCCCCGCGGCGAGGGGTTGGGGAGTTACGGATCTCCCCGCGGCGAGGGGTTGGGGAGTTACGGATCTCCCCGCGGCGAGGGGTTGGGGAGTTACGGATCTCCACCCAGGCGAGGGTTGGGGGAGTTACGGATCTCCGCGCAGGCAAGGGTCTCAGCCTGACACTTGGATCAGGAAACCTCCAGCCCAGGCACATGTGTGTGGATTGTCTGTGTTCATCAGCAAAGCTATAAGCAGTTGTTATTGATTCTCTACTGCTTTCAGTGTCTGATGTGCTGAGGTGAGGAACACAAAAAGGGCAACTGTTTGTGCCTGTTCAGTGCCTAAGAAAATCCGTGTGTAGGGTGCATTGAGTTGCTACCAAGACTAAGAAATAATGGAAGTTAAAAATCAATATTTTGCTTAATTTATATTCTCCCAGCTTCCTCCAAATCACTGATGTGAATGAAGGGACTGTTCTCCTATCAGGAGTTGTTGCTCACTTTAACATTTCCCATCAGTCTGTGCTGGCTGTTTGGTTTTGATAACCATGAGGTGAAGTTAGCAGTTACAATGCAACTATTTAGTAGTGCCTTAGGCTTTAATTTATGACTTGATGTATGTAGATAATTATTAGAAAAAGGCTAAAATGTAATCTGTATTTTGAGGCACTTAGACTCCTTCCAGAGTAAAGGAGCAATGAAGGATAAAAACTGACTCTGTATCTCTTCTCACAGAACAGAGCTACCTAATATTAAACACATTCTTGGCTCAAGTGTCTCTACATTTAAACTTGAACAACAGAACCTCAAGCCTGTAATAACAAAACAGTTCAGGACTATGGGTTCCAAGAGAAAAGACAAAAGAAGTTATATATTGTTTTCCAAGAGAGTCCTGAAAAAAATAGATTGATTTTTAGTCACCCTACAGGATGTCTTGGGCCAAAATTATTTCCCTAACAAAAATCACCACTTATGGGAAGTGAAACAATAGGTGTAAACTACTGAAGGCAGGCTGCTGCTTATTTGCCCACATGGTTACATCTCATTGTTTGTCTGTGTTGCAATAAAGTTGAGCTTCAAATGGAAAAGCACAGTAGTTTCTAGGCAATGGCTTAAGTAAACAGGGCTACATGGTGACAGTTGGTCACAATTGGTAGTAATAGGATATGAATGACACCCTATGGAAAATGCTCTATTATTAGTTAGCTAAATGTTGTGAGCCATAAAAAAGAAAAGGCAGAACAATCTATTGTAGACAATGCATGGAAAGTGACCTTCCTTTGAAAACAATTAGAGATAAAGGTGCTTTTCATTCCTGAAGTGTACAGAGCTGGGATCAGGGGTGTTTGCCTCCTTCACAAGCCTGTGTTTGGGCTCTACTTTCTGCAGTACTGCAGATTTGCAACCAGACACTGAAACTGCTTCCAGGTGCAGGCAGCTGTTTTAACACCATTTCTTTGCTCAAGTGAGGAGCTGAAGTAAGACTGTGGCAGCTGGGTATGGTGAACTGATTCTCAGTCTGCTAAGAGACTCTTGCTTGGGATATGATGAGATGGACACACTTACCTGGGACAAAATGTTTAAGCACCTACCAGGGAAGGAGCACAGCAATAGTGCTCTGAGGAAATGCCTGAAAATCAGTACACAAGCTTGAATATCCAGTTTTGAAAGCTGTCCCTATCTTGGATGTGGGCACACAGGTCACAGTCCCAGTGTCCTTATGAGAGGAGATAAACAAGTTACTGAGAACAAATAAGATACACAAATTAAACAACACATTGTTTTAGTCCTGCTTTTCCTACTAGGAAAACTGAGAGTCCAAACTTTCCATGCAAAATTCCAGAAGAGACCTTGGTTTCTCAGCAAGATACAAAATTCAACAGATGGAGATGGTTGCCTACTGAGCTACTCAATGAAGGGAGTTAGTAAGCCAAATGAGCTGCACACCTACACACTAAAACTTGTTTCAATCCCAGAAGATGCCCAAAATGTAGAATTTTTTTTTAACTGAGAATCTTGCAGTGATTTAAACAATAGTAATGAGAAAACAATCAAATTTTAAAAACCCCAACGAAACAACCAACCAACCACCCAAGAAACCCTAACAAAACCCCCACACCACGGTAGCAAAATACTAAGTTATTTAACAGTATTCTTTTGTGAAACAGGATTGACTAGTGATGTGCACAATATGCAGGTTGCTGGTGTTGTCCTCCTTGCCTCTGTCTGGCAAGGGCTCTGCCCCCATCCTCACTGAAGCCGTGCTGTGTGTGACTGGAGGCTGTTTTGTGTGGAGGTATTATCAATCTCTCCCGCTGAAGTTGATCTGTTCTCTGAGGATTCAAAAGGGACTCCCAGGATTCAAATAGAGTAAATGGAAAAGGAATGGGGGACATTTCATGAGCTGTAGGAGGAAATCCATTCTTGTAGTGATGAGTCTTATAAAGTTGCTTCTGAATATATTCAGAGCAAGAGCTTTTTTCTTTTTTGGGTAAGTGTTCTCATTACTAAGATATCCTAAAAATGAATGAATGGGCCAATGTCACTGGGGTCAAAGTTGATCATAAACCTTACTTATATAATGGAGATAAACTTATTCAGTGTACTGTGGGAATGTTTGCTAGGCTAAGCCAGCCCTGAGTTAAAATATCTAGATGTACTTCGCCTTATGTGTTTTAGTAAGATAGAAATGCAAAATTCTGGGTCCTTTGGTCTTCCTCATCTACCTGATGTGCATATGCAGAACCCAAGCCCTAAGCAGATGGGCAATTTGAAATGCTGAAAACCAACTTATTGGAGGAATTTAGGCAGTAAGTGAACATGAGCCTATGATTATAATTTTAGCTTAGGTTCCTACATTGCAGTAACTCTAACTTTCAAAACAAAAATCCATCTTGGATCTCAGACTTGGTTTGTTCTGTACCTCAGTTTTCTGTGCATGAAGAGGACATGAATGATGCCGATTTTGTGGTGGTCAAAGCCATGTAAGAAGGAAGTTGTGATAAGTATGAACATTTTGGCTGACAAATTTTAAATGATGGAAAGGAATGGATTGTAAATGTTATCTATAATGGCAAATCTTTGCAAGGCCTTGGATACAATAGAGAAATGTTCATTCTCTTATGCTCACCTATGCCAAACCAAAATTGAAGTAATAGAAAAACAGCAGTAGCAACACATCATTAAAATAAGCTTTGGGCCAACTGATGACTTGCACCACAACTTAAAATTATATTTGTTATCTGGTTCCTTTGTGAATGAGTAAAATCCTCACTGGCTCTGAGATACAGTTAATGCTTAGAAGGAGCAGGGAATTATGCCAATATTAGAAAAATATGCATGGGTGGGGTATCAGGAAGAAGCATTTTTGCTTAATTTACTGCTTATATTCTCATCCTCTTCTCAGTAAGTAACCATGCAGATCACCAATCCCCCCTTCCCACTGTTCTTAGTCAGCTCTGTTTACATCTGTGCTTGGTGTTAAGCATCTATTCTGGCTGTTATCTCCTCTAAGGCTGCACAGGATCAAACCTTGAAAGTTCAAGGCATTCCATCTGCCTTCTGTTAATTACCACTTTTATTCCTTATGATTCCGCTTCTTTCTAGGGGAGGTTTTTTAATATTGCTTGTAAAGGACAATTTTCTCTAGTAAGATATGTAAGCACAAGGCATGTATTGATCTTTTCATGACCTTTTCTAGTAATAACATGTGAGATGGACTGCTACCTTCAAAGAACAGAGTGCATTTTCTCAATATCATGGAAGATTAAATATTGCAGTGTGAAATGTATAGTTCATTTAAAGGCATGTAAATACTTTTTATGGCACTTAAGAACTTTAGACAAAGATGTGGGGCTAGAAAGCAAAGGAAACATTGTAAATTTGAAGAAAACCCTAGCCACGGCAAGCCAACAAAACAATCCAACCAAAATTCAACCCCCCATCATTTATAACACAATTATGAGTGTGTTTGCACATGAAATCCAACAGTAACGCTAATAAGTTTAGTAGGTTTACACGTACTGTACTACCAAAAAATAGATGTATATTTTTACTTATTATCCACATATTTTTTGTAGGAAAACCAGTCACCGACAAGGGAGGTGGCAGGCTAATATCACTCATGAAATCTGCTCAGGGTGCTCTGTAAAGGCAGGACAAGCCTCTCTCCACATCGAATTGCTTTCTTTCCATTACTGCTGACATCCTTGTGCTCGTGATCAGCAGTGAATGCTAGATCACAAGGCAGCTGGGGGTTCACAACAGAACCGGAAGCTCTCTGTGGGAAGCTGAGGGACATGCCCGCACTTAGGCTTTGTTGGTGGGCTTTGTCATGTATTGTTGATGCTCCAGAACTAGATTAAAACTGCTGGGTTATTGCAGGAGCAGGGCATTCATCCCAGAAACCTGGTCTGAATAGCTGAGCACTTTTCCCAGTGACTGTCATCTGAATTTCCTTGCTTTAGCAGTGATGCAGGTTGTCCTTCTGCTTGGATTGTTAGCTCCAGTCTCACAAGTGTTGTAGATGAAGCTAGGCACAGGGGAAGAATAGATTTAGGTATTGCAATTCTCCTACATTTCTGTTCTTCCTTGCTTTTTCTTTACTCCTGATTTTTGTCTTTCCATCCACCAACCACATGGACGAATTCAAAACTCAGAGCAATGAGCCAGCAGGAAGGTATAGTTCCTTAGAGACAGGTCTGGAAAACTTTATCTGAGAGTTTTCTGTGAAAACTCATCTCCATGTGTGCAGGAAAGGAGGACAGTGCCTTCAGAACAGAAATCTCTAGAAACAACATGTATTCTACTGCACTACTTCTAATCACACCCCACAATGTGTTAAGACCTCAGAAGGCCAAGTATGATCTTATCCTGATTTGCATCTGGTTTCTCTTCAGGCAGTTGACCAGAAAAATGCTGAAAAATATTCAGCTGATGAAATACATATTTCTCAGCTTCAGCACTTAGAGCTTCCTCTGAAAACAAACTAGGGAGAGCTGTCTTGGTGAGCAGACCCACTGCACAATAGTCACTGCTAAAGATATAGATCTAATTAGGATGTAGTCCTAATTAGAATGCATTGAAAAAGTTGACCATATGGTGAAAAAGATGGATAAATTGTGAAACCTTCTTGCCTAGTGTAGAAAAATACACTTTTTCTTTTTTTTAAAAGCAATCTTTAGTGATTCATGGCTGCCAAAGACCTTTTTTGATTAGAAACATAAGAAAGTATCACGTTTAAAAGCTGAGGACATGTAGTACTTGGGAACACAGTGGCTGGTTCCTGACCTGAAGTAGATGTGCTCTGTTACAAAGCAAAGTTGGGGAAGTTATAGAAACCTTTGTTTTTGTTTAGTTTCTAAGAGTAACTGTCTGCACTTAACACAGAACATAGTACTGGTTCAGGCAGAATCATCATAAAGCCACTCCCACCTTTCCCATCCACATCTAACTATTTTAAACAAAAATATTTTAAAGGTACCACCATTTTGGAATTCTTACTTTCAATTAGTTTGCACCTGCCACTCCCATTCATCTTCCAACATGAATTGTCTGCTTTGGAAAGTCACAGCCTGTGTGTGAGTATATTATGTTCACAGTGCTTTGCTTTTGTTCAAGCAGAAGTAGCAGTGCAGCATGAAACCTTGAGTAATGTCAAGATTAATGCCCAGGGTTTCCTAGAAATTACCTGATGAGCCTTATTTTTCTTGGGACACGTCTATACCTAGTCCAATAAAAAATAATAGCCAGAAATATACAGGGAGGAATTATAGTAATTCGCTTTTGCCACTAGAGAGCTGGAAGGAGCTTCAGATGGACCAATTTTGTCCTCGCAGCTGCCTGCTGGCTGTTGGCTTTGAAAATACCCTTGTTACAGAAAATGTGGGTAACTGTCCTGAGACTGAATTCATTTACTGCACTCCTGAAACTGCAGTAGAAAATGCACTGTAGAGGCTACTACAGGGGAAACCATCTCACAGAAGGGCTGTGTCAGACTTTCTGGTTGGTTGTGCTGATCTCAAAGGATGGAAAGGAGCAATGAAGTATAAGCCAGTGTTTGGATTTTGTACCATTCTTACTATCTTTGTGATAGAGACATACTTTTTCTGGTTGTAAAGATGTTGCTACATTGGATCAAGCTTTAGATGGTTAAGTAGGTCTCATAGTCTGTGTGTGAAGGAATGGTATTTTAATCAGAATAATTTTCTTGCCAAGTAAAACAAAGGGCTGAAGTTAGTTGGTGTGCCCCAACAGCATGCCCAGGATCCCCACAGAACGGCTGTGATAGAAATAAAATTGGTTGCTGAAGATTTGCAAGTAAGAACCCAGGCACTTCAGGTGTCTGGTATAATTTGCCTGTCTTCTCCCTGCCATCCTCCCTTCTTTCAGTACATTTACTTTTATTAGGTATTTGATGCAACTACCAAAAGCAATCATTTCCAATGATTAGTTATAGGTTTGGGGATATTTTATACAAATATCCAACATTTGTGAAGATAAATATAGCAGTAAACTTTATAAAAATGGTTTTAGCTGTCCTGCATTACTAATAACATTTCAAAAAGTGAAATATTAATTATCTAATTTGCTCTTCCTCTAGACTTGCTGGACTAGTGAGCAGAATTTTCCTTTTCCTCCACTTTGATTCACCTGGACTAGTACATCTATCTTGCTTTTCATTCCCTTTAATGACACACTTAATGAAAATGAAAATACAGCCTAAGCATTTGTATTTTGAAAAATTGTTCTCCTTGTTTATTTTCTTCTAAAACAATCACAAACATGACTGAACTATGTGAGCTTCCTTCTGTAATAAACGAAGAAAAATATCTGGCAAAGACTGACCACAATTCATCTTTTCATAGCTCACTCACTTCATTGACATTATTTCAGGGATGACAGTGATGTCACTAGAAACCTACATGACAGTTAGGTTATGGAAATTTTGCTAATATATTCTCTATGAACCTGTATTAACTTTGTTTCAAATACATGTTTTAATAAAATTGTATTATTAAGTATAGACTGGCATTTAAACTATCTATTTAACCACTTGATTATTCACCTTAATGCTAGACAAGTTTCTAAAAATTCTTCTAATGTCATTGCACAAACCCTAGCCAAGAACAGACAGTATCAATCTTTTGAGTAATATCTGTGTGAGTCCTTCAAATGTTACTTTTCTCTTGCCAAAAAGAGTGAGGAAAATATATGATGACAATAACTCAAAAACTTCTGTGTCTAGATGTCTTAGGCAAACATTTAATTTGTAATGCAGACAGGATAGCTGATAGACAGTTAATCTTGTTTGTGGACATGAGCTGCTGCTTGAGTTTTAGCTTTCTCTAGGTACTTACTTACTTCCCCTTCTGTAGTCTGGATTATGTTCTTGTCTTCCAGCAGTTTTCACTTTATACTCAAGGACCCTCTTCTTATTTAATATACCTATGAATAAATGGAAGATGTGGGTAAGAGAATGCGAGTTTGTGGAGATGAGTACCATGAATGTGTGTGTACATAGTGTGAGGGCAGCTTGTCTGTAACATGTGGCTATGGGTGACTTCAGACACATCTAGCTGAGTGCAGACTCAGACCCTGACACTAGCAGTCTGCTTTGCAAGCTGAAGTTTGTAGGTACTTGATAAAACTGTGTTGCACATTAGATTGCTTTGAAGGCTTTCCATTTTCCTGCGTGTCCTCAATTAAGTTTAAAGGGCTTCTAGTAAGGGGTAAATTCTGTTACATGATTCACATTTATTTTCCATTTGAGGACTTTACATACTCCTATCTCAGAAAGAAAGCAGGTATATAATGATTAGGGGACCTGTTGTTACTCCCTTTGCTGGGTACACAACTCAGAGGTAAATCCTTCTGCCAAGGAAATGGTTTTTTTTGGGAATATAGGTCCTGCGTTCAGGAGTTTTACTTAGATTAATTTAAAATTTATTGTCAATCACATCTGGCTTGACAGGTTCAACTGCTTTATGCCATTATTTTCCTTGTACCTTTCTCAGCTCTTTTCCAGGTCACCTCTGTTAAAACATATACACAAACAACAAAAAAAAAAAAGGCAAAGGAACTTCTTTTGACCCAATTCACTTCTCCTACCTTACTGAAGATGCAAGAAAGTTTCCTTTTTGTTGGTTTTCTTATGTGCTGCAGAAACTGTTTTTGATATGCGGAAACTGAGCTTTAAAAGAATTGGAGACTGCTGCTTCATAATGGAGTTGTAGGTTGTGGAGAGGAGTTGGTTAATGGAAATTATCTGTCTCAGCTCACTCAGCCTTTCCATTATGAAACTTTTCATTAAATGCTTGTAATGTTGATTGATAGCAAATATTGGGTCTCTGCTCACCGATTCGATGCATGACACAGCACAGGACTTCTCCTGCAGCAGGCAATTAACACAAAAACTCAAGCTCCTTTTCAATTATTTTAACCTGCCAGTCTCTGATTCACCACACTGCCCTTCAAATTATCTTGCGTCTGAAATTTTAGTGAAGATAAACAAGCTCCTGTCTGAAAAATTTCAATAGCGCTCTTAAATATTATACTCCCTTTTGGTATCACTGATTTTCCTTTTACCCCTGGGGACAAAAACAAGTGATGGTGCCATGATTTCAGCAAGAGAGGTTCCCGGTACCACTTGAAATTCAAAGGTCCTATAAATGCCTTCAGGAAGATGACAGAGCTGATATCAGATACCAAACAGCCCTGCAGTTGAAGAAAAAGAATGAGTGCTAAGGAAAACAAGGTGGAGAACACTGAACTTTAAAAGATCCCTTGAAGATTTTAGCCTTTTCCTTGAGAAGTTGAGAAATCTGAGAAAGATATGTGCTTTTAAATCACAGTTGGTGCATTGGTTGTGCAGAACACACTGTGGGGTGAGAGAATTTTTTTCATGGGTTTTGGAGACCCTAGCATGCTAATCAACACATTCTGTAATTTTCCTATGTAGATTCAAACCTAGGAGAATTATGTGTAACTTGTATTGAAATTCTAGTTATTCCATGTACTACTTACCTGTATGTAGAGGAGTAATGGCTGTCAAGTCAGGTCTGATTGCAGATTTGCCAGATGATTGTTAGATAGTCTTTTGCTGACTGGATATAAATGAAAGAAGCCTTTTTGGGTAAGGAATGGGAATAGTTAGACCTGAAATTTCACAGAAAAAAAGGATAGTTTTGAGCATCATATTTTTCAAAACATTTCCCACAGCTGAAATATTATTCCTGTATTAATTTAATTTTAAATGTGTCTAGTTTCATATTCATAAAATATATTCATATATTCAGTGGTCCATATTGAGTTATTTAAAAAACATGAGCTAGATAGATATATTTAAAGAAATTGAGTCAAAATTATCAAGGACAATTTTAAGTTCTTTTCTACATTTTTGTTTTCAGTTTCTCAAAATTAAACTCTACTGTTTTGACCCTAGGCACATTTGCTCCCCCTCCCATCCCCTGCTCAGTTTTCTTGAGACAGGAATAATAACTTTCAGCCAACACAATTTATAACTTAGTTCTTTAACAAGGTCAGTGTCTGAAGCCATGTCACTCATCTGATCCACAAAAAAATATATCACAGTTATGCATATATTGTAAATATGCTTTTAAGTATGTACTCATGTGCACAAATTACCAGAGAGCTGATCATGCAAAGAAAGAGATTAATTTTAATAATTAGGTTCATGGAAACTATTCACAAATAGTTTAGAGTGTTATCCAATAACCCACAGAGGTGGTTGAAAAATCAAACTTCCTCTCAGAAGTAACTTATTTGACCACAACACAGATGTATAGATTAACTCTGTTATTGGTAAATATTAAGAATTAGAATGAATTAATATGTTAAAGAGTTCAAGGCAACCCCTTGCTTTCCAAAGGTCATCTTTATTGACTATTGCCCTACTAACCTGTTCCATGGCAGGAAAAATGAGTGATCATTTGCAGTAAAATATGGTGAAAATACCTGCAATCCTCGTGTTCAATTTCACTTGGCCTTCTCGGTAAGACCGTGCTTTCATGCTACATTAATTCTGAACTTAATTGAGTGCTGTCATCTGTGTGCCATTTCACTGCAGGGATTGAGCCTGGAAAAAAAGAAAAGCTTTATTGATGGAGTAGGGGAATGTGTTGGCAATTACTTCTTGAAAGGAAGGAGTGTGCTTCTGTAACAAGTATGCCCGCATGCTACCTGATGAGACTAATTGTGAAAGTTGAAGTAAAAGCAACTGAAATTATCTTATATTGTTAACGGCATGGTTGAATTAAGTTTTCAAAGTATTAACATAAAGGTAATGTACAAAGCATTTGTAAGGCACATTTCCCTGAATTTCCAGAGATCATTCTCTCTCTTCATATACTGATTGTAGGAATCGAGTTGTCAGATACAGAGTAACACATGTAAAACATGAGCATTTAGGTGCCTGAGTTGTGGATTTTGCTTAGGTTTTTGTTTTATTTCTTGTGGTGTGTAATTTTCTTTCTTGATCCTGAGAATGTTTAAACTGAATGTGTGTGTGTGTATAATCTGAGTGTTGAGAAGGCTGAAGGGTAACTTTAGGCAATGATTCTGACAATGCTTTGTTGTGGAGCTTGTTGCAGAAACGGTTCCTGTCATACCTGGTATGCTCAGTCCCCCAGGGGAGTCCTCTGTTCATTCACATGATGTGATTTGTGAACTCCTGTTTGGGAAGTAGGAAACATTTTATTACCTTAGCTAGCGGGTGCAAATATATGTAAGCCTGTGAAATGTGGCAGACTGTTGCTTCTGTGCTACTGTGAACTATAAAGGTTTTATTTAAGTCACATATAAGTCATGGTGAAACTCATCTTGCAGAGTGCAATATCACCTTGCCCTCCTAGAAAAAGTGTCGCAGGGATGAACATTTCAATAAACAAGGCTTTTTTGCTCTTGTCTGACTTAAAGGAGAAAAAAAAAAGAAAAAGAGAAGGACTTGTGGCAGTGACCTCACACTTGCTAGGGCCTAGATTGTTGTCTGTGTTGAAAGGGCATAGTAATTTTATTTTGATTGCAAAATTTATTAAATTCATTTCTAGACATGGCTATTTAAGTTGGCAAATTGTACCTTCAATACAGATAAGCAAGCTAATGTCGTTATTTTGTTTTTCTAGAATCGTCTGAAGTGTAACATTTCGTTATTGTCTGTAACTACTTAAAAAGCTGTGCATTTCAATAAATCACTAACGCTAGAAAGCCTTTGTAATGATACCTTTTGTTTAAGTAAAATTGTCCAGTGATAAACATTCTGGTGTTTAGTTCAATAAAATTTTATAGGATGGATCTCCTGATCATGATTTAAATGTATATGTCACATGAACACCTATAGAAGCTTTTCACTGAAAGACCTATGTTCAGTGCACTTATGATAGTGAGACTGGATGTTCTGAAAAAGTTCTGTTCTGAACAAGAAGAAAACATGCCACTTGATAACATAGATGTGTTTTCACAGGGAGAATAAGTCTTATGTATACTTTTTAATCCTGAATTTACTGACACATTGCAATTCCTCCAGTTGCAATCGTGTTTTATTCTTTATAAACATGAACTCTGAAGCCATTTAACAATAACCTGTTCTGATTTGCAATCCTTTATTAAGCACTATTTAAAAGATTCTTGTTGTGATTTAACTCCAGCCAGCAGCTAAGTGCTGCACAGCTACTTGTTCCCTTCTGCTTCCTCCCACCAGTGGGGTGGGAAGGATAATCAGGAAAGGCAAAAAAAAAGAACACCAAGGTTGAGATAAGAACAGTTTAATAACTGAAACAAAGCAAAAGATAATAACTGTAACAAAATAAGAGGGAGAGAGAGAGAACCCAAAAAAGACAAGTGATGCAGCAGACAATTGGTCACCATGGGCTAATGTCAAACCATCCCGGAGCCATGACTGTGTCCCTCTTCCAGGTACCTCCCTTCAGTCTATGTACTGAGCATGATGCTCTGTAGTATGGAATATTTCTTTGGCCACTTCTGGTCGCTGTGCTGCCTCCCAGTTTCTTGTGCACCTCCTCAGTGGAAAGCAGGGGAAACTGAGATGTCCTTGATTTGGGTTAGCACCACTTAGCAACAACTAAAACATCAGTGTATTATCAAGATTAGTCTTATACTGAATCCAAAACAAAGCACTGTACCAACTCCTGGGAAGAAAATTAAATCTATCCCAGCCAAAACCAGGACAAATGTTTGAGTGGTAATTGTGGTTTTCCTTATCCTAATGAGAAGATTTAGTGATCAACCAAGCACAGTATTGCAGGTCAGAACTCTTAGTTTGGTTCCTTTCTGTAATTATTTAGTTGTTTCTAAGCTCTTTACTTGGAATAAAACTGCCCCTGATGTTACTTCTCATCTGCCTTCTGTGAAGACAGACCATAAGTCCAAAGACTTGCAAGGTTCCACCTTTGCTAAAGCAGAGTCCAGCCTGAAATCAATCTCAGTGACAAAAGCAGAGTTTCTGCTGGTGAGTTTCGTTTTCTAGTGAGCAGAAATTACACAGAGAGTGGCTGAAAATTCATCATTGTAGAGCAGAGTTTGGTTCCAGAAAGAACAGAATTATTTCTCCATTTCAATTCCAGCTGGAATTTTCAGCAGAGAAGTAACTGTCCCCCTTGGTTACATGAGCACTATCTCCCAGAATAGATTCTGCCAGTCCTTTTTAGGGATTGCAAGTTTTATAGGCTTGGAATAGGTAATTTTTCCTTTCATTTGTACCCAACAGAGCAGAAAATGCTGTAAAGCCATCGAATTAATAGGTTATATAACTGCCTTTGTATGCTTCTTAAACTCTGTTCTCATCCCATGGTCATTGAGCATTGCCCACTTTCTGATTTCTATACACCCGTGGGACATACACTTCAATCCAAGAGCTTGTAACAGAGAATCCTTTACCACTAAAATTCATTATACTCTTCAAGAAAGCAAAATAACTCCCCCCATCCTTTTTGATTAGGAGTGCCACTAAAGATAAATATGATTCTGAGGGCATTCTTTCTGCTTGGTAGGAGTGCCCAGGGAGGCAATTTTGTGTTTTATAAATTATAAGGCAAAAAACCCCCAAAAACCTGGAAACTTTTAAGTTTTTGATGCAGAAATGCACCAGGAAACTGAGGTCAGTAAAAATGTTTCAATGTATTTTTGTTAAGTTTGGGGGGTTTTTTTGTTTTTATTGGTTGTTTTTTTTTTAACTGTGCAGAGAGTCAGGAGCTTTTGCAAATTCTGGTACCTGGTTCTAAAACCTGTGTGCTCATCTCCCTTGCTATGAAGAGTGCAAACTGATACAAACTGTGTGTATTTCTTGGTTTCCTTGACTTCTCCGGAGTTTCTAGATTCTCATCTCTTGTGATTATGGCTGTTGTGGGATTATAAGTAACGAGATGAGAAGGGGTTTTTTTGAGTGTACAGAATACAAGTGTACAGAACAACATTACTGGTTAAAAACACAAGCTGCAGTCTCCTTTATGCTGCCTTAAGACAACACCCACCGGCTGCTCAGTTAACAAGCAAAGAACGTGCACCAGAGCCTGGGGCAATCGATGTGTTGCACGGATTATCTAAAGGACAAATGGGTAGATGGGTGACAGAGCACATTCAGAGAAATGTGCCACATGAGATTATTTTCAGAACAGTATCAGTGTAAACAATATTTTTCCAACAGGAGAATACACTTCCATAATACACTGAAATGAGAATGACTTTTGGAATTAGCACATGTAAAATGATTGAGATTCTGTTCAGATTCTCGTGTTAAATCCGCTTTACAGTTCAAATGTCTTATTCGTACACAGCATATGGAATTGTAACACTTGTACACCTGTGCTGCCTTGAAACCTCTCACATAGGTTGTCCATATGCCAGCATCTCTTTGGAGGAATTGAATGGTGATAGTTTACCCTATGTTTTAGAGATTAAATTTTAGGTAGGTTTCTGTTCGACTACTGGTACAATACAGCAATGGACAATGTTCTTTCTTAAGACCTGGTTATTTTAAAAGTCCTCTGTGATGTGAATTGCAGTTAGAGTACACACTTTTATTTTTCACAGGGTGTTACACACATGCTGAAAGTAGTTATATTCCTAGAAACCAGTGTCTCACACTGACACCTTCTTGCTCTTTTCCCTTTTGCTCCTTCTGAATGACAGGAATTAATTAAGTTCTTTAGGTATTTGTTGCTAGAAAACCTTAGTTTATGATAGCTCAACTTACTCTGTGCCTTCCCAGTGCAAATAAAAAGCTGTCTTATATATCTGGACATGATCACTTTACTTAAACAGAAGGATTAGTCTTAGAAAAGAAACTTAAGTGCAAGATATGAGTTTAATGTCGAAATAATACCTATTCCCTTCGCATGTGTATTTCCTGTGGAAAGATATGGGTATTGTATAAAGGTGTTTATGTTGCCTTTATAACACAAACTAATGACTAATACTATTGTTGGGATTGTTCTGGGTTATTGGATTCTGCACAAGTGTCACTTTAAGACATGGAGGGCTTCCTTAGAGAGAGGTATTAGGTCCATTGTTCTCAGCGTTAAAATTTCGCTTATCAGTACTCCCCACACAGATCATTAAACAACCCAGGGGGAGGAGGAGGAAAAAAAGTCAATAAAATGTCGAAAAAGTAAACTCCAAACCCTGTATCTTGCAGAGTCTTTTGTGCATGGAATTGCTAGTAACTTTTGAAATCTACTGGAAGATTAATCATTTCTACCTTCTGTAGCAAAGGGGATCAGATACTGTGGGACAAACATCAATGCCAGATTCTTGCAAATAACAGAAAAAAAGGGTAGTCTAGTGATGTAGGGGTTACTGCCTCTAAAGTATTTGTGTTATAGGTATTTTATTCCATTTTCTTCAACTTTTCTATAAGGACTATGAAATAAAAAGCATTCAACAAATTTCCTTCCTATAAACATCTCTGATTGAGTCTTCCCTTAGCAAAATGAGATAAAAAGAGATGGAACTTGTTTTGTAGGGGGAAAAGGCTGCAGAATCATGCTTGACTAGGCATCACTGATAAATCAGCTTTTGGGAACTGTGGGTGAGAGGAGGACTTAGTCACTATGTGGATAATTTTATCCTAATGGGCTGAAAGTCAGATGTTATATATGGTAGTAATTAAAATATTATGTTACAATTCTGAGAATGGCAATCTGTTTTTCTAATCAATAAACGGTGTCAAACAGCTGAAGAGCTGCAAGTTACAATTCCCCAATCACATGTATGGGGTTATTACGTTGCAACTGCGTAGTTAATCAATTGACTAACATCTGTGAAATGTCTGTTCTGTTAGATGCTGGGAGTTTTTCTGTTGGATAAATTCCTGACTAAGACTGAATGCTGGTAAGCTTCAGCAAGGCTCTGAAAAGTGCTAATGCAATTTCTGGTTTTTACCAGTTGGAAACTGAAGTCAAAGTCTGAATTGGTGTGGTTTTCTTGAGGCCAGTGTTGCACGGGATGGGATCTGGCCTTTTCTAGAGGTGACGTGCACCAATCTAGGAAAAGAGGAGAGGAAAATTACAATATTCAATTGCTTCATGTTTTTTTTTCATCATGGGTGTGGCCAAGCAATTGTGTCATTTGCATCACTGCATATTGCTTAGGAAGACAACATTGTGACTCAGTAACCAGTGTTTTTAAAACACATTGCCAAAGAGATTCGCCTTCCAATGCAGCCCTTAAAGTGAAGGAAAAATGTCCATTGATTCACTAATTAAGATATTTACATGGTAGCTGCTAAATTGTTCAAAGAGGTATTTATATTGTCTGGGTGAACTACCTAAAGCCAATTGAGATACTTCACGGTAAAAAGTCTGTTCTTGTGGCATGGCTGCTGGCTGGTAGAAAGCCAATTAGAGTCAAAGAGCGTGAACATTGGAAAGAGAGATACGTTAAGGCTGTTAGTAGCTCTGCTTCCTATAAAAAGCAGGATACACAATGGATCTAAAATAGATGCAGGAAAAGATCATGGTCAAAGTGTGGGAAATCAGCAAGGAATTGTGTTAGAAGTTTAAAAATAATAAAATCGGTATTTGCAGAAGGATAAATTGTACCTTATTGCCCATGAATATCATAAGAAGAGATGAACTAAAATGCTTCAAGGGGAGTGGGTGCTGCCTTGATAAAGTAGGCATCTTAGAAGCATAAGGAATGCTGGAAAACAAATGGCATCCTGTGACAGCTGGATCACAAACAGCCTTAAGTGAAAGGTGCTTTCCACAAGGCCATTAAGATGCTGTTTAGAAATGGAAATCGCTGTTCAGTTGGCGACATTCTAGCCTGTAAGAAAGTGAGTTTATTTGCAGAGTAGTCATGCCGATTTTCAGACTGGGAGAGGGTGGTGGAGGAGACTGTGTGGATAGAGAACGGTGGGTATTAGGCAGGCAGGAAAACTCACTGGCTGCTTCAAATGGGGCACCTCTTTTGTGCTTAACCCATAACCCGGCGAACCGAAGCAATCGCGAAAGCTGGAAGTGGCCGGAAACGCCAGGGTCTGCTGCAGCGATCGCCTCCTGAGCGTTTCCCGCCACAGCCCGCGTGAGGGGACTCTGCTCCCGGCTCCTCTCTGGGCAGAGGTCCCGGCCTCTGCTGACGCTTGCACAGCCGAGCCGCGGTTCCGGCGTTGGGAGATTGGTGTGGACGTGCTGGCAGAGAGGTGACAAGGTAGAGCGTAGGAAGGGCCCTGTCATGGCGGCCTCCCTGTTGGGTTTCTGGCCGTCATGGTGCCAGGGCACTGTCAAGAAGAGTGGCGGGGAAGGATGGACGTGCCAGCACAGCTGTGCCAGGAGGGCAGGAGGGAGCAGGTGTGGGAGATCTCTGAGGAGCAACACACCAGTGGAGCCACGGAAACTACTGCAAGGGGGATGCAGGGCCTGTGCTGCCAAATCCATTGTTTGGAGGATTGCATTCAATCTTATGGCTTAATTTGCTGTTTAAGTATTGAAATCAGCAGTTTTCCTAAATGTTTCTGTTAGACAGGTCCTCTCTGCTGCTGAAGGCAAAATATGCACTGGGGTTTAGCCTATCGACAGCAGTGGGGCGTAACCCCCTCAAGAGCAAACACCCAGTGCCAAGAGAGAAAGAGATCCTGAACCAGACCGGGCGGGCTTCTCCCACTGCTCCTCAATACTTGTTCTGCCAACACCAGTAATTGCTTTTAGTGAATATTGGCTTTACACAGAGGACATATCTCAGCAGAAAATATCACCTGACTGAAAGAAGCTTGGGAAATAGATTTTATCACTAAATTAGGATGAAGGGCTTTTTAGATCTATTTACAATTAGCTCAGTAGCATATTGTCTCTGTACTCTAGTGTTTGTGATTTCATATAGTCTCCCGAGAACATCTTGCATTGAAGTTTTAATTAAATTAACCAATATATTATTTTGAAATGGACTCAACAGCTGCAAGGTATCTGTGCACATTTTGGGCAGAAAGGAAGCATAGTACGGTATTGCTGTGACTGCAGAGGAGATTGTCTCTCGGTTGGCATTAAAAGCCCTTTCTTAACCATATAGGTTTCCAATACATAATCCCACTCAGATAACTAACTGTGACATGCATAAACTTGAAAAACCAAACCCTGAAGACAGCACGGTATCTGAGGTCATTTAAAAAGTGGATGCCTCTTCAAAGTTGGTGGCTCTTTTTGGTTTTTTTCAGCTGCCTTTTATAGATCATCTGAACAGTATTTATCCTGCCCTGTACACTAGGACAGAGTCATGTGAATTTTGTAGTTGACAGTTCCACCAAAGCTGTTTTCACAATTTTTTTTGTTGGGAAGAGGTGCGCATGGCCTCATCTTCTGGCAGCTTCAGCACTTCAAAACATGAAGACACAATAAACCAAGAAAGTAAGGGGTGATTGTGCAGGCTGGCACAGAAGATAGAGGTGGAAGTTCATTCCCTCAAACTTTCCTTTCCACTTTGGATAATAATTTAGGCCTGATTCTCAAAAGAACAAAAACCTTGAAAGCCCATGACTTTAGTAATCAATAATCCTTATGCTTCTAGGTACTTTCAGGTTTGGACTTTAGTCTCTCCTTGTGTTTGTTTCTTGCCTTATCGTACTGGGTTTTTAAATGCTCAAAGGACCCTGAGGCACTATGACAATCAGGGAAAAGATGCTAATGTTACAGAAAAACTAACCTCACCATCTGCTGTCTCATATCTCACACAGAAAGACTATTTGTTCATTTTCTGGGAATCTTCTGTCTATATAGCGTGTGCTGTATACATATGTGCTTCTCAGAATTCTTTTATATTTGGGAACTGGCGCACTGTATACCTCCAAACTGGTTCTTAGGATAACTGGACTTCCATCAAACTATACTTATATTATGAATAAATTACAAATACTTGAAACCTGATCCAATACATTTCTGCAGGCATTCACAAAGGAAAGAAACCCTGATGCTGATACTTTAAGATTCAATTAGATGTGCCTCAGAATGAATGAAATCTTGCCTTTGGTGCATCTCCAAAGGTGATTACATTAAAGGATGTTACTAAGATGGCATGATTGCTGGAAATTGCTTTAATATATTGAAATCTTGTTTTAATTTTTGTAATGTGAACTTTTTTTCTTTTTTCCCTGTTATACTGCGCATTGAGTTAAAGCAATGTTGCAAGTTCTTGATTCCTTTTCTATTTGGCATATAGAGTGTGTGCTAGTTAATCAAGGTCAGCTTCAAGAAGCCAAGTGAAGTCTGTCAGAGGCAATATTTATGAATGGGCTTTCACTCTGCCATAATTGAAATTAATGTTGAGTCATTCTTTCCAGTAACTTCACGAGCAGACAAATGTGAGTTGACAGAGGGATAAGAGGCTCTTCAAGAGATAGCTCAAAAAGTGGCCAGGGTTGTATATCACTTCCTGAGATGATAATACAAATGCTAATTGATCTACAGACTCTCCTGGAAGTCATGTAGCAAAAGCATGTTTTCCTTTTTATCAGGAACTGCTATTTGCAGAGAGTGAGTCAAAGAGTGCAGGTGGACAAGTTTAAGATACTTATTTCAAGGTTAAAGTGTACTTCCCATTAAAGTACACCGTAGCTGTATAATCTTCATATAAGAGCTTAAAGCTGGGCTTGGATATTATCTGCAATAGGTCTTACAAAGTGTTATCTGCATTTTCTTTTTATATTGAATTACTTATTACGGTATATAGTTGTATTTTGTGAGATCTGTTTGCAGTAGGTCTCAGTAAAACATCTGCACTCTGCTGGGACAAAACAGAATCACAAAGAATTAGGGAACACACAGGAATAGAGCATATAACATTTTGGCCATAGAAATTATTCAAAGGAGAAGTTTTGGAATGCATTTTAATCCCTTTAAATTCTACACAGAGACTGTGTAAAGCAAGGAAAGGAGAAAATGAGATAAGTGCTGTGAATTTAATGTTCCTTTGGGTTTTTTGTTGGTTTGAGAGTTTTGTTTGTTTGATTTGATTCTGTTTGTTTGTTTGCTTTGGTTTCTTTTGAGCCAGTAGAATTTCCAGACATCTCAGTTTGTTGAAACCTAGTAAGCTTATATTGTTAATTGGAGCAAATTTTAAGTGATTGAAAAATTAATTTCCATTAAGAAACAAGAATAATGCTCTAGAACTACTTATTCCTTTTGTCTGAGGCATGAAGTACACTCAAAATTTGTGTTTGTTAAGGCTTTGGTAGGGAGTCTATTGTTAAATAGACACTCCTCAAATAAATGTAATAATTCTAGAAGATCTTGAAGTTCAACCTTCCTTTCAATTATTTTCAATTTTTTGTCGCTGATGTTTTTTTATCAGTGGAGTCTCTAGATTTATTTGGAGTTTTCAGAGAAATATTTCTTATTAGACTTCCAGCTTTATTTATTTATTTATTTTGCTCCTGAACAAATGCTATAAAATGTGTAGGTTAATATTTGCAGTTACTTTGACTAAGACATGCCAGAAATCTGTTGACAGCATGAGGACTTAGCATTAGAAGGCCATAATAATAATAATAATAATAATAATTTTTCTTTCTGCCAAACTTGATATTGTAGTCTTATTTTCTTATTTGCAATATCGCTTACTTTACTTCTTGATTATCTCTGGATACAGAAGAAAGATTTTTGCTGAGCTATCAGTCCGTGTTATGTTCCTTCTTCTGGAAGTTAAAGTAGAAACCAGTAAGGTACCTGGAATTGGAAAAAGAGCTGGTGTCCTCTCAGTTCTCGCAGCTGGGCATATGCCAAAGGTACATTTTGCCTGCTGTTTTCTTAGGAGGCTCTTGTTAGTCCTTCTGAGCTCCTCGAGGCTTTTCTGATTTAAACAGTGTCCTCTGCTTACTTCTGAGGTTCACAGTCAAAAATCAACCACTGTTGCTTGGATGGAATTTAACCACATATTTCCTCCTTGTTTTTCAGCCACTGGTAACTGTACACTACCACTTATCCTGTAGCTCCCCAGTTATCTTTAGAATGCTTTTTGAGGGATTACCCTCTAACTCTACCCATTACTTGGGTACCTACCTAACATTCTTGGAGGAGCACTGTTTCTTTTAGGGCCTGACACGTCTTTGTGCCTTATGACCTTACTTAGTGATGTCTTTCCTTAATGGAAGAGGATCTTGGATTTTTCCAGGCTGCAAACGAGTGTCTGTTTCTCTACTTCTTGTGTCTTATCTGCAGCTTCTTTGAAATTTGGCAGAGGCGGGTACAAAATGTGGCTGCGCCAAGAGCATTTATGCCTGTGTTGGGAGATGGTATAAGTAATCTTAATAGCACTGTTAGCATGTTTTATAGCGCTGTTAAAGAACCTGTCATCAGATGCTATGTAGTGTGGACAGGCTGGATCAAACAATCTTGTCCTCCAGGAGAAGTCTTTCTATCACTGTATTTTTTTCCTGTTTTTATTTTTCCTTTGCCTCGAAGTTAAATTGAATCAAAATGTGTAATTTTAAGTACAGGGATTTTTTTAGTTTTGTCTTTTCCCTATAGAAATTTGAGTTCTCAAACAAATAGATGGAAAATGATGAGGCAAAATATTATACCACCATGTATCTGCTAACTATTTATACATATGATTGTTTCAAAAGCATACCTCTTCCTGTAAATTCCTCAAAGGGACTATTTGGTTACAACCAGCACTGTGTAGATTCTAGGCTTGTAATAATTTTTTTCCCTAAGTGTAATACATCCAGAAAAGCAGATACAAATAGTATATTTTTCTTTTCCTGTGCCTTGTGTTATAAAATATCTCACAAATTACATTTTCTAGATGAAATAGGAAACATGCTTTTAAGCATTAGTAAGAGTCATGTCAACCAAAGGGATAAAGCCCTTGCTTATTGGCTGTGGAATGGAAATGGCACACAGACTAATTTTTAAAGATCTAAATATTTGCATGCGCACTTATTTCCTGTCAATGCAGGATTTACTAGTTCATTTCTGATTTATTGTAGTGTTGTTTTCATTAGCACATAAGTGTCCTCTTAGGAATTTAGACAGTTCCTCAGTCTGCTGAAACAGAAGATTTTTGGGCCTGTGAATGTCACAGGCTTAAAACTTTTTGGTGCAAAACAGGACCATAAATAAATGATCATTACTGCAATGAGTAACACAGACTACAAGCAACCTGTGTGGAGATTTGGAAGTAATTTTTCTTAATGAGGGATTTTAGAGGTGTGATAATTTAGATATTAATATTTTCAAAGCTCATTGTAGATATTCATTTGTAGAGACAACACAAGTTTTCATCTGCTCAATATGGATAGAATACGCATAAATTAGTACTTAGCAAGATTATCACATGCCACCTCAAAAGCTGAGCACAAATATAAATCTACAATGAGTAATATATTTGAACACAGATTTATTAGTTGAGCAAAAGAGGTTGTACATTTGCCTTTGTTGTCATTGGCTGTGGCTATGTCCATCTGTGTGTCACATGAGCTACTTGGCAACCCCTGCTTTGGCCGCATCATGATGCGACGTTTGTGAAGCGTTTGGTTGTGTGCGGTGGAATCGTTATCTCTGGTTCTCCCTTGGGACTCAGACGATCGATGCAAAGCCAAAAGCACTCCAGAAGCGGAGGATGTGTCAGTCTTAGTTGAGACTATGATTAGAAACCTTTTTATCTGGTGGGAAGTGTTCCAAGAATTAATAGTAAACTTGAAATGCAAACCTGATTGTGCACCTCTGTATTTGACTTCAGCATTTTCTGAATTCTGGATTAAGACTCACATTGCAAGAGACGTGACTTTGAACAAAAATAAATGCGAACACTTCATTTTTTCTCATTACTTTTATGTGAATGCAGCTCAATTCTAGGAATAACCCATCAACAGTCATTTTCCATAGAGGAAAAAAAAAGGTAATGTTCTAGACTGATATAGATTTTTATGATAAAAATCTATATGTTAGGGGATTAATGTTTGATCCCCTGATTTGTTGTAATTACCTATTGTGGGCTTCCAAGCAGGGGTTCAGAGATGCAGCGAGGCAGGAGTCAGAGCGAGGAATTAATTATTTATTAAATTTACAATACCATTTATATATTCTAGTTCTATAAAGCAATTGAACAGTGCTTACACTTCTCCTAGGGTGATTGGTCAAAATCTCAGACACCCACTTAGAAATGTTTTTTCCTAATATCATGTACACAAGGTCAGAAGATACCAGATATGAATGCTATTTACAAAAACCCTATCTATTGTTTACATAGCTGACACAGCAAAGGAAAAGTTCTCACAGAATGAATGCAAGCAGAGAAAATTTCCCTGCTAACAGCATTTCAGCATCCACAACCTATTTTCTACATAATCATGAATGGGAAATCCTGTTAGTTCATAATTTGAAAAATGGTGATTTTCTGTCCCTAGCTGCAGAAACTGCTGTATTGAATGCAGTTTTACTGCATTGTGAGGATGTTTGTAAAGTGGCATATATGATTTATAAAATATATAACATGGGCCTTAGGTTTTTGTTGTAGTAGAAAATATTAGGAGAAAGGTTTGTGTAATGAGTCATTACTGGCTTTTCATGGGATTATGGTCATTAAGAGCAGATTTTATGGATCGTGTATGAATTTTAATTGCATAACAGAAAGTCTTTTTTATATTAAGTAACTTGGATTGAAAAGAGTTGTTTTACCTGTTTTCATGGAGTTCGTCATCATGCCTCTCTAAGTTTCTCAGATCTTGTACGTTTACCAGCTATATGAGTTTGCACTGCTCCATTGCCTTAGGTTCTGTGCGTTTACATTCACCTACAAAGTGCAAAGTAGGTGTAGAACATTCCAACTTAGAGCTGAAGGACCTATAGTCCACTCAGCACGAATGCAAACTGTTGCATCAATGTTCAAAAGCTATGTTTGAACAGGTCCAGTATTCAGTGGTGACACCAAGCCACAGGTTGCACTCCATGGAAGAGGGCAAGTTCTTTCAGTAGTATGTCGCTGTTTCTGTTTGTGGGACAGGGAGTTGCTTCAGCTTTAACTACAGAAAAGGAAGAAAGAAAACCCCATTTCAAGGCACTGCATTTATTCAAGGTCTTCATTTAAATCTACTGCTCTCATAGAGCCAAACTGCTTGACAATCAGTAGCAAATGACAAGGAAATTCATTGCTATGCTGTCTATCACTATGGACTTTGCCAGAAGTATTTGTCTCTTAACTGCCTAATAATTTATACAGGGCAATAAAGCCATGTTGGAGAACTCTGTGTTATAGTTCCAGGCTAGAGATGATTTACTCCACTTGTCATCCTGGAGTGCTGCTATGATATAGTACCCAGGTTGCTGCTAAAACATACACAAGCACCTACATCATATGGGGTGGTATAATTACAATATGTAACTTCTGGAAGCATCTGTGCAATTATAGACTGAAATAAGCTCCAGTCTTCAACCCCAACTTTTACTAAATTCATCGGTTGGCCCTGCAAGGGTTGAAAATCAGAATCTCGACTATCTAGGGATTCTATAAGAAAGAAATTTTGTGCTCAGGTCCTGGGTCCTTCAGCCTGCTAGCTACCATATATCATGGGGGATTTTAGCTTTGCTAAAAGTTGTGCAGTGACATTGTGTGTTTGTGCATGATGCAGTTGATGAACATACATTTCTTTTTGACTGAGCTAGCTAGCAATAATACTCCACAGCTGATCATCTTTGTCCTCAGCCTGCAGAGACAGGAAGTAGTTGCATATGACTTTCTTGAATGAAAAGAAAATAAGAGCCTCAAGTTATAAATGAACTAAGTCCAAAGCACCCACCAAACTACGGAATAGAAAAATGTCAGTATTAGGCTCAGGTTGATGCCTTGTAGAGGCTGACCTGGAGCAGAGGCTGGACAGAATGAAAGGATAAAGGGCAGGGATTTATTGAAAGGCCTTCACAGGGCACACCTTGGGCAGTGCAGGAGTCTCACAGAGACTGCACCCAGGATGGACACAGCCACAGGTTTTTTGAACAGATGTAAGTTTTGTCTATTTGCATATCAGAGGTTAATTGTCCAATTACAGCTTCAGGTAGTGGAGTCCCATTCTCTGTTTGCTCCCCCCAACTCACTTTTGTTTACATTTCTCGGGGCCTGAGACAGTGAGGTGTCCTTGATTCTCAGGCCTAGAGAGGAATTGTGTCTGACAAAAAGGGGAAAAGCAGCTGCTAACACTCTATATGGAGTTCAGAGTTACACACTAAAGAATTACAGGATTACAAATATATGAAAATATAAAAGCTAAAATCCTAAAGCATCAAGGTCAAAACAAAGAAAAAAGGATGATAATTGATCTGGTGAGATCTTCCAAAGTGTGTGATCATGTTCTTGTTTGCTGCCTAGCAACAAGGCCAGCTTTAAGAGTAGGAAAGTCTGTGCCTGCCTAATCTATCAAGAGTAACTCTCTACAGAAAAAAAGAAATAATTACAATCCCTAGTAATAAATTATTAAGAGATATTAATTATTGTAGTAAGTTGCTTGCTGTTAATATTGGCAAACTGACAGGTGCTGAACCCTACACAGAAAGAGCAGAAAAAGTTTATCTAATTTTATGGTGAAGGCAAGAAAAGTCACCTAGAAGCATTCGGTTCCCATACTGAATAGGATTAATGTCCTGCAAGACACATGAGCTAGATGTGACTGTACCCCTGAATGTGGAAGGTGTTCTTTTGACAATTAGTTTCTTTCACAAATTATGTGACTGAACGGAAAAGCATCATCTAGTCTAGTACTACAGTACTGCTTCCACAAAGGTGCAGGGTTATAGTTGCAGTAGAAAAACTTAGATGTCTCAGGATATTCAGGTTAGATGGTCCAAAATTACAATGTTGTTTGGTCTTACAGATGCACTTACTGCTCATCATTCTGTATTTTATTTCATGCCATTAGAGGTAGAAAAAGGTTTTCAACTTTAATGTATTTGTAATTCCCTGTGCACAGTTCCGTATTGCAGTTCCTGGAATTTCTTCTCTCACAACAGAAGTGCTCCCATTTCTGAGTTTTTCAAGCTGCAGCTACATACATCAGACAGCCAAACACTTGTATTGGTATTAATGCCTGTGATATCTTGCAAAATTTTCCCCGTGAGTCAGTTCTACACAAGTTTTATAGCAGGCTCATAATTTAGTCAGCTGAACACGGATAAGGGTAGCTAACTGTAGATGCTCACATTTCACTGTGTTGGGGATGCTCAAGAACACGGTCTATTTTAAGCATATGTGATTGCTAGGCTGTGCTGACATAAGAGAAATACCATTTATTCCAATCCAAGTGCTTCATTTTCCTTTTTAATCATGTAAATACAATAGCAGAGAAACCTGCAAACTGCACATATTTTTTCAGTGGTAAATGTAACACTGCGGTATTGCTGCAAGTAGACAGAAGGCTTTTCCTGATAACAGATGGGGAGGATCTTGACCTATCCTTTGTCAAATATCACATGAGTCAGGCTACCTGATTGCCATCAGGCTGCGTGCCTGGGTGGGCGCCAGGGTGGTCAGGTAGGGTATAACAATAGCCATTCATCACGCCCAGCCTGTCTCTCCCCTCTGTCAGTAAGATAAAATGATCTAATATAATCAACTCTACAGGAGACACAAGGCTTGCTGGTGTTTTGTTCTTGGTGGAGAACCTTGTAAAAACAAGCACACACATCTACAAACAGGCCAGGAAAACTCCCACAACATTTCCAGTGTGGTAACTGATAGCAGTCATATTCATTGACTAAATTGCTTTGGGGCTCTTCTGGGGTTTATTTTTTTTTTTGCTTTCCCCTGTAGTGGTGGTGTCAGGAAAAAAAAAAAAAGTAGGGATGTTTGTTTGTTTGCTCATTGCTGTATTTCTGCTGCAACAGATAATGATGTGGCAATGACAATGGTGCCACATGGCTTCTGCTCTTGATGGTTACAGAAAGGAATAGAAAAAAGGCAGGTAACAGTGAAATTATGCAAGATAGTAAGACAGTAATCCTAGGAAAGATTACCGTTTGGATTAAACAGGCTTTGAATACTTTTCTCTGGGATGTTTCTGGTAAATTTTTGATTAGATGTTAGCTGTTATGTTGACTTTGCACATGCTTGGCTTTGTTTGCTAAAATTTTTTGTCAAAGAACTGCATTCAGCTCATGGGACTTGTAGCACACTTGTCCTGTCAGTCTGACAGGAACCTGCATTTATTATCTGAAATGAGGAAGATTGATGTAACCAAACCTTATCTTGAGTAGTTGCAGTTTGATGCCCAGAAGGCCTGGATGGTCCTGCAGGTCTTACCCTACTATGTGAGCAGATTTTGTCATAGAGAGAGACTCTGAAAGAAAACCTGCCATGAAGGATTTATGATTCATGCAGACAGTCAAAAGAAAGAAATTTTCTTCCATTTTTTTCCATAATGTGAACAGAGGCCTGTCAGGTTAATGAGTTCAGCAGCAGTGGTTGAAAATGTCTGCCACATGGGTGAATACCCCTAAGTGGCCTGGATGGTAAAATAGGATTTTCTACTTTGAGTGGTGGAACACACAAATAATTTGTCTGAGGACTCATTATTAACTCTTTAGAGAATTGAGAGTAGTCAAAGGGCTTTCTTTGTCCCATATTTTTATTTCTAGGATATGTATGAACTCTGCTCTAATTTCTTTTAAAAATTCAATTTTTATAAACTTTTTATACCACATTTCTTCTTCATACTGACAAATAAAACAGGGCTAAACTTAGTTCATTTAAGATATCTTACAGAACACGGTGCCTTGTACTGTACCCTTTTATGAAGTTGAAAGACATTCAAAAAGCATTATATAGCATTCTATTTATAAAATACACATATATGTGTATGCATTATACAATTATGTTTTTCATATAGCATTGCCATATGAAAAGTGTATATGCTGGCTGTGTGAGTGTGGTTTCTTCAGCTTCTGTGAAGCTTAGGCCATTTATACCGTCTAAGAAGTGTATGTTTGCTGTGACTAAATTTAATTTCCAAGACTTTGACTGCAATTCTTATCTCTTGATAATGTTTTAATAAATGCAAGTGTTTTAAGGCCAGTAGGTACCACTGCGATAATCTTATAGTTTTCCACATAACAGCTGCTAGATAATTTTATCTACATGAAGTCCATAATTTCTAATTTTGTTCAGCTCTAGGCTTGTTCCTGTTGAAATTAAAGAAAAAAAATTGCCCTTGATTTGAGAACATCATCTGGATGAGAGCTGATAGACCTGGGCCTTGCTGTCATTCTGCAGAGCAGTGAAATTACTGAGTGCATTTGAGAGTGTTTTATGTTTCCTCTGGTTCCGTTAGTCAGAGAAACCATCTGAATATAAGGAGGTTGGATGGAGGGGGAGGGAGTAAAGATAAAGAAAAATGATTGGTAAAATTATGCAGCAAATATATTTTCTCCTCATATTTAGAAAATAGTCATTTGGGAGCTTCCCTCCTTGCCAGTGAAATGGTCTATTACATTGACATGAAAGGAAATGCAATGAAATCAATAGGATACTTATTTCAAATAATTAATCAAATGCAGAATATTTTACCTTAATTTTCAGGTGTTAAAACTGGAGTAAATTTGGCCTTGAAACAATTTGTCAGTTTTTTACTTTGAAAATATTGCAACAAAACTTTGATGACATCTCCTTTTTCTTCCCTTTTGAAATAAAAGATTTTGCCAGAGTGGTTGCAAATTCGAAAGCTGCAGATCTAAATTGTTTTCTTTTTTCCTGAGCAAAAATTAATCTGCATTTATTCGAGTATCTGAATCTCCTCAAAAAAACTTTCAATTATATGACTTTACAGCCTACAATGAACATTACAATGTATATTTAAGGCATTAGTATTTGAAGTCATCTATTTAAGGAGACCATAATTCTAAATATAATTAACTGTAGCTCATAATTTTAATTCTGGGCTTATGTTTTTAGCTTTTTTTTAAATTGTATGTCTTGCAGAGTTTTAAGGCTGTATTTCATATATGTTGCTCTTTGAGCACAGGATACACTCAGTTTGTGGGCCTTTTGCTGGCTGCAGATGGATTTCTTCTCTGATATGAGAATATATTGAGTATGCTTTAACCAATTTTTGTTGAGCTGGGTGTGATTGACTTAGCATGAAGGAATTGATTGGCCTACATTTTTTCAGGTGCAAAAGGAAAAATCCCACCTTCTGCTTCTCATCCAATTTTCCTGCCAACAGCCAGCAGTTTGCTACCTTAGTTGTTTGCTTTCGAAGGGGTTTATTTTGTGAGCTTTGCAGCCCAGAAAGGCTGTGGTGGTGCAGAGGGATGGGCCAGGCTTGGGAACCCCCACGGAGAGCACTGGAGGTGGCTGGGAGCAGTGGTGGGGCCAAGGGGAGCCCCAGAGCCTGCCAGGAGGGAGCCTCTCCCTCAGGGCCTCGCGCGAAGGGGATGGAAGCGGGCGTGCTGCAGGAAAGGCAGCCAGCCCCGCGTCTCCCAGCGAGGTGCTGTGCAGATGCTGAGCGATAATGCTGTACGGCTGACTTCAGTTAATGTTCATTGTGTTAATGAAGGCTGCAGGACAGATGTTGAGCAATCCAGTTTGTTTTCAGCAAGCCATGTTGTAAGGGTTAGCTCAGTTCAACAGGAGCATGTGGAAAGCTGTAACTTCCTTATTTCTGCTGGAAAAAAATTATAGGAATTCCTGTTGTACAAAATCCTCACTTAGGTTTTGTTGATGTTTTCATGTACTTAATACTTCCCTCACTGTCAAATACCAGACCTATGAAATACTGTCACAGATGCAAAAGCTGAGTTAAGTATTGGAATATTATTTTCCATAATAAACAGTATTTATTCCAAGGTTTTAGATTTGATGCTTCTAGATTTTAGTTCTCTTTCTGCAGTACTAAACCTGCATTCGAATGTTACGTTGTAGAATATGAACCAATATTGACAAAACTTTTCTGTTGGATAATCTGTTTATACAGGGCTTGTTATCCTAAGTGGCTTTAATGGCACGCTGCCGACCGTGTGGAGATTCAGGGGAGATTGCTCCCACTGTGGGAAATATGATGTTTCCCAGTGTCTCCTCAGTAGGATGGTTCTGTCTGGCTGCAATGGGCAGACGGCACCATCAGTTTTTTTGCCAGTGAGAGCCTGTGGAACTAAATACCCTTCTCTAGGAAACAGGCGTAACTTCCTCACTGAAGGAGTCAGTTGATTTTTGCCTGGTAACATCTGGTCTGAATCTGGCCTCTTGTGATATAATGAAATTTGAGGCAGAAATAGGAAAGGCAGTTCAGAGACAATGTCAGAGCTGACCCTCTAACCTGAAAAAGAATGATAAATACAGATTTTATTAAATAATTTTTGAAATTGAGGTTCTTAATAAATGTTTTCTCAAAGGTTTGGAAATATTTGGTGTAATTTTTAGCATACTTCTGCCAAGTTATATCATACCCTCTTTGTTCTAGGATTGATATTAGAAAAAAATTGCTTATGGGTTACTTAGGAGGGAGTCCAATTTTATAGTTTAAATCTTATTAAAAGTGTCAATACAGACAAGTGGTTCGGATTCAGAAGCTGATATATGCTTGAACTTCTGGGCATGTGCCAGATAAATTCTTCTTACCCCTGCAAGGTTAATATATTCAAATATCTATAACCAAGTTGAGCGCTGACAGTGAGGGCAGTTCATAAAAGACAACGTAAAGAGGCAGAAGAGTATCTGACTGACGAGATGTTTCATAGCCACTGCTGCATTGCTGTAGGATGCATTAAACCATGCAGGTGGTGTGGACAGCCTGGCTGTGTGGCATTATCCCAGCTCAGTGACAGGGCTGAATCTACCCAGCAGGAGGCTGCAGAAAATAGGGCAGACGGCACCATCAGACAGACGTAATGGCAAGTGAGGGAAAATCCTATGAGATATCAAGGAAAAAATGTAGCCAGGCAACAGCCCAGGGTCCAGAGAGGTGGTGGAGCCTCCATCCACAGAGATACTCAAAACTCCACCAGACAGGAGCTTTTTCCAATCTAAATTGTTCTCTGACCCTGCATTTCAAAAGGCTGACTTCCACGACATCAGTTTTAATTTTACCCTCCTCATAGTGCTAGCATGGTCATGCAGGAAACCTTTTGTGCCTCATTGATTGCATTTGGTGGGCATCACAAATAAGCTCAAACAAAACAGAAAAAGCCATACATTTATATATCTATATCTATATGTATCTCCATATATCTATATATAAAACAAGTGTTTAAATTCAGACTTTATTTTCACTAGATCAATGCTAAAGACAAGACGAAAGGATCCCAGGTACTCAGGTTGATCAGGATGATTAACCTTTTGTTTTGGATAAACCTTGGGTGTCTTTCACACTGTTCAGCAGCTGGTGTGCATGCCTGCTAATGTGAAAATACATTATATTCAGGATAAGATTTACTGCGTTTGCTCATTTGGGGCAACTTTGGGTATGCCAAGCTTCTGGTTTGTGATAAATTATGTGGTCGTGAATGTACTGCTTGGAAAGAAAAGGAGAAAGAGGTAATGAGAACAACAGGATTTGTGTGTTTGGGTGATTTTTAAAGTGATGCAGCCTGACTTTAATTCACAGTGTTCATTCTCACAGTTTCATAAGAAGAATGGATCCCAGTTTTGATCTGGTTTAAAATGAGCTTCAGTTGATCAGGTCAATATAATGATATAAAACTGAAATAAAGAAAGTGATAAGATTCATCGAGAGAAGAGGGAATTGAGTTTCCAGGGGATGCAGCCTGCCCTCTAGCTCAAGCACTCCATCTTGAACGGAATTTTTTTAATGTGATGTGATTGCTAATATGAGTCACAGCAGCATCCATTAGCTTTGTTTTGGAACTGTAAAAGATGCGTGAAATTCAAATCCAGATGCAGACTGGTCAAGAATTATGATTCATTCTTCTATTTAAGAAACATAAAAAATATCACTCATAAATCTTAGATTTTGGATCAGGTTTTATCTCAACGAGTCTGGTGTGTTTATGTTGATCCAACTTCAGCACAAATAAATGAGTAAGCTGTGAATATTTTGGGGTGTAAACATATAGTTTTATGTGTTTTTACATGAAGCTCATTCAGTAAAAGCACAGTCTAGAATTTAAGGGCATGCCATGTCCCATTACGAGCTATTTGTGTCTCCTGCTTAACGTGGGATGTGTGTGAAGGGGTTAACACACACAGAGCTACAGCTTTCATGGGCAGAAGGTGTCCTTGGGACAGAGATGGTTCAAGGCGGAGTGATGATTTGCCAGTGCAAGCTTTTGGTGATGTAGTGCTTTTAACATAATATCTTTTTGGAGGGTTTTGGCAGAGGATTCTCTTGTGGCATCTGACAGTGCAGGAGTTGTCTTCCTCCTGCTGCCAAGTGCTGTTTCCCTTTCACTTAGTCAAATTAATGTCTTTCATTTATCACGGTGAACTGGTTTTCTAATTTCTCTCATGAAGTCTTTAACACTAGTACTGTAAACAATAGACAAACCCTAGAATTCGTTCCAAGGATAGATCTGGAAACCAAAATGGAGACAAAGGGGAAGACAACCTTTGTGACCATTCAAGCTTTCTTCCTTTAGCAGAGGTCACTTTCTTCTTGTGGGACGTTGCATGGTCTCGCCTTTTCTGCACAGCCCAGTGCTGTGGCCAGCTTCAGCAGAACAGTGATGACCTTTGAGTGCAGTGTTTGCTTGGGCACATATCGTGGAGGCCCTCACTAACACTGATGTGCTGTGCACATATTTGAGATGAAACGTCGGTATTATCTTCTTTCGTGGCACAAATGCAACAGTTTCCAGTTACTGCTTACAAATACCAAAGCACAGCAGAGGCTGCAATTTACTTTAGGAATCATTTCCACTATCAATGAATCATCTCCTTTTTTTTTAATTAGATGAGAAAAGCAAGCATGCCAAGTCCCAGTGCACTAGCATATTAGAGAAAACTTATAATAAAGATGTGTACTTTTCCACTGAAGTACTCGCTGCATCTCTTTGCAGAACAGCTGAGCAAATTATTGAAAATATTATAGCCAATGAATTCCTACTTTCTCGTGATACATTAAGTGATTACTGCAGGGCTTATGCTTGTTCCGTTCCTTGGCCCTCCAGCAACTGCACTGTTGTTAATTTGCCCTGTTAATTTGTTAATATAGCTCTGTTGTTAAAAATGGTTATATTTTAGTTGAATATAATTGAATAGCATTTCTAATGACAGATGTAGGATTCCTCTTCCTTTTGGATAATGTGATCTGAATAAATATGAGGACTAAGAAAATAAATGCAATTGCTATCTTTTACCATGTTGTGTAAACTGTTAAGAGTCCTTACTGGTCTTCCTAGGGACCAACATCATATACTTGTCCATCAGACGCTCAGACTAGCCTTGATCTGTGAAATGATACCGCCTTTTGCGTTCTGTTTCTGTGAATTGCCAGTCTCTCAGCAAAATACATGTCTAAAAATTTCCCATGTGCATTTTGAGTCAAAACAAATCTCTGGAATATGTAAACAGATATTGCTTTTCTGAAAACCAGTAATTCTTTGCCTGTATCTATTCCCCTGCATCTGGCTAGATATTCCCTCCTTTGTGCTAGAAACAACATCTGTGTGTGGCCACATGTTCATCTGTATTACAAAATCCATCTAGATAAGCTAAATAAAACAAAAGAAGCTAAGGAAAAACCCCCCAAAACCAACTTATCTACACTGTGGGGTTTAAACAGGTCTAGCTAAGTGTAAGGCTGAAACTTGGGACTTCCTTTTAGTGCGTTTTGTCTCAGATGCTTTACCACAAATTCAGGCTCCTGTAGTGGATGCTGACTGACCTCATTGAAGATTTTTTTCCTTGAAGATGAAATTGTGTATTTCAGAAGAGTTGAAATCACCACAGATGGATTAAGGCAGAACACATTTGTTCATCTAGATCAATTTTTCTAGCTTATACAACTAACCTCATTTAAAGCAATGAATGATTTAAAGTAAAGAAAAGTTGAATTTCCATTAATAATCTCCTTTACACTTTACCATAAAATCCCCCAATAACCTCCTCCCCAAATGGTCCAAAGTGTAAGAAAGGACTAAGAAATCATTAAACAAAATTACTCTGCAGAGCACAAGGCCACCTTTCTCTTCCTTTGGAGGTCACCCAGCCAATGTTGCTCTCTTGTGCTTCCATGCTTAATCCCAATGCCTGGCCATCGTGTGAGCTCTGTCACCTGAGCCTCTTCTGGCTCCACCAGGGTCATGAGCAGCTGTCTGAGCTCCTATTACAATGGTGAGAATTCAGAAAAAGTGGGAGTAGAATAAAGTAGATTTGATCTATTTCTCTTTTTGTCTCATTCATGTACCCTGCTTCATGTTTATCCGCTCATGTCTAACCAGTGACAGGGATAGTCTCCTTTCCAGTTTTAAACTGGAGCAGTTGCATGCTCCAGAGGTTCCTGTGGAATTTCAGGGAAAATGATGTATTTCAAATCAGGAAGATTTTCATCCTGTCTTCTTTCTGCCCCCCAGTTGCAAATTCCTGATCTGATTCCTGGTTAACAGTCTGATTGGAACAAGGGAAGGAGCTTTCTTCAGCAGCTGCATGTGTTTTATTTAGTGCCCATTCTTGTACATGTAGTTTCCTGCATGCGAGTAGCTTATTTTTGAGTCTTTTTTTCCTAGGTAATCAGTGTTGCATGATAATTATCTTAAAGAATTAAAAATATTTTTTGAAAAATTAAAGTTTTATTAAGACTTAGTGGATAAATTTATTTACAATAAGATTTATCAAGGATAGAGACTAGAAAATTGAACAAGGATGAGAGATGGTCATGGCTAGATTCTCAGCTTTAGCCTGGGAAAACCGCTTCTGTCTCTCTACACAAATGCCAGACTTTGTCTCTAAAGTGTTTTGAGATGCTTGAAAATTCCTCAGTGAGGATTAGGAATGATTATTTCAATATTTTTAGGTTACACAGAACTTGTCAAATGTGAGTAACACTGACCTTACCTCTAGAGGGCCTGGGCAGTTTACTATTTCCTCTTCTGTGTATCCATCTTATGGGAAAGGTCCTGTGCAAGAGCAACATGTTATTGTAGTAGTGTATCAGAAATATTTGATGCTTCACTGCCGGTGAGCCCCAGGGGCCTGTGCACTGCTTATTGCTCGAGCAGTTATAGCAGAATAGCAGCCTGTTACCAACTGCCTGAAAACTCCTGAAACCTTCTGCCTTTGTTATTTTTATTCCAATTTTTTTTGGTGGCTTAGTATACTAGAAAACAGGATGTAGGGGGGAGAATTTGCAGGCTTTTAGCTGTATGTCTGGGATTCAGTAGTTCCATATTGGGGATGGTATTACATTACTTTAGCTGATAGGTTTGTGTGTAGACACATGTACATTGGCTAAAGTCTGGTTAATATCCTTTTAGCTTGCACCTGATAAATTGCAGAAAACAAAAGACCCCTAAAAATACTGAATCGGATAAGTGAAAACAAGCCATGAATTTGTTCCGTTAATGGGCTCCACATGTTCTCAGATCTGCCTTCGTATTTGGTCTATTTTGTTCCTTAATCAGCAATTTGAGAGTTGTACAGCAAATTAAGAGAAGAGCTTTCAACAACCATAACTAAACATGAAACAGTTATGATAATGAAGTGCCTTTGGATCCCCTCAGATTCAGAAAGAATGGGAAAAAACTAATTTCCTGAAGACTTTTCCCATTCATTCTGCATAATCTCCGCTAAACGTGCTTCCTATTCTCATAGGATGATTCCCCAGTCAGGACATCTGCAGAGGTGTGTGGTTACTCTGCTGTGTTACAGCCCAGAGCACCTTCAGCTGTGACTTCCACTTCATCTCACCCAATTTAACTCTGTCCAAGTACAGAAGGCTAATAACGAGCAGGTTGCCATAAGTTTTTAAAGAAGCAGCAGGAAACATCTTAATGCAACTGTCAGTCTGTGCACGTACTGTGGGCGCTTGCTCTCTCTGATAGCCTGGAGCTTAAAAGCGCTGTTCTCTGCCAAGGGAGAGGCGGCTATCTTCAATCTGGCATCTGAAAATGACAAAGTGATCTATCAAGCAGAATTAGGAGCACAGATCCTTCCTGTTCTGTTTAGCTTTGTAATTCAATCTGAGTCAAACCAGAGGCCTGGCCTGAGGAGAAGTGCTCCTTCAAATCTAATGAAGCAGTCCTCCGATTTACCATCATGCAAACATTAATATGTAAACTTCCTATGTATATAAAAGATAAAAAGGCATATTGTATCTGACAGAAGTTACTTTTCAAGGTATGCTAATTCTGAAGCTCTCCTTCTATTGGATTCTTCTTCACACTCTCTGCAGGCTTTCACAGCTACCTTTCTATTTTTCCATGGCACTCCAGAGTTCCTGGCTGAATTCCTACCCTATGCCTAGTCATATTCCTGAAAATAGACTTAGAAGTGTCATAGAGCTTGTGAAAAACTTCTCTGGGCTGCCAGTAACTTGGAAGATTTGAAAAGTCTGCTTATGCGTTCATTGATTTTTGTCATGACCATTTTGTTGATATACTTCTGTTTGGGGAATGAACTTTGTACTTTCTGTACTAGATGAATGTAGTCTGTAATAAGACTATCCAGACATTCTGGTTGGGAGTTTTTCTGTTTGGGTTTTTTTTTTGTTTGCTTGTTAGTTTTGTTAAACTTTTTGTGTATGTTGCCAGCTTGATAAAATACTTTGAAGTCACAATGACAGAATGTATGTACATAAGATATAATAGCTGAAGATGCAATAAAACCTGTGCATAAAGGAGGACTGGGGTTCCTTGGCCCAGCACAACTTTTTTACCATGCCCTATTGGTCTTCCTGGAATGCTGTTTCATACCTGCTGTGCAGTGCTGTTATAATTATGAATGTATTCTTGATACATATTTACTTAAGAGACTAGAGGTACTGTTATTGAAATGTAGCGCTTAATATTTTCCCCTAAAATGGCTCATACAAAAAAAATCATTGACCAAGGATGCTTTCATCTGACTTCAATGGCTTTATTTTTCATTCTGCCTTGCTTCTCTTCCACTCCTGCTTCTCTGTGTCATTCCTGGTGTTTTGATTGTAAGTTTTCTGGTAGAACCTGTCTCTCATCTCATACCTGTTTAGCACATCACAAAAGGATAGTAACTTCAGGTGGCTTTCTGGGTGAAATTGTTAAAAACATAGAAATCTTTCTGAAGAATAGTAAAATGAATAGGTTTCTTTAGTTGCTGTTCAGGATCTGGTAAGAGATCAGCTAAGGAATAGAAGCCTAAATATATGTGACTTCCTCCTGCAGACCCATTTAGAAGGTTAAACTTATTATCAGGGCTTTTGTGTTTGTTTAGTACACAAGAAAGTTTTAAAGACGAAGACATAAAAAGTCATTACAGATGCTAAAACATTTTTAAATGTTCCACAGCAATGCAGTGGAAATAATGACAAATAATAGGGTAGAAATGCTTTAAAAACAACACCACTGAAAGAAGTTGTGAGCACCTTCTAAAAGGGGATGATTTGGCTGAAATCATAGGCTGGTAGAATCTTCTTACAGTTGTGCATTCTCAAGAGAAACACCATTGAAGTTCAATATTGGTGCACAGCCTTAAACCAAACTAACTCAACAAATCTCTCTTTGGGCCATTTGAGTTCAATAAAGTAACTTGGCTGTGGAGATTTTTTTACAACAGCTAAAGTCAGGCTGGATTGCCTGAGGCATGTATTCCATTCCCTACTTTAACCTCTGCTGCTTTCCCAAATCCTTGGGAAATTTGGAAAACTGAGTTTCCACTTGAAATGAAACTGGATGGAGGAAAACAGCACAAGCAATAAAGTGTAGCATAGTAGTGCACACATTTAGTGCAAACTTCATGTTTCTTTAGCTCACTAGTGGCAGTCTTCAGCAATTTCCTTTTCTTATCTAGCATAAGAGCTATTAAAAACTGATATGCAAAGGAGGTAATGTCAGTTAATTTAATTTCTTTGGCAGAGAACACAGATAGCAATGGAATATTCCTTTTCATCTGTGATGAGGAAGGTTCTGGGATTGTCTCTTTTATCCCCATGTCATTTTGCCAAGTAATTTTCCAGTAATTCAGGAGTTGGCAGACATGAAGGGCTGTAGCAGGAGCAGCATGATGCTCTGACAGCTGGATGACTCCAGCACAGGCAGTAGGCCAGTAAAGGCTTTGAAAAAGTGTCCTGATTACTCTTCTGAATGGGGACAGCAGGCTGGTCTTTCTTCTGTAGATTCCTGTCAACCTGATGCGATATAGAAGCCACTTGACACGCCTTTGCATCCCTGGTTTTATTCCATGCCGCTCTCGCCTGTAAAGGCATGTACTGACTAAGCTATCCAGAAGTTTGGTGTGTTTGGGGCTGTCATTGTTTTCTGTACAATTCTTCTGGTCAGGTCTATTTGCTTGACTCTTGGAAACAAAGCAACAGATAGCAACTAAAAAAAACCCTGTTTAACTTAGTTTTCTTTGCTGGAGTTGTCCTTGGAGATAAATTTTCCAATTCAAAGTCAGTGTTTAAGGGCTGTGGTGTTTGACCCTCAGCATTTCCTATGGGGAGTGCACATGTACAGATCACTTCTTCCGTCAAGGTGTCAAAGGCAGCAGAGCTGTGATTGCACTGGAACTTTAATTCACATTGTCAAAATACTGTATAAGGAATCACAGCTCATTCCCTTTTGCTTCTCTGGATGGATTGGATCTTTAAGTGTTTTGTCCTCTATAGTGTTTATGCCAGGAATTATTTCTTATGTTTCTACATATCCCTGACATGCAAACCTGGCTGAATGAGATTTGCTTGTCATCAGTAGATTCTAAGCATGCACATGTTTTATGTATCAAATCTGGAACGTTTTTAATGTGGCTGTCTTCATTGTAGGATCAGAAAAATGTCTCAGGTTGCTGTTGGCACTTTCATTCCTTATTATAGTTGAAACCAACAATTGTATAATTGTTCCAGCCTGGAAGAATGTGTTAATTGACCCGAAGCCCAGAAGTGCTCAGGGTACAAGCAGCAGATAACAGAGAGGCTTTTCTCTGTCAGTAGATAAATTGACATCAGCACTGAAAACAGTGGCACAGCATTAGTAGTGCTCCACTGCTTTCAGTCTCAGGCAATGTGCTCAAGTCCAGTACTACATTAACTTGCTTCTTTTGGACACCAAAGAACAGCCATTCCAGGAGGGAAAACCAAGCCTTTCCCCCTTCTCCATAGCCTTGGGCTAGAATCTTTTTGCTTGTTAGGAAGGAATGATTCATATAAAAATAACAACTGTTCACTGGTAATGGGTCTTCAGTGGTTTGGTTTATTTTGGCATTCTTTTTTCAGTTCATATGAAAAATGTGTTCTTTTGTTTGTTGGTGTCTTTTTTTTTCCCCCCTTCATGTGCTCATAAATTTGCCATATTTGGGATATTTTCTTACATGCAAACAAAAATTATGCTCTGTTCTGATGAAATTTAAGTTCTTGCAGAATAAGAGAAAATGAAAAATTTCGGTAAGGTTCCCAGATTCCTCTAAAACATGAACAAAAACATTGTGTATCTTAATAATCTTGCTCCTGAAAGGACTGAACTTTCAACAAGGATAGTTGAAGACAGGCATCAGTATGCAAAATTCATCCCAGGTGGCAAAGGTATAAAAAGACTGAAACCAGGGGTCATAGAATAGGAAGTATTGAGCAACCTTAATAATAGGTGGTGCTATCAGACTTGCCTATAAATAATCCATGTTGTCAGGAAACTAATGGATATTCTGCATTCAGCATTCCTGAGAGTCAAGAGTAAGTGGTTCACCAGATTTTCATTATCGATGTGTCTGCAGCTTTGTTTAAATATTATGCCTCCATTTGGGACCAGGGAAAGTTATAAGAATCCTTTCACCACTGGTGCTCTGTGACAGCCACCTTGTCTTGCACCAACAGCTGAAATCCTCTAAGTATGTTTTCGGAAGAGTTGTTACTCCAGCTTGGGAAATGGAGGCAATCAGTATGGTTTAGAACTTTTTGGGAATGAAGGATGTCCACAAAAGATTGAGAGAATTGATGTTTATTTCAAAAATAATTTTAAAAAGTAGGTGTGGATTTTGCAATTTTGTTTTTTTTTTCCCAGATGCAGGGAGAGTTTCTACCACTTGCTGGCAGAGGGGGCTATCTGTCCATGGTTGGCAGAGCATCCTCCAGCCAGGAAACCCAGCAGGGAAACCAAAGTCACTCTCAAGAGTAGTGTGGTACACAGGGCAAGGAAGCAAGGAAAACATGAGTTAAAAGTGTTTCAGTGATTTTGACTGATATAATGGACACCCTTCCTTAGAACCAATTGGGGGGGGGGCAATATTTGGCCTCTTAGATCACTAAAGATATTTACTAATATTTTTTCCCAAACGAAATATCTGTTAAATACAGGTACACAGGACAGCCAACAAACTAACAGAAGGTGTCAAACAGTAATATTTCAGCCAATGTAAAAAAGTAAACTGGACCTGTACAGGAAAAATTCTGCTGTTAATTCAGTTTTGATGCAGTTACCTGTAGACCTTGGTAGACTTATTTGATTTTTCAAGCCTATTCTTGAATTATGCTGACAAAGCAAATTTAAAAGCAAAAAAATTAGATTCTTAAGTTTCTGCTTCAAGATTCCAAGAGGAATGAAAGATATATCAATTAAACTGGCCTAGAATAGTCAGCAAACAGTCACAAATTTTGCTAGAGGGATGCTGTGGAAAGTGAAAATGTTAATTCGATGTGTGCCTCTATGTTACTTTGAAAATACAGAGGGAGAAAAAGAAGGATTTTTAAACAGCAAAAATAAATACTTCCTTAGATGCCTTAATAATGAAAGAAGAGAGGTGAAACTTGCCATAAGCAACCCTAATTCAGCAGAAAACATTCTGGGGCTAGTGAGTATTCTTATTTGAATACAGTACTTTGTTTGGGCTTATCTATCCACTCCTTCACTCTCATGTATAAACTAGAATGAAAAGACATACCAACACCTTCTATTAGGAAGTAAAGTAGTTGGAGAGAATGTAAATGGCCTTCTGAAGACTTAGGTGGGATTTGGCCATGCACCCTGGCTGTGCTGCAGCACCAGAGTGCTCAGCGTGAGCTGGTTGAACTGATTGCCCACATATTTTCTTTTCAGGTGTTTCTTTCCTTGCTGCTGCTGTGTGATCTACCTAGGCTCAAGTGTGCTTAGGTGTGTGTGCAGGATACTGCGGCCACAGCAGGGGTGGTGCAATTAGGCTGCTCTTGGCTGGCAACCAGAGCCCTGCAGTTTGAAAATAAATGCTATTGAATTTATGTAGGGTACACATTTCAGAAGTAAGACACAAGATCTGTACATTTGAATACACGGTCTGTATTTCTTCTATGTGGGGTGTAAACTCCCCCTTTCCTGCCCCACATGTCTACGTTAACTAAAGGCCACAGGGAAACCCACATAATTAAAAGGCACTGAGGTCATGAGCTGGTTATGAGGCAATTTAGGTTTCTTGTGCAGGCCTGCTGGGTCGATAGAGATACACGTCTGCTCTCGATAGGAACAATGATCTTCTTTTGTAAAACATGAAGGAGAAAAACATGATTTAGGGAAGTCTAGTGCCTCACTGAGGCTTAATTGCATTTTCAGAGATGCATATAGCATTCTGTTTCACTTCAGGATGTACAGGGCTGATCCTGTCACCACTGAAGTATTAAATCTGAGATGTATCACAGTTAAAGTAGCATCTTAGTTGAAAATAACATCTGAGTAAACATTTACTCAACTGAGAAACTGAGTGTGGAAAATAGTGCTTGAAAAGCTGCTCATTGCTATGAAACAGGACTAGGGGAAAAAAAAGACAATTTCCTGAAATTCCATTTGGCTTCACACCTCTATGGTTCTCAGAAATCCCACAAGGAGTATGTGTTTGGAGAATGTCAGCTGACTTTAGAGTGTGAGCATGTGTGGGATGGCAGATTTTACTCACTCACCTGAGCTAGGAGCTGTGCTTCTATCACATCAATACTTCTTCGTTTTCTATCACATCAATACTTGTTCGTTGAGCTCTAGCAGCTCCAAAAAGTACACGGGCAACTTAAGCAGTATAACTGCTTTTGATGCTCATTGTTCAATATTTTTATAATTTTTCTACCCCAGCCTTGCTATAGGAATGTTAAAAAATGTGACAATGCTCTTTGAGATTAATAATTATGTCAATTTTTAACATTTAGCAAACACACTGATACTTCTACAGGAGCTTAGTGTTTTTCAGTGTTTGTGCATCCATAAGCAAGTCAGATGCCCAGAGAAGGATGACTTGTGACTTGCAAAAGAGTCACAGCTAATTTACATATAACTTTATTTACATATTTTAGCAGCTTATTTCATATTCTGTCAAGAAATTTTAAGAGTATCAGGCAATAACATCGGAACCAGTGGAAATCTTCCTTTTTTTGAAATGGAAAGACGACAATTCAGATTTTAGATTGTACATCTCTTATGAGAAAAAGAAGAGTCCTTAATTTTGGTCCTTTCTAAATGAAAACAAATAGCTGAAGGAAAGGAAGCGTAGACTATCTGGATGGTGAAATTGCATCCCAGGGTTAATGTTTTTAGTTTTCAAGGAACCAAACAAGATCAAGTATTCAGTATTTTAAATTGATATCCTTTCTGTTTAAATTTCTTCTATCAAGATTTATAGTCTTCATTTAAAATATATTACTCTACCTCCATCAACGAGTGAAAGACTCATACAAGGCCCATGAGTTCTGACTTGTTGGACTGTTTCTTGCAGGCTGAATCTGAAGCTTAATCTAGCCTGTGAATTTCAGCCTAACGGCATGTCACGTGATGTATATAATATGGTTAATTTTCTTTCAGCTTTTTCTGCTCAAGATGCATTTATCAATCTGTAGCTCAACTGCTTATATTAATGTTTTCTTGGGAGTAAAATGGCACCCACCTGTGACAAATTGTGAACCATGGATCATGATCCATGATTCTATTTAGTGCAGCCTGGCAAAGGAAAAGCAGCATGCACTTTGAGTACTTGATACTACTTTAAATAACATTGCATGGAGTGGTGATGTCTCAACTCTCCTGAATTCTAACACTCTTCTCCCTACATCTTTGTATGAGGTTAGAGTCCATCGATCTGTTTCTCATTTAACTAACATCTGAATTCTTCTGCAGCTGCAGGATTTGTTTTGATGTACTCCCTTGATCTTGACCCATATCTAAATAATTGAGGATTGGGTAGAATCTTTTATAAATGAGGTAATCATTATACATTAAAACCTATTAGAGTCAATTTGTTTAATTCCCAATAGAGCTAGCAAAGTCCTTATCTGTGTCAAAATCTTCACAACAAAAGGACTGGCTGTAGCAGAGAAGATAAGCTTCCCTCCCCTTCTCCCCCTACTGCTGGTACTTTTAAAGAATCTCCTATGCAGAGGTGGCCATGTGGAATTAGTTGTGAGAGCAGGTGTCAGACTTGTCAATAACTAGCTGAATGTTAACAGTTTGGGTGGGTTTTATTTTTTAATCCTTTAAATGAAGCATAGAAAACATTGATACAAGGGTGCTAATGGCAAAATGATTGTAAAAGCATCTTTGCCAATGTTTACAACTCTGTGAGCAGAGCCCAGCAAAATTAGGGCATGTAAAATCTGCTGCAGCACTGGAATACTCAGTGCCTATCCATAATCCTGTCTTCAGAAGACATCGGACCTACCATGCACCTGCAGAGCAGGCCTACAAAGCCATACTGTCTTTTCTGAGCTCCATGTGCAGGACACTGCCAGTCCATAGCCCAGCCAACTGTCTGACTTCTTTGGTGCTGTTTGACAGAGGGACTGGAAGTGATGATGCAAGATAGAGTGCAAAAATTATGTCTGTTTTTTTAAGGGCATTTGTTTGGTTGTTTGAAAAAAGAAACAAAAGTGGCGATTAGCATACCTATAATCTTGAACTAACTGGTTGGGGAGCGAAGATTCATGATGTGATAACCTTGTCTGAAAATGGAGGAATAAAAATCATGTATTATGGTAAGGGATTTTACACAGTAAATAGTAGATAAATTGGGAGTTTCATTCTGTTTGGTTGGGGTTTTTTGAGGTGGGATGTGGTTTGGGTTTTTTTTTAAATGTTATTAAAGAATGAGTTATTAATGTATCTTGTTATAAATGCAGAATTAAGAATTGGTAACTGATTTTAATGTGAGAAGATGTTTTCTTCTACAATATCTAGAACACACATAAATAATATATATAGTTGGTTGGATGCAGATTTTTGAGTGCTAATATTTCTGCCAATAACCTCAACCCACATATGAAGGAACTAAATTTCTTGAGTGAGATTGGGGTCATTCAGCCTCTGTGCTAATTTATTTCTTGTCCATTGCCAGGCAGACATTGCCAAGTACAGTGCGTCAGATTGCATGGCAAAACATGATATGTTTTATCAGGATCTGCCTGCCAAAGCTAGTCCACATAATATTTTGAACTGCTTTCAAACTACAATTCCTAAAAGAGGGGAGAGTCTGGTGCTCTAATCTTCCTCATTGGTGACTTTTTCTGTTTCATATTTATTAAAAATATTTTTAAAATAAAACCAGAACTTCCCATTAATACAAGAATACGTTAGTTATATTATAATCATTTGATAGTATTTAGCCACAGGCAAAGTTGGAATTTTATAACCTCACTTTCACCAAACGAATGAGTGCTACTGGGATGATGTAAAGCTCACTGCTATTTGTTTTAAGTTGTGAAAGATTATATATTCCACTTATTGAAGTGGACAGGGAAGTAGACAAGAGGGTCACCCGAACTTAAAGACATATGCAAATTGTAGCACAGCTAATTCCTGGAAAATTATTTTTTTCTTTATCAAGATAGGAACAAAACTAGAGCACACACTCACTCTGGTGCTCTTGTTTTCCTGCATTTATTAAGCTAAAACGTGGTCCTTATATGATGGCGTAAGAGGGAACAGAAGATAGAATTTAGGAGACAAGGACTCCTCAGGATTCACTACATAATTCCTATTTATTAGCATAGTGCTGCTGTAAAATGTCCACAGAGAGAGCGCCCAGCAAGGGCTTGTGGGTGGTGGGGGAGCAGCATTTGGCCCAGCCTTGCTGCAGACCTGCTGACGGTCCCTCCCCTTGCAGATGAGCAGAGGGCTGTGCTGCACATGCACCGCGACAGAGCTGGGCTGCCCGTGCACAGTGCACAGCCCGCCTCGCATCACACGGCGCAGAGCGGCTGCTCTGATTCCTCCTGGGTTTATGGAGGTCAACCCGGCTGAGAATCAGAGGATTTGTCCTGACATTGCACCTTTCCTGTGTTCTCAGCCAGGAGCAGAGCAAAGAAAAATTGCATCTACATTAACTGTAGAAGAATTTTCTGAAGCTGTCCTAGAGGGCACTAAATCAGTTGTGCTATCGATTTTGTAGAAAAGACAGCTGCAGAGCAGATGTAAGGACTGCGATAATCAAAATCATTAGCTTCAAGCTTGAGATAATTTCAACTACTTTGTTGTATACTCAAACAGATGAGCAAACCTAGTGAATTATCTAATGAGTGCACAACTTAAATATCTGGTTTATGTCGCTCTTAAGAGACATGAACAGGAAGACGAGCGTGTGAATATAGTGTGCAATTGGTTGAGTTAGCAAGATAAAATTTTGGTCCCATCATTCTGTCCAATCCAACTGGAGATGTTGAGAGAAGGAATGGCTCAGAATAACCATAACCCAGTGCTTCTATCCTGTCGTGTAACTGGCTACAAAAACTAGGTGCAAGCAGTATTTGCAAAGTAGGTTTTTAATTCCCTCTCTGAAATCTGTGCTGTATCAAAATGGGATTGTTTATTTTTTTAATGTAAACTATATTTTCAATAGCTACTTATATTTTGGATAATTCAAGATTAAAACCCTCTCATAATATTCTCTGTTGGAAGCCTTGCTTCTTTGTGTATCTTAGCCTCTAGACTTGGGGAAATAAATGAGCCAGTTCAATACACTGGATTTTTCCAAATGTCTGTCAAAGAACTGTCTTTACTTTCAGAAGATGGTGGCTAATTATGACTACAACACAGACAGTAATGAGGAAATTACTTCACCTTCTATTCACTTTCAAAATGGAGATCTTTTCTCAAAGTAGTGCTTTCCATCTGTTCTGAGATTTCACCAAGCTGCTGGATCAGGGAAACAGAAGTAAGAAGTCTGATGGCTTTGCGACTTGATGTTCTCGTTGTAATGTGAACTGTGGAGAGAGTATACTGTGCTGGGTTGAGTCAATCAACTGAATATACAGGTACTCTTTGCTTGTGGGCTATAGTGGAATTAGTGTTTCTGGCTTGTGTTCTCCTCTGGGATATATGGGTTTAGGGAGCAAAAGGGAAAGGCAGGACAACTTCCTGAGCTGTAAATGTTCGCATTAAACTGCTGTGTACTGATCATTTTCTTTGGTAGAATTGTACTTTGGTAGAATTTATGGAGGTAAAGTACATTTTTGAAATGCTTCTGTTCCAAGTTAAGACTTGTGTGGGGTTTTTTTTAATGTGTGGAAAGTATTTGAGAATTTGTAGACACTGACAGTATGGTGCAAAATATTTGGTTGGTTTTTGTGGTTTAGAGGATGGCTCTGTACTAGAAGACAGTTAAGAATGTCCATGCTTGTATAAAAAGTTTAAAAATTTCCAAATAACTGTCTTGAAAATGTCAATTAGTTAAAAAAGATATTATGGAGATAATAACTTTTTGATGAGTCCTTTTAGGGAGCAAACTATATGGGAAGGATCAGCAAACTGGATGAATCTGTTAGAATTTTCATCAGAAACTCATCTGATGTGGACAAAGCATCCCAGATGTCTGGATAGCCATGGCCTGTACTGCATTGTATATCAAGACTGAAATGCTGGTGTACTTAGAGAAATGTCTTCTAGCCACCCACAGCACTTCAGGTTTCTGTGACCTTATTATCATTTCTCTCTTCATGAAAGCTGGTGATGAAAGTGCACTCAATAGACCTCTTACCATTATCCAGCCTGTTTCCTGTGATCTTCTTAAAAGAGTTAGGGAGAATTCCTAGCTGGGAAATGAATCTTAGGGTTAATGCAGTCTATCTTATCTCAGATCCCACTGGGAGAATAGGCTTTCTGTAATTCAGCTGCAGGTTATCCCTTCTTTGTGCAGGCAAGATGGATGGGGAGATAGAGCTGCTTGTTTAAAAAAAAAATGACCAGAGTAGGTTTTTGGAAGACAAGAAAATATTTGGTTCCAATTGGACACATGAGCAGAAATGTTTGAGTGTAATAAATGGGACATTTTAAGAAATGATCATGTTTTATTTAAAGTAATAGATTTAGAGAAGTAAGGAATCTACATTCTTGAAAGTGATAAAACCATGTTGTCAGGGTCTAAATGTAAAACCAGGTTCTGCCTCATCCCCTCATCCCCCCGTCATTACATCTGTTAGCTATCTCCTGATTAAATAAAAGCTCTTTTAGATTTAGTAACTTTGCTCTGGATATTGTGGCATCACTGTGCATGTAATGGTTTTAATAAATTTCATTTATAGAACTAAACAGAAAAGCAGTCGCTGGCAGAGAGGGCTCTGGCTGCAATATGTTAACTCTTTGGAAACCCACTGTCAGCCAACACATGTCTGGAACCTCACCTACACCATTACAGACAACTGCAAATGATTAATGTGGGTTTAGGCAGTGTTAGAGGGTTTCGATGTGTTTCGGGTTTGGGGTTTTTTTGTGTTGTGTTTCTTTTTATTTGTTGTATTAGGATATATAAAGTAACTGTATAGCGCCCACGGCTGATAATACACAATTATATTTGTGTTCCCTTTACATTGCGGCAATTTCTAGTAAAGATAGAATTTCTTGTAGAGTATAAGTTTACAACAAAATATTAACCTAAGTCGTTTTTCCTTCCTGGTGTGTTTTAACCCCAGCCAGCAAATTAAGACCACCCATCTGCTCACTCACTGCCCCTTGGTGGGATGAGGGAGAGACTCAGAAGGGTACAAAAGTGAGCAAACTCCTGGGTCGAGATAAGAACAGTTTGATAGTTGTGCACCTGCTCACTGGCAGAGCATGGGAAACTGCAAAGTCCTTGACTTAGGGACAGCACTGCTCAGCAACAGCCAAACGTGTTATCAACACTGTTCTCAAATGGGAAACTAACCACTGCACTGTACCCAGCTGCTAGGAGGAAAATTAACTCTATCCCAGCCAAACCCAGGACTTTATATTTCCAAAAATCCCAGAGGACACATCAGAAGTGTAAAATCTTTGGAGGATAAGAGCAACCTGAAAGAACCATGTAATAGTTAGCCTGTTCTCTAGACTTTGGACCTGCTCTGGAGCTGACTATAAGCCTATCACATCTGTGATAAAAAAAACACATCTGTGTTTTCATTTATTTTCAGGTAGGAAGCAAGGCTCTAGATCAAATAAACACATTTTTGGTAGTAAAAGGTAATTTATGTGTGATCCCAGAGAATGGTTGCTAAGTCTACTTTGTGTAAATCTACAGAGGATATGCTAACTTTCAGCTGCTTGGCTCTAAACCCAGACTGAAACAGGACAGATGTCTAAGTCTGGAGGTTGCCAGTTCAAATTCTTCATGTTGGCCAAAGGTTGAGAGTCACGTGTGCATGTATTATTATACCTTATTATTCATTGTGTGTGCTGCAGATAGAAGGGAATATATCCACTAGAGCAGAACCATCGTTTTAAGAGTAGCTTCATTATTTTGTGACAGCAGGAAATTGCAAGATAGCAGTAACTTTTATTCATAAGTATCATTCTCTGTTGTATGGCAATAGCACTGGGAGCAGCCCTGGGCCCAGGCCCATTCTGCGCATGTTAAAACCTACTTATCTGATTGTTCCTTCAAGAACTTTGGAGAGGGAAAACCCAGAAATAATTTAGAAGTTATTTTTAGGGAATATGAAAAGACAAAACAAGTGAAGTGTGTGTAAGAGACTGTGTTCTTTTTTCCTCTCAGATTCCAGAAACAGAATCTGAACAAGGAAAAGGTCTTCACTCTTACATGAATGTTTCTTCCTCACCTTCCTCTGTGTGTTGCCTTTTCAGGGACAAGGAAATACTGTTTTAGAGTAAAATCTACCTCAGGGATTTGAAAGGGGAATTTTACCTTTTGATAGTTTATGTTCACGGATAATATTGGTTGCTTTTGCTGTCACTGCTTACAAGCAATGTATTACACCTTGCTCATGACACCAGGCAGTTGTGTGGCTTGCTTGCATCAAGTTATTGGCATGTACATGGGAGATGGTGGGCTTGAAATGTCTCTGCAACAGGAGTCAAACTCTTGGAGACTTCTCCAGTGCGAACTGTGCTGATTGAAAAATAGTCTCAGGGAATGAATAATTTTTTTTCCCAAATGAAATTTGTTTCAGTGTCTTTGGAGGAAGAGAGCACTGTGCTCATCAAAAAGTTACTTCTCTGTTTGTACTGCTGTTTGTACATGACTTTTGATGAAAGAGGTAAAATTGCCTATGAAAAATGAACAAGCCAAGTGCCTTTCCATTGACACGTGTGAGCTTTGGGTCAAAGCTAAGCAGAAGAGTGTGATTCAGTTTTAGGGATTGGGCTTGGGGAGGAAAAGTAACAGAATTAGAAGTCGCATATATTTTAACCTTTCTGAGGCCAATTTTATAGTCCTTGCACCTGCTATCTACTCAGGGCCCTCAGATCATTAAAATACTTGACAGTCTAAGTCACATTGTGACTTTGGAAGTAATACTTATCTTTTAAAGAACAGGAAGTTAAAGTATATTTTACTGACTTACACACTAGAAAATAGTGTTTGTTCTATTCTGATCAAGGTTGGAGTTGGAGATTATTACCTCTTTTCATTTGCTTGCCTCAAAATTCTTTATTTTTTGGAAATTCAATATGTACAACTAAAGATCTCTAAAGTAAATTTTTTTGCAGTTTTTGAAAAAAATATGTGTCTTGGAATCTATAATTTTCATGGCAGAGGAAGAAAAATGAGAAAGCAATGATTGATCAAGAAGAGAAAAAAACCTTTCCCATACTACGTGTTATATTGATCAAATGTTCATTTATCCTTCAATGGTTTATGTCTGCTTTTAAGTCAAAGGTAATTTTGCTGCTGCTTCCATGGCAAAACAGGTCCTTTAATGGCAATCTGATTTGAAAGCTCACCAACCTGTAATACTTGACATGGAAATAAGATTAACTAAAATAATCTATTAGGTACCTTGGCAAATATATGCTGTTTTCACTATTTCCATTGCTCTTCATCTTGCTCTTCCAGTTAGTTCTAAATCAGGCATTCCAGACAGCTTTTCTTTCAGTTCTTTCCTGTAGGCAGTGTGCTACAAGTATGTAATGAGTGCAGTCATACTGGATGGCTCTCGTAGCCTAAGCAGTAGTTGGTTTTGCTCTCTTCCTCTTACTGGGAAGCAACTGGAAGCAGCAGCAGTTAATAACTGGTGACTGCTCTGGCTTTCAGGAACCCAGCAAGAACAGCCGAGAGACATTATCTCAGCTGTGAGGGACAGTCAGTAGAGTTATTTGAAGGAGAGTTTCTTTGAACAGTAGATCTCGTACTTTCACTTCACTAATATCTGGAAATTACTCCAGTGACTGCAATGGCCATATCAGCCCAGACTGAGAAAATAGGAGTCCAGAGGCTGTACACTATATTTTGTGTCTGGGTAAAAGACGAATAAAAAGAGCCTAATCTCTGTCTTTGTACTTGGTTGCTATCTGCAACCAAGGCATGCATAGCTTTATAAAATGCAGGAATGAGACCTTTAATTGAAAATTTTGTAACTCTATGAATAAACAGAAGATGCTTTAAGGAAGCGGTGGATGGAGCCATGAGGGAAGGAATGGCAAAAGAACAAAGTTAACGTGCACAGATCCTGTAGTGGATCGCAGCACTTTGGATGCCTAGATATGAATTGACTTGAATTCAGTCTGAGAGTGGAGAGACTGTCGTTGACCTTTTCAGCTGTTTCGAACGGAGCTGCGCTGTGACAGGGGTGTCCAGAAAAGATTAGCTGTGGCAAAGAGACATGCTTTGCCTATGGGCAGGGTCAATAGGCCAGCAAAGTCAGCCCAAAGCTTGTCAAGATGGATTACGTATCAGAAACGGCTCTTGGGTGCAGTTTATTGCGTGTTTTAAACAGTATTTCATGGTGTGAGTTTCTTGTGTTCATAAAGCAAAGAGTAACAAGGCTGATTGTGCAGTGCTTTATTCCATGATATTGCTATACTGACAAGGGTAATAGAAGCTTTGGGTTGAGGCCACCAATTGTTTTACGGGAGGAAACATCAGTTAAAATCTTATGTGTTTTAATGGTCCTTTTTCTGGATCAGCACTTAGTAAAAAAGTAGTCATTAGCGCTTGAGGTTTTGGAGGTTTTTTTGTGATTCCATCTTTTTTTTGTTCCGGTATCTTCCCCTATCTGTGCTGTGTAGGTACTGTAGTACTATCTCACTCTGTAAATTTTTAACTCATTCAGGAATGGGTAGAGCTGCCAGGTTCAACTTAACAGAATACAATGGTTTTCTCTTCCTTTTGATATTCTGAATATGTTTGAATCTTACTAAATGGAATGAAGTTACACTTTATAAACTAATGCAGTAAAACTAAACTAGCAGAGATTAAAGTTTGGTCCTGAAAGTTTCAGTCAATGAATAAATCAGCCATAGTAAATTTTTTTTTAGTATCCTACATTAGAGGTCTCCTATGAAATTATCACCACGCTGCAAAACTTTCACAGATTCAAAAAGTGTTTCAATACTGAGCTGCAGGTGAATAAAAATCTCACTGGCAACAGAGACAAACCCAGCCATACACATTTGGGAAGGTGTAGCAGTTCCAGGGGTAGGGTACTGCTGCCTTTGGTTGACATCCTTCCTACGAAAGGCTCCATCACATTAAGAAGGTACTATAAATACTGTACAGTTCCTATGCATCTCTTCCACATGACAAAAGGCTGTATTTGTTGTGCCACTGTTTATGAAACAGAGTCACTGTTCTTGGAAATAAAGAGTTAGGCCATACCATATTATGGTCTAGTCTGAGCTGCCAGTACCTCTATTTTAAGTTGTGGCCCATGCAACTTATGAAATTCAGATTCTTCTGGTTAATATTTTTGCAGTAGGCATATTTACTTCATCAGAATTGCTCTGACAAAAAAAAAAATTGCTAACAGCCATGTTGAATAATTTTTAAAGAACAGATGTAAACAGGCTAACCAACAGTTTCTGCATAAATGGATTTAGGGTTTTAGTCGATCAGAAATTGAATTTGAGTCAGCAATTTCATGCTTTTGTGAATACCAAACAGGGGTTTATAAACAGAAGTAGAATCTGCATGACACATGAAATAGCCTTGCTCTGCTCTGCATTGGTGAGGCATCAATAGGGATCTATCTTCATATGGCCCACAGTTTCAAGGAAAGATGGCCTGACTGGAAAGACAGAGAAGAGCAGTGCTGTAAATAAGAACTGTATTTAGAAAGATGGAATTTGAAGTCCTTAGGCTAAAAAGGAACACTATAGCAACCCTCAGAGGTGTAGAAAGGCTACAACTAATATTTTTTATCCATACTTGGAGAGACAGAAAATAAGGAAAACTGGTGATGGAGCTCTGGCTCTGTCATTGTGGATGCTCTCCAAACAGATTAGAGAAACAATAGGAGAGACAGAGGCATGACAAGAGAAACTTCACAGCTTTTCTAAATAATGACCAGCTCTAGTACTACCTACAGAAGTGCAACTGAGTCAGAATATAAGTTTAATTTGTCAAATGTGACTGATAATCCTTTCTACTATTTGCTGAGTAAACTCAAGAACTTTGAGCTGACTTCCCTGCATTTTGTGCATCACTGAACTGAGTCATGCAGTTATGAGTCACTGTTTGGTGGAAGGGAGACTAGTCCTTCAACAGTTACGGCTGCTGCTTGTTCACTGGGATTTATTTACCTTTTAGTTACAGCAGTGCTTCTATCCAGAATCCTCTGTTCTTTAGTTATCCATTTCTGTTGTCTATTTTACAGAGGAGCTGAAGGTAATGATGACTTTATGCAATGCGGAATAAACTTGACTATAATACTTCATGCTGCTCATCAAATTCTTCTGGTATTATTGAAGTCTGGAATCATCCATGTTTTTAAGACTAGTGTATGTTTTATGTGAGTGAGTGTTGGAGAGCTACCATGTTCCCATTTCTTCATATGCCAGCTGGCTATACTGTACAGTGGGCAGCACTGATAGACTGTTATCAGGGGACTCCTCGAGGGGAAGAAAATGTTTTTGGAGATTTGCATCCCTCCCCTTTTGCCCTGATTTCCTTGTATCTAGGCTGTAAGGGAAGGTAGTTTTATGTAGTTCGGAGACAGGTTTTGAAAATGCCAGAAACTTCCTAAACCACTTATTTAAGAATTGCCCTCTAACTTACTTCCCAATGAGTTGTGTTGCGTGCTGTTTTGGCTTAGTAGGAATGTGATATGCCTCTGCCAGCTTCAGCTCAGGAACTCCTGCTCCTGAGCTTTGTGCTTGGAGGTGTCAACGTTCACTTTGTCAGCAGCTCCATCTGGTTTTAAAATAGCATTAAGCTTACTACATTTTCTTTATATCTCGAATCAGTATTAGTTTGTATATGAGCAATGGGGGTTTATATCTAAACTAATTAACGAGTCAGATGACAGAGAGATGATAAAAACCAATTGACTCGTGCGAGCAGGTTGTGCTCATTTCTCAAGGAGTTGCAATGCACACCTCCATGAACTTATGCCTGATTGAGGAGTTTACAGGAGATCCCAAATGTAAGATAGCGGTGGGTCTATACACATTTCTTTGTGACTGCTTTTGCTGGTTGCCGTGAAGCTTCCAGGAAGCAGATTTTACACTGCTGAAGCAATTGCTTCTGTGTTACTTATGGCACTTAGTGCCTATGGGCTCCTTGAGGGAACTTGTAAAGTTACTGCACATACTGGCTCTGCATCATTTCACAGCTGCATCTGAGGCAGAGCAGCTCAGAGGCTCTGGGGGGAGAAAGCTGATACCTGCCCATGCAGTGAAGAGTTGAAGAAAGCTTTAAGGAATTAGAGAAGTTCAAGGGAAAAGGCAGTACATCCAGTAACTTCATAGTTGTATTTTTTTATATTGTTGAGTGTTTATCACTCTCTTGAACTGTCATGAACTAGAAGTCAGGTGTTGTGCATCAACAGGAGAGTTTGTACTGCACAATCATACCATGTAGAGAAAAGTCAGGATCAAATATCTTATACCATGATTAGCGTTTCGTGCTTTCTATCCATCGCTTTTTTGCAAATTGGATTTTATTCAAATGAAGAATGGGAAGCCTATTTCTGGAGAAAGCATATGATGAAATTCTGCCTGCTTTCTGCATTGCCTTTATTCTGACTAATGCTTAAAAGTCTTCATAGTCATGTTAACAAGTGAGGGAAGATAATAGTCTGTTTGAGTTTCTAAAGTATAAAACTGCTATTATTTCCTTCTTGTTCTATTTAATAACTTTAATAACAAACTTTAGTGTTAATTTTATAAGCCAAAACAAAAGACTGTATTTTGAAGGTTTACTCCAGACTAACAGATAAGAAAATATATAACGTGCTCCTCTCAATCAAGGACTCATTCTAAAACATTTCATTCATGTTCCTTTTAGACTACACTCAGAATATTCCTAGTGGTGTTGATTTTTCTTTTAGTTATCAACAGTTAGAAAAATAGTTGCTCCTGATGACATTTAGACCAGGATTCAAGTGAAAATGTTGATATGGGAAAAACAGAGAACGATAATCCTTATTTCAGTTTTAGAGTTGTAACCTAGAGAGAATGCAAGATTGGTAAGCATGCAATATCCTTAAATGCAAATATAGCTTCAGTTTCTGTGTTCCATATGCTCTTGTGACACTTTGATATCTATGTAAATTAGGCTAATAGCACTGGATTTTTTGAAAAACACCAGATATTTTCCAAGCAAGGAGCTGTAAAGCCTTTTTATACAAAGAACTTTTTTAGCTTCTTAAAAGTGTACAAAAATATCGTAATAATAAAGCTCACATAACGTACAACAATTAAAAGAACAAAAAAAGTAACTACTTCTGTGATTTATCCATAGAATGATAGTGTTTTTAAACTTAGCTCTGATTCAGAAAACCTCTTGCAGTGAATAAAACCTATCCTGTGATCCCCTCACTATCAGCATATACAACTTATCAAAGTACTGTTTTCTTTGTGCTCCTTGAAAACTAAATTTCTGAGAAGTCGTGAAACATTCTTGACAGAAGATGAGATATTCTTATGCAAATACTGCGATGCTTTACAAACACCTCCTTTTCTCCCCTATACTTCCAAATATGGTAAAGTTTTAGCATTGATTTGATAGAAAATTATTTTTTCTAGAGAGTAAATTTTATTTTCTTTCTATGTGAATGATACTTGTGGTGAATCTAAATAACAGAAAGCGGAACAGGGATCTTATTTCCCAATGTAATTTTTAAAATGTCTCATTCAATGTATCAGCATGAATTTTTGCTGCTTAAAAATAAAAGGCAGATAGAAAGGATTGAGTGTGAATCCAGATGCCAGTTCGGGGCAGGGAGGATCAATGTGTATGGTTTGAAAGGTGCTGTCAGATGCTACTTAATGGGGGACACAATTGTTGGAAACATCAATCTGCAGCTGAATTTATTTGGCTTTCAATAGGGGATAGTATTTCAGATAGAAACACCTAATTGGTAGTATACAGTAAAAGTGGCACAGTAAAAATGTCTGGCCTGTGTGTTAATTGCTCTGTCTGAATTAATACAGCCATATTATTTATTGAAATACAGTAATCAAACCCGCTGCTGACTGTTACAAAGGGGGGCCATTTCAATTAACAGGCATTGCTCCCAAAGGGGCAGTAAGGAGAAGTAAGCAATAGAAGTGTGCAGGTATTCAGGGCAGAAACTGTAAATGAGACAATGGCTCATTCTTGCAATTCTTGCCCCTAATCGAGGTGTAAAAGGACTTAACCTTTGTGGAGAGTCTGAGTGGTCCTGAGGATGGTTTCTTGTATCGTTTGTTGTATAATTCACTAAGGTTTCTTGTTGGCAGGTGGTCCTTTGGTATCAGCAGAAGATGTCTTTATTTTCTTGTGGGTAGAAATCAAATGCAATAAAGCCCAAGCAATCTTGGTTCATCCCTGGTTACTGAAATAGGAGCTCATATCTGTTCCCTGACTCTCTAAGGGTAGCAAGGGGAATTTACATCTCCTGTTGCTTGCCCATGTAATGTTCGGACAGTGTTGTGTGCTGCATGTCTTAGGCTTGATGTTATTCTCATTTATATCCACACTGACATGTTGAGTCAGTGACAGAGAGATGTGGAGTAGTGTATTTCTCTAGCAGGGCCTTCCCCAAGAGTAGAAGACTCATTTGCTTTGTATTTCTTCCCTATCCCACTGAAAACTTCCAGAACACAAGAAAATTTTTAATCCACCTTAGAATTTGTGTTAATGGATTATTTTTCAGTCTTCTAAATAAGTGAAAAAAATAACCTCATATTTTTTTGGGCCAACATGAGGTACCTGTTGTCAATGTAACTGAAAAAATGTCTCAATGTAAAAACTGTTACCTCAAAGATGTGATTTCTCATAGTAACATATATATCTACACTACCAGAGTTTCTTTCTTGCTCTTTATTTTATGCACATGTAATACTGTCTTAGGAGACTGAATTGTCTTAATAGCTAGTGTTTGAGCATTTTTATGTACTTTTTGTTTACTTGGTCGATTTTGGTTTTGATTTCTGTAATAGGTTGATTCAGGATTTTAGGATTTTCAGAACTCCCTTGGTCTGATGAGTGCACCATCCTTGAGCAATGTATTTGTGTGGTTCTTAGTCTATTTAAAATATTCTATCCCAAATATTTCATTTGAATGAAATATGTGTTGTCAGCCTGTGTTACATTGGGTGAGGGGCTTTGCATGAGGAAAATTTATAAGCAAATGCAAACCAAAAAAAATCCCAGTACACACAATTAAATTTACTAATTTCCCAGCCTAAATGAAGACTGTAAAATATCAACATATAGAAGTCCAAAATCATTGCATCAAGGGAGCTGCTTATAGGTTACGTATTTTGACCAAGACACAGATAGCTGTGATGAAAAGGAGACCACCAACCTTTCAACACATCACATTGCTGGACGAAAGGTGATGTTAAACACAGATTTCAGAGAACAGATGATAGATTTCAGAGAACAGATGATAGATTTCAGAGGGGAGGTGATAGAAGATTTGGTGGCTTAAGTGGAAATCCGGCATAATTTATGGGAACTCAGTGTTTTGGAACTGAAGAAAATCTGCAAGAATCAGTTTGTAAAGCTTCTGTTTTCTATGAAGACACTAAGTCATAGAACCTAGAATAGTCTGGGGTTGGAAGGGACATTAATGATCATCCAGTTCCCACGCCCCTACCATGGGCAAGGACCTTTCCACTAGATCAGGTTGCTCAAAGTCCCATCCAACCTGGCCTTGAACGCTTTGAAGGATGGAGCATCCACAGCTTCCCTTGGAAACCTGTTCTAGCGCATCACCACCCACACAATACAGAATTCCTTTCTACTACCTGATCCAAACCTGCCCTCTTTCAGTTTGAATCCATTCACCCTTGTCCTATCACTACATACCTTTGTAAAACTCCCTCTCCAGCTTTCTTGTAGACCCATTAGGCGCTGGAAAGTTCTCTAAGGTCTCCCAGAGCCTTCTCTTCTCCAGGCTGGATAACCTCCCTCAGCCTGTCTTCATAGGAGAGGTGCTCCAAACTCTGATCACCTTGGTGGCCTCCTCTGGACTCCTTCCAGCAGGTCCATGTCCTCCTGCTGGGAACCCCAGAGCCGATGCTGTGCTCCAGGTGGGATCTCGTGAGAGTGGAGCAGAGAGGCAGAATCCCCTCCCTCACTTTGCGGGCCACGCTGCTTTGGATGCAGCCCAGGATGCAAGTGCTCATCTTAAGTGTTCATGTTGAGTTTCTCATCCACCAACACCCCCAAATCCTTCTCCTCAGGGTTGCTCTTCATATTTTTGGTTTAAAATCACGTGAAGGCAGTAATGGAAATATACAAAAATTTCTGCATCTTGAGTCAGCGTCTTGGCTCTTATTGCAATATTACTTTTAAATATACGTACTCTAGTTTTGTTGATATAAATTATGCTGCAGTATTATACTAGGTTCTATCTGTTCCTCCTCCAGTGGAAAGCTGGCCCAAAGCCAAGGTTTCTTGAGATTATAGTGTTACAATCAAATTCTTGGTGTAAAGAAGCAGTAGTAGAGTGTGGGTATGTCTACACGTGTTTGTTATCAGTGTAAAAAGTCCCTGCATGAGTCAGAAGGCCTAGTGGTGAGGAAGCTGGGACAACATTAATTTGCAGGATGCCTCTTGTTGCCCTAAAGGGTACCAGTGGTGGGAGCGTGGGTGGAGGCTGATTGGGGTTGTTTTCTGCAATTTTTCCCTATTAAAGGCTTTGTCTTGTTTCAAGAGATTAAGAGTCAATCCTTTTGAATGTTGTAAATAATTTAAATCATGTGTAAAATAAGCTTTTCCAAGGAACTGTGGTTTTTTTTTTTCCCTAGCTAATAAAATATAAGTAAAATTTAGACATACATGAAAGTGTTGGTTTGAAAGGATATAAACTTTGTCAATATTTTGTTTAGGCCTGTGTTTTTTTCTGGCGTGCTTAATGTGACAAAGGTTTGCATTTCTTTCTAAAAAGAAGCTAAGCTTTTGTTACGAGTCTGTTAAAAGTAGAATTCTTTGGTGATACAGATTTGTTCTGAGCTCAAATTATCAAATGTAGTTTGGAACAGCACACAGTAGACTTAAGAGCATCTTTATTGTGATGAAATTTAATTTGAACTGTACCTTATCAGCATTTGCACATAATAGTTTTCCTGTAATTTCTTCAAACCTTGCAATCAATCAAATCAGTGGCTTAAAAGACTCAACAAAGTTGTATTTGATTCATCAAGATATTATCACGTACTTGGAATAGAAGAGGAACCATTTAGAAACTTTGAACTGGATATGCATGAAATCTACTTTTTCTAAAGTATTCACTGGTTGGAAAAAATTATATTGTTGTATGTAAGGCCCCAAATTAATGAAATAATTTAAAATTTACCTTGAATTCAAGTGGGTGTGGTATCAGGAAAGTTTGATTTGCCAGCCTGTTGCAGAGCTGGGGAAAAGTTGATACTTTTTTCTAAGAAAAAGTTTCTTTATTAAAAGGGAATGAAGAAACATCAAGACCCCTACATCTCCCCCCCTCAAAAAAACCCCAAAGTCATTATAAAGCACATACCTCAACATTTCACCATGCTATATTTGTTAGTATTATGAGCGGGTGACGGTGTCAAACAATTTAATCATATCAATATCTGGTGCAAGACAAAATTTCTCCTTAAACTAAGTATTGCTAATGAATTCAGCATGTAAAAGTATGTGACAGCCCTGTGGTTTTGTTATATTGGCCTACCCTAATTCTAATATCAATTTATGAATCTGGAAATAATAAGAATGAAAATAAAACCCAAAATAGAGGTGGTTTTTTTATGTTAGGCTTTTGAGTTAAAGGATTAGAGTTACATTTCCAGTTTTCTGGACAGACAAGAAGATTAAAAATAGCCTTTTTGAGAAAAAGGTCCTATTCTTGCAAGAGTTCTTTCAACATGACTTCAGAATCTAAGACTTTAAAGCACTTGCAGTGCTAGGTGGAAGCTTGCAAGGGGCTTGTATTATAAATTTTTTTGGGGTTAGGAAAAAGATTTCTGATTTATCATCTCAAATGCTCTATTCTTTAAAGATAAAGTCTTGTTTTTATGTTGTTATCATTGGGTTCTGCTCAGCTCATAATCTGTGAAATCAGTGACAAAACTACATATCTACAATCTATTTCTCAAAAACATGTGGCAAACTTCTTGGGGTTTCAAAATAATCATACAAATTGGTCTTGCTGTGTATGGAACTAAACAGGTGATTAGCAGAGGAAGAGCAAAGAAAGTATTAAAATGTTTCATGGCTTGCAGCACCTTGAAAACTTTGCTTTTATGAAGATTTTATGTTCTTTCTGCCTATTTTCTCTTTACAAATTACCAGTAGTCTGTTTGCATGGAGGTGCTACAGTAGTTATCTTAGTAATTTAGGTCATCTGTAGAAAGAGCCCTATATTTTTTACATACATTTGTATGTTTTAGAGAGTAGATGTCTTTTTATGATTCCTCTTAAGTTAATTATTCTGATTAGCTTTTGCAATTAGCTGAAGAATAATGGCTTTTTCTTAATGGATATTTTCTTCTTACTTCAGTTTAACCCTCTTCTTTTGAATGTACTTCTTCATTACAATGGGATATATAATAAAAGATCAGCTTCAGGTATATGCTAGTGCATTTTGGCAATCTATCAGACCATGAATGAGTTACTATTATTATATATTCCGAATTTGATTCACTCAGAAAGAAAAAAAAAAAAAACCCACCAAAAAACAACACCCACAAACCTGTGTTAGTTTACAATAAATTAGCAATAGGATTTATAACTGTATTTTAATGGTAAAAATATGGATCTGTAAGATTTTTGTTGGAAGGAATGATTGGTCTACTTAGGAGCTAGGAGAAGGTGAATTGGCTGCATAATTTCTTTTGCAATTCACTTGCTGCCACAAGAAAAAGGCTCTTTTCTATATTATAACAGTATTTAAGTAGGTATGGGCCAGCTTTCCATTGGAGAAGGAACAGATAGAACCTAGTATAGTACTGCAACATAATTTATATGGACAAAATAAGAGTACATATGTCTAAAAGTAATATTGTAATAAGAGCCAAGATGCTGACTCAAGATACAGAAGTTCTTGTGTATTTCCATGACTTCCTTCACATGATTTTAAACCAAAATATAAAGAGGAGTCCTGAGGGGAAGGACTCGGGGGTGTTGGTGGATGAGAAACTCAACATGAACACTTAAGATGAGCACTCGCTGGGCTGCATTGAAAGGAGTGGGTAGTGATTCCTTCTGCACTGGCTGTCAAGTGTTGGGATACTTTGGCTATCCCACAGTAGTCACTGCATGCTGGACCCATTCCTTTTCTGCTTTCTACCTGTGCTGAGACTCACTGCCGGAGTCTCCTGGCCCATTTCCCTGTTTCCTGACTTCCGCTGTGTGCACTGTGTTCCCTCGAAAATCTGTTGCCTGTGCAAGATCCTCTCTTGTCTTCTATAGCTTCAAGGCATTCCCCTAGCCTCCAGGTGCGTGGGCTTGGATATACTTATTCTCCTGAGCTCTAGCACATTTCGTGGAAATGACAAATTAATTTTTACAATCACAAAGGCAAAATGGGTCAAGCATCTTCTGCCTTTTCAAATTCTTCAAGGAAAGAAATGGAAAAGTAGCAGCAGAACATTATGGGAAACTCTGTTCTTGTTGCCAGTATCATGGATGTGTCCACAGCACAGTGGTAAGTGCCTAGAAATTCTATCAGTTTTATTTGGTGTTGCACATGTTTAGAATTATGATATTGTATTTTTCATATGTTCAGCCTCTCTGGAACAATCTCGGTTCTTTGCTCTCTCTCCATCAGTCCTACCAAGAGTAATTAAGCTACAGTGGGCCTTTCCAAAGGCAGGAGAGTTTAAATATCAGTAATTTGATCTGCCCTGTTTACTGATCTCTGCTGTTAGCTGAGTTGAAAGCGAAATGTTTTAATTAAAACGATTGGCAATAAGTTGGTATAATGCCATAATTTGCACTGGGCCTCTTCTAGAAAATGACTTAACCTCTGCCTCTGTTGCTAAGGCAACTAATGGACATAATTGTAACTGGGTGCATATAGACAGCAAGTGGAGGGTCTAAAGCTTTTTTAAATTGCTGGGGTATCATGATGCTGAAAGATTAAAATGTGATGTTAGTAAAATAGATCCAAAAGTGTCTCTTCCATACTTTGAGATTAATTTTCACATTTTATTTTTTGGTACGGTTTCACGCTTCTAAGCCTTCCAGTTTGGACTCTAAAGCCTCATGATGTCATACTTAAGTTCATTAATGCAGCAGTGTATGTATAATAATTTGCGATATAATCTGGAAATGGCAATGGCTATTCTGCTGGGATTTAGAGTACTGTGTTTGATGGAATTTTATCACCAATCTATATTGAATCAGTAAAGACTTAAGTATTAGATCATACATTATAAAGTATCCTGAATTACATTTTTAGGCAAAACCCACAAAGCCCCACTTTTTTCCTCCTTCTTTTGCTAGACCTTAAGACTCTTAATGAACCTGGACCCTATGATAAAAAGGGGGAATTTTTTCTGAAATAGCCACAGGAGTTCTGAATAGAGCTTAATAGATGCCCTTGACCTGATGTTTATCACTGTTGACTACGTGGAGTTTGATGGGGTCTTTTAAATAATGTTCAGACTCTGAACTTTCTAATTTGCACTGTCTTCCTCCAATGAAAAAACTCAAAAATTAGAACATTTAATATGTTATTTCTTTATTGGAAAATAGCCAAAACTAGAGTCCAAGGAAATTACTATTCTTACTGAGAAGAAAGAAAAGGTGTACTTTGTGTACTTTCCTCCTGACCTGATCCATGTCTAATATTTAGGCTCTTAAATAGAAAATTAAATAGAATGTCACCATAAAACATGACATTGTAAAATGCACATCTCAGAAGCATAGATTTAAGCTTGTGCAATCACCAGTAAGAACAAAGGATTTAGTTACTTGATGCCCTTCTCCTGCAGCATCCTGTTTACTTTTCCTATCTTTCCTATATGTGTGCCCTGAAGGCCAAGACTGGGAGAACAGGGAAGTGGCAGAATGAGCAGTACTTAGATGTAGGAAAAGAGAGGTGCCTGAAATATCACAGATCTTAATTGCATAGCTTGTTTTCTTTTTCTTCATTCCTCTGTTGGTACATGTAATTGGGCAAATTAATTTGAAAATGTATGCAATTTATGACTTTATAGCATCACACAGAATGAAACAAATGACAGGTGTTTGGTTTTCTTTTCAAAAATGTTGCTGGAAAGAAATTTTATTCCAGAATTACCAAATTCTTCAACCAAATCTATCTTGAAAATTTAGAGCCCGAGCCATTAAAAATTAAATTGCTTTCCTATCTCAACCTGTGCCTCTGTTTTCCATGAGACAAGATCAGACTTTGTAAAAAAACCAGATTAATTGTACCAGATTATAACCACTTTTCTACCAATGATAGGTTCCTCTGATATTTATTATTTTATAAAAGAAAAATGTTTTATTTCTCTTCAAATCGACTTTTGTTTCTAATACCCCACTGAAAAAATACTTGCTAATTGCAAATAGAATATAAAAATCACACTTCTATATGCAAATGTTAGAGTACAAGGTTAACAACTGGTGCAAATATTTATTCTCATGTTTCTTGTGCATGTAACAGCATGTCCCTTGTGAATCAGAGAAGGACAATCTGAGACAGAATTTTGGCAAACAGGCTTCTAAATAGAAATGTTAAATAGTTTTGAAAAAGAGGCACTGTGTGTATATATATATATAAATTTGTTCATTCAAGATCACAGGTTGATTTTGAAAGGGAGGAAAATCGGAAAAATTAGAATAGGGAAAGAAAAGTGCAAAAAATTAGAATGCAGCTAGTAGAACTATAAGAACAATTTCAGTTGAAATCAATAAAACTGTGTCATCTGTGTACTAAAAGTAAGGTTTTATCTTTGGCTATTGAAAATTGCAACATACTTCTTGAAATGAAATTGTGTGCTTATATACCCTTATTGTTACAATGAATGCTGTTTACCATTTATAGAGAAATGATAGCAGTAGATCTGAAACACATTAGTTTTGAACGGTTAGAAATATAATTCTCATTACTTACAAATCAAGTTGTGATAGCCATTGTGAAGCGATCCTACTCAGTGTGTGAAGATCACTCTGAAACTGTCTGCCGTGAGAATGCCTAAAATGAAATTTATTCAGGTGTCAAGGGCATTTAGTTGCAATTACATACCTTAATATTACATTTTAAATAGTACATCTGGGTGTGACAGTGCCTATAAAACCAGGGTTAGATGGTATATACATAAAAATCTGTATAAGTGAAGTATAGTTTGGCCTGTAGAAACCTTCTCATTTCCTGTTAAACTATGCTAAGTTAAAGCAAATGTAGACATCTAGTCCTGTATAAATTTTTCTGTGCTGTGCACTTAATGAATAGCGGCTCTGCAGTGTATGTATTTTGGCAAAGCAAAGCAGAATACTAGTATTTGGCAGCTTCGATCCACCCACAGTTTTCTTTTCTTCACCTTGGTAAGAGAGTGGATGAAACCATCAGGGTGGTACTTTTTCCCCTTTGAGTGTACAACTCTGCATTTAGAAAAATCCCCTTCATTGTTGTGTAGGATGTAATGGCATGGTTTGATTTAATGATTTTCCAAAAGAAAGAAGCCGAGTTTCGGTCTGAAGGTGTTGAGGAACACCAGTGATCAGAACAATTTGGAGACTCTGGAAGCTCTAACTTGAAAGTTTATTTAGTGCTATTGCATACGTTTTTTCCATTGTAAGGAAGACATAGGCAGAAAGACTTGAGGAGAAGGATGTGGTATTTCCTAGAACAACTTGTTTAAGGCCAGCTCTGTGTGCCTCAGCAGCCCAGATGAGAGGGAGAGAGACTCCTCTCCTTTCTAATCTTTTCTGCAAGATTTAATCTACCTTTGCACGAGAAACTCATCAGACTTTGAATATTCAAACTTGGGCTTGTTATTAGTTCCCACAAAAATCACTACAGCCTAGACCTGTCTTTCTCCACAGTTGTTTTTTCTCTGAACAATTAAAACAATATTTGAGTAGCTTATATACCATCGCATTCATACTATTCATAGTTTTAAAATTTTCTCCTTTGTAATATTCAAAATAGATGAATAGATGAAAGACATTACTCTAATTTTAATGGCAGGGGCACGGCCCTGAAGATTTTACACATATTGCATTGCTCTAAGGTCTCTCTGGGCACAGATGAATTACAACAAACCAGTTATAGGTGTCAATATCACGTCAAACTGTTCACCAGAATGCTACAGTGCACTGTATTGCAGGGGGAAGAAACATGTGAAGAAGTGACTAGCTGGGGCTGATGTGTACTTCATTAGTTCATTTCCCTAATTCAAAGCTTTCAGAGAACCATGTAGGAACAAATTATAGATACCAAAAGTGTCATGGTTTATTGAGCTTTTTATTCTGGGGATTTTTCTGGTTAAAAGAAAAAGTCTGAATATTGACTTTTCTCTCTAAGAAAGTGCAAAGCTTATGTTTTTCTGTCTTAAGATATGATACCTGACTAACCTGTAGAGTTAAAACTATGCCACTCCTGCATGACTGACATTCATGCATTCGAGGTCTTAGGGAGTATTTGTAAGGAAATCTCCTTTCAGAATAGATTGAAGAAATACAGTTTTAGGACTAAGTGACTATTTTTTAAAGTTTGCAAATGTCTGAAGTTGCTTAAAGGTATAAAATAGTTAAGAGTCCTATGGGAAATACTTTAGAGGGCTGAAAGCAGGCAGAGTAGACAAAAGAGGATGGAAACACATTAATTACATAGCTTTCACCATATCACATGGTTATCACTGTGATGTGTGCCATCATAGAACTACAAGTTGTGATAATTGTGTTTAATCTGTGTACTTGCTTTGTGGATTCAGTTTAAGTGATTCAGTAAGTCAGTCACAGTTTTTCACTTAATTACAAAAGATACCTACTAATATAGTCACAAACTGAGCATAAGCAGACTGATTCAAGGGCTCATGGAATCCTAAACCAAAATGATCCCATGGCTCTAAAATGAGGAAGGTTACTTGGCTGAGTTGTATGCGCCTGTTACCTTCCAGGAGATTACTGTATCAAAATTGTTTATTTTAAGCTACTTAACTTTGCAATTTTAAAGAGCACTGTGCTCCAGGCTGTAATACTGCTCAAGAAGGTGTATCCTTTAAACCAGATGCATTCTTGATTCGCCAGCTCCTGGGAATAGTTGCGCAGTCTCATGGTTAGTCAGGAGAGTTTGCCGTGCTGGGGAAGTACATTTCTGACCTCCTGGAGAATTAACCATGTGGAGGGTGAATATGACATGATCACAGAATGGTCAACTTGGAAAGGACACCTGGAGGTCATCTAGTACAACCTAGAGTCTCCAGGAACACAGTAGTCAGGATTGTGCCTGGCCAACTTTCGTAGATGTCCAATGAGGGAGACTCCGCAACATCTCCTGGTCATCCTGTTGTGTGCTCAGTCACCCACACAGCAGAGCTCTTCCACGTGTTCAGGTGGAACTTCCTGTGCATCAGTTTTTGCCCACTGCCTCTTGTCTATGGCTCGGCACCAGTGAGCAGAGCTGGTCCATCCTCTTGGCAACCTCTCTTTAGATACTCATAGACATTGATAAAATCCTCTCTTGGTTATCTCTTCTCGAGGCTGAGCAGCTCCAGCTCCCTCAGCCTTTCCTTTCGAGAGAGATGCTTCAATCCCTTCATCATCCTCATTGTCCTCCACTGGACCTGTCTGGCATCTCCATGTCTCTCTCGTACTGAGAAGCCCAGAACTGGACACAGCACTCCAGGCGAGGCCCCACATGGCTGAGGAGAGGGCAGGATCAACTCTCTTGACCTCCTGGCAATGCTCTTCCTAATGCACTCCAGAAAGGATGGTAACTTGCAGGTTGTTGAGGACAGGGCTGAAGTATTTAGGCACCACTGATGATTATTTCACACGAACAAATCTTTCCTGGCAGCCCCTTTGATTTTGTAGCTGTTGCTGTTTTACTGTCTAGTTTGAAGAACAAATCTATATCCATTATGTTACATGACTAGAAGAGAATATCTTTACTAAAAGTTGTTCAGAAAGGTCTTCAGAAAATGACCAATTGACCCAAAGTAGTAGAATTTGTAGTTCAGAAAGATAACTGGCACTAATTTCTAATAATTACTAAAATTACATGAAGGTGTTTGAAATCCACAGCCACTTCTACAAGAATTCTTTTACTACGTCTTGGGCTACAGGCAGTAATAATAATGTTAAACCTCCCTTATCTAACTAAATATGCAGCTTGAAAATATTGATTTTATTCATGTTACCAGATGACTCCTGATACAATCAAAGGCAAGTCTGGAAAACCTGGCAAAAATTACAGGAAACTTATGGTTATGGAAGGAGTGTTGAATGACTTCTTCCAGATGCAGTATCTGCAGTTTAACAGTTACAGGACATTAATGTGCCAGACTTTTGGGAATACTAGCCATGAATTTTAATTGGATGGTCATCCTCCTGCAGATACCCAAGGGGGATATGCTGGAACAGTTTTCTAGTAGGATGTTCATACAGAGAAGACAGAAGATCAGTATAGCAGAATCCCTTTTAGAGTTCAAAATAACGGTCAGCCAGGACTCAAGTCTAGACTGTCACTTCTTTTATGTTTTGTTTCTGCATTTGGATTATTTTCTAAGTGCATATGAGGGCTTGGATGGTCAGAGATGCCAGGTGATATTCAGCCACAAATGATTTTGCTCCACCAGGAGGATTTAAAGGGCTTTCTCTTAAGCCTGGTTCTTGGGTCAGTCCTCCACTTATCAGGTACCTTCTTCACCCTTAGTGTGAATGGGATGTTCCCTTCACGTGTGCATTAAAGACACATCCCTGACACCACATGAATATATAAGAATGCAGAAGAAAGGAACTTGGAAGGGAAGGAATCAAGCAGTGGAGCAAATAGTAAATAGTCTGTGGCCCAGTTATATTTGTCGGGGAGGTGCTGCAAAGAATATGTGAACAGGACAGCAATAGGAAAAAAGCTCTCTAATAGGCTATAATGACAGGCTCAGTGAGAAGGTGATGTAAAACAAGTTGCATTGGGCTTTGTTGGCAAATTGTATAGAGTTGTGTGTGGTTGTCCTGGATGAGAGGACATTGTGAAATTGTTCTTTTCCCATCCTGACCCAGTGTGTCTGGAATGGGGAGCTTTTTACTTTGGTCTGTTCAGGAGAAGGCAATCAACAACCCTAGGTGCTCATGCTTGGAGGAGTGAAGTGCAGAAAACAAAGCCATGCGGATTTTTCCCGTGCATTCATAGAGCCCTTTTTGATTATGTGGTCTGCAGTTTATGACAACTAACTTAAGTCACTGCTGCAAGAAAGTGAAAATCCAAGAGCCAGTAAACTGACTGTAAGGGATATGAAGCAAACTGCCAGTGATTTCATGTCCCTTCTCTCAGTACAAGGTGTATGCACAGAATTTATGCAGATTTTCCCAGAATGGCATTGCACCAGTGGGAACAGTGAGGCATAAATGGTGGTGTTCATATTTATATCTGTGTTTGATAATGCACACAAAGTATTCCCCAAGCAATTTGCATAGGTCAGGATATTTCCTGTGCTTGATTTATCTTTTATGCCCATTTAGGCTGACTGCCCCAGCCTGGGACTGTTTAGATCCAGGTAGAGAGGCCACCTATTCCCAGGAACAGGTGATGTTATCTCTGTCCACTGAGGACACTGGTGATAGGATTAGTTCTCATTTGCCTCCAAAAGACAGGTCAGTAGTAACACCAGGAAAAGTTTCATGAAGAATTATCTTGATGAAATGAATCCTTTCATCTTCGTGTTCTCCCTGGCTCATGCTTTTCTGGGGTATGGTTTTGATAGACAGGTGTCAAATGCTGTGCAGAGATGCAGAACAGTCTTCCTGGGTCACCTCTGTCAGCAGGTGATTCCTGGAAGCTAAAATCTGGTTATGTAGGAGATTCTGTTGTACTCTGGGAAGGTCTGGGGGCAAGGATCGAACAGTGAAAGTGCTGGAAATGTTCAGTTAAAACAGATGCCTAGGTTTTTTCAAGATACATATTGAGGAATGGAGATAGAAGTTTTTCTGTCAACCTAGGTGATAGTCTTGTGAGATGACATTTTATCATAGATTGTATAGTCTAAATAGTTCAGCTTTTCCCTTTTTGTTTTCCCAAATAAAAGCACTGATTAAATCACTGAAAATCCCAAATATGGCAAAAGAACAGTATTTTTCCCTTGCAGTTCCTCTGTTGTTGCTCCCAAAGCCTTGTAGCTGTAAACATTGATATTGCTGCTATGCCAGATTCTCACACTGATGTGCAAGTCACCCCTTTGTACCCCTTTTCCTAACTCCTTCATTGTAGCTTCTGTTTTGCAGTAGGGGATTCAATAATTTGCATATACAGAGTTTACTGACAATCAGCCTTGTGGCAGCTGCTCCTCAACAAAAATGCTGCAAACTTTCCCTCCCTCTCTCCCTCTTTTCCCCTAAAAGTAACTTCCACTTTTAGACTCAATATGTGCCGTTAGTGATGGACCCTCTAATAACCACTGAGAATTTGAGCCTGTTTTCAGCATCCTTTGTACAGCACCCTGGAGCTGACGTGTGTTAATCCATGTTACAGAAATAACCATTTACATATATCCTTTCAATGCATCCAGACACTAAAGCTCTCTGAGGGATATTTTAGTGTGTCATACTTCTGTTACACAATTCTTCTTATGTGATAAGCTTAAAAACCCTCCAGTTATAAATGGAGTTTGTAGCTGTAGTTTCTTACAATGCTGTTGACGTTCAAGATCAGAGTTTCAGAGTTAGGGGGTTATAAATATATGAGAATAATCTATGAAATATAGTTTGTAAAATTAAGTGTTATTATTATTAAACTGGAAAGTATATTCAGTACATCTAGGTACTATCCTGTCATCTAAATGTTTGACAATCTAAATAGTCAAGATTTCTTCAAGTGGCAGCCTAAAGAGAATTTACAAGTTCTGTAGTGGCAGGATAGTTATAACTGAGGCTGTTTTTCACATTAATCAATATTTCACAGCAGAGCATTTCTCTTCTTTCTCAGTTACAGAAAAATAGTATTTTTTTTCAACAACTCTGTGAATTAATTAATGGCATTTATTCTTCTGATTCTAACCAAAGGTTGTCAGGCTCCCTTAGCCTGTGTATTGATCTGTAATATAACCTTCCATTTCCTGCATCTGCTATTAAATGGAATAAAATTCATAATGGTTGCACTCCTGAGCAGCTGTTCACCTATCCAGAACCGTCAGGTCACCAGGGAAAGTTGCTAATACTTGAGGAGAACTTCACTGGTATATTGATGTCTTTTGTTGTTCAATGAACATTTCTAGTGTGGAAGAAAAGAAGATAGTATTTAATATGTCAGCCAGCCTTAAGACAACTCTGTTTCCATTTTCTAATGCCAAAACCTAATACAACGTTTATGTCCATTAGAGTTAAAATACTTTCCTTATTAGCTGCCTAAGTGCATTTTTTCAACAATAATAATGAAGGGCACTCAGTAAACTAAAACTAATTAATCTCCTCAGTCTCCCTTTTGTATTTATCTGATGCCAAAAGCAACATACTTTTTTTCTCTAAAGCAGATTAAAACTAAACTGTGGATGGTGCCTCCTTCCTGAACAAAACCTGCAAAATTATCAATTTCCGTGATTATTGTTATCTCTCCTTTCAGAATGCTGCTTATTACTAACTGGGCTTTTGTTTCTGCTGCTCTCTGACAGCAGAGGTTGGATATATTGCTGCTAGAATGCAAGGAAGCTGCAGGGATCCAGAGCCCAGGAGCTGCCATTCACACATTCCTGTGTAATGTTAGAGACACTCCAGAATCAGACTTTGCTGCAGCCCAACAATTAAAGTGGTTTGGGGGCACTTATATGCTCCTAGAAGGCTAAATCTCCATGAGCACAAGTTGAAGCAAAGCAATAACTTATTGGATCCAAACTTATTCGGAAATAGCAGATTGGAGGAAAGAAGCCAGAGCACAGTGATACGGTGGTGTATCATACAAGACATTTCCCTGGCCGTCTTTGATTGACTTGTGCCTCTTTGAGCCAATTCAGAGTTTTAAGAATTGAATGGGCCACTGACATAGGACAACAGGCTCTTGCCTCAGGGCAGTGTCTGCTGTGCCAGGATGTTTCAGAAGAAATAGATATGTTTCCCCATAAAGGATGCAGTAGATTGTATAGGGACCCACCAGGCACACTGAGTATGAATTTTATGCTGAATTATAATTCCTTTTTTTGATCACTATTGAAAGGATGAAAAATATCATTGGCTCGACTGTCTAGACATTAATTTCTGCTATTATTGTGTCAAATTATTATTAATGCACTATTATTTATATTAACTATGTATTAGTTAACATGGAATTCAGATATTGTATATGTTAATGATGTATTTAACTATTAACCAAATACAGGTCTTTTCAGCCTTCCTCCTGTCATCCTTCACCAAATGACTCCTTTATCATTCCAGTGTTCTTTTTCAGAATTTATTTGGAATGCAAAATTTATAATTTGCAAAAAAAGTCAGTGCTCTCCTTCACATTTTTGTTAAGAGAATATCACTATTTTAAGTTTTAGACTATAGAACTTCTCTATCAGTTGGCAGCCTTATCTTTCACACAAAACACTGACTTGTTGGGATTTTTTTCGTATAAAAGTTGATATTTTATTTTCAGTCTTATTCCATGAGTGCATCACATACAAAGGTCCGTTGTATTCAGTATCCTATATATACTGAAGACAAAGCCACACATCTTGGGAAGAATGGAAGACCAGGGAAACAGCTTTCATTTTGCTTGAGTTTTTTTAAATGCTCAGGACCTTCCCTGAGGTTAAAGGAACGGCCTTTTCCTGTTTTGCTTTAAAAAGTAAAGATGTGTCCATTTTAAGTTCAAGCAAGTCAGAATGAATGTTGCAATCAAGCCAAGTCTTGAATATAATTTCTTAGGAAGGAAGATGATTTAAAATTTCTGACAAAGTCTGTAAGGTTGCAGTAAAAGAGTAAAATGGGGAAAAATTTTTTTCTTAAGCTATCTTACAGAATAAGATAGAATGAAAATGTCACAAGGTAGAAAAGTAGAAGTGGATGTGATGATTCCTAATTTTTTGTCTTTAAGGATAGTTATAAGGCAAACTATCTAATTTTCTTTAAGGATTTCCTAAGGAGTCAGCCTGCTCCGGGAAGCTTAATGCTAGCAAATATTCTACAGGGCTCCTGCAAGTGTTCTGGAGGATTTTAGTCTTCTCTACACAATTTGCATCTATTCTTATGAGCTTGAGTGTGTCCTGATTTTCTATCCACAAGTACAGATGATTTCCACTGCTTATACTCTTTCTCCAAGGCACAACCTTTCTGTGTAAGGAAATTCACTCCTGGTGATCCTGTAGCATACCTCATGTTGGAGTTCTGCCTGGTGAATAGGGCGAGATGGTATTGAGTACTTTCACATACAAACATAACTTTTAATCTCTATGGTGACTGGGTAATTTCTTCTCTCCTCTCCTGGTTCCTTCCTTACCTCTAGCTAACAAAAATTGTGCTGGGATCACTTCAAAACTCAAGCAGCTGTCCTCACCAAAGGTATTCTGAATATCTTCTTGCTTCAGTCTCTAGGTTGCATCTCCACCCTTACAGTGCGCAAGTTACACTGGGAAGATGGACTTAGCCCAAGAATTGTGTTTGTGTCTGGGTGCTGTCGGTCATGGTGAACATTGATTTATTTATTTAGTTATTTATTGAAACGTGGAGAAAAAGTTTCATACTTGGTTTTGATTCCTTTCCATGTTGTTTCTGAGTGTCATAATCTTCATTAAGTGTGATGGTATGAGTTAGTGAGCCTTTCAACACGTGATGTAGAATGGTAAAATACAGCTTCCATATTCCTTCCTTTTTTCCAAAGCACTTTAAGCAAATTGGCAATCTAATTATTGATTTATAAAAGGAAAGGAATTAATACAGCCTCCCATACCCCTTGGCGGTAAGAGTATTTAAAAGTGAACTATGCTTAAATTTCATAAAAGCCTCCTCAGCAAATCAGTAGAAGAATATTGATCTTGAAATAAGTATGTGAATTCTAATTGTGTTTTGTCTTTCCACTGGAGGACCATTACTTTATTTAGCTGGAGTTCATTCTTTATTTTTATAGTCTTGGTGTGTTGTCTATGAAAACTGCCTTTACGTTGGAGCGAGGCTTGTAACCACCCAGTTTTGCTGATCTTTTCTTTTTGAAAGAGTGTATTGACATGTGAGAGCTAAAGAGATCCTTTTAAGATCATGTTACCATCACCAAAAGTCTCAGCAACATATAACTATGGTTCCTGGTATAGAGCTGTCTGTTAAATGAGTAAGTCAGATGCCAAGTACAATAATTGCTTCTTGCTGTACTTCAGACTCGCAAATCAATTTATTCTGATTATAAACCACCGTCTTAATAACATACAGTGTAATTACATATATATTTTAATCTTGGAAAACCACATACATCTGTAGGTTAATCCTGCTACTTTCACAAGTGGATTTTGACTGGTAAAAGGGAACAGTCTCAGTTACTTTGTAAGTTTTAAAATATCTCATCTGGCTATTCTTTCATTAAAAGATTTTGGAAAAGAGAGAGAGAAAAGAGACTCTAACGGTCACACAATTCTACTGCATTCAAAGGCAAGGGAAAAGAAGGAAAAGAAAGAGTATCTGAATGTTTAACAATGTTTTTAAAATCAGTAGTTTTGAAAATAAAATTTTTTAATGTATCTCTTTTTTAAATTAAAAATTCAAATCAAAAGTTAGTTTAAGCAATTTCCTTGAAAAGTCAAATATCTTTTGACAGAAATCTCTGTTTCTGTCTGTACAAATTGAAGCAGCTTTACAGAATGTAACACAGGAAGGTTTCAGCATTGGTGTGATAGCTGAATGTAGAGATTTACGTTCTTTTATCTTCCCAACACTGTATGTTAAATTCAAGTGGAAGCTTCTTACTGTTTCCTACATTTATAGTTAATATAGCGTTGTGCTTTGTTTTAACTCAGCTGTAGAGCCTTTCAAAACCAGCTCTGCAGTAGAGACATTAGTAATTTTTTAGCCATCTCTAGTCTGGCATTGAGTAGGCATGAGGTGCTCTCAAAGAGAACTTAAGCAAGTTTTGGTGGGGAGAAATAGTATTCTTTGGGTTTGGTTTCTTTTAATCTAGCATTAAGCTAACAGCTGAGTGGCATATCAGGGAATGGTGAATGGTGATGAGTTGTTATGTGGACTCTGGGTACCCTGTAAAAGGCCCTGCCCGAGCCAGCAGGATTTTTGACAGTTTTGTCATCCTAGAGCAATGGGTCACTTGAGTGCTGCACAGTGCTGTCTACTACTCCTCAAAAGTTTCCTGATGGCAACTGTGTGACAGTCTCTGCTTCTAGGGCGTAAGTGAGAGCACAAGAGGAAGTGGCCCTGCATTGCTCCATGGGAGGTTTAGGTTACCTAGTAGGCAAAATTTCTTCACCGCAAGGTTTGTCAAGCCTTGGAACAGGCTGCCCAGGGAAAGTGGTTGAGCCACCATCCCTAGAGGAATTTGGAAGATGTGTAGACATGGTGCTTAGGGATATAGTTTAGCCTTGGACTTCACAGTGTTAGGTTTGTGCTTGGACTCAGTGATCACAGAATAGATTGTGTTGTAAGGGACCTTTAAATGACATCAAGCCCAACCCTCCTGCAGTAAGCAGGAACATCTCCAACTAGATTGGGTTGCTCAGTGTCCTGCTCAACCTGACTTGGAATGTTTCCAAGAATGAGGCCTCTGCTACCTCTCTGGGCAACCTCTACCAGTGTTTCAACATCCTCATTGTAGCAAAAAGGATCTTTTCCAGCCCAAATCATTCCATGATTCTATGGACATGACTGACAGCTTGCTCAGCCATGTCTGCTGTGACGGGCCAAAAATTCACATTTTTACAACTTACTTCTATCTAGTTTTCATACCATGTTTGCATTTCCTAAAACCTCTGTTGCAGTGTAATTTAAACAAACGGATGACAATGAGCAGTTGGGCTGAATTCCAGTTCTTCAGTTTAACACTTAATTGATGTTTTCCTGACTAAAGGCTGAATAATCTCTGTGTACATAGTGAAGAAATACTCTCTACAAATTCAAATTATATTGGGTAATTTAGGTGCATAAATGTTTAGCCTAATGAATAAGTTACTGCAGGGTAAAAGATTACTCAAATTACTCTGCATTTAAGTTCAGTAGGGATTTAGTACCAGATCTAACAACAGTTAGAATAATTTTTTGTGTAGGCAATTTTGGAGAAGTTGCTTCAACTGTGGTAGGAGAAATCTTTGTATCATATGGAGAGAAGATGTTTGTAATAAAAAGCTAGCAACTCAGCATCAGTTAGTGCTGTTTCATAGCAAACCTACTCGGAAAACCTCTCAATTTTAGGGAGAGAGAGAGACTATCTGGATATTTATATTCATTGAACTGGAGGAAAACAGCTTAGTTCACTACTAGAAATAACAACGAGAAAAGAATAATGTGTAGCTGACACCACTTGTGTTCCTTCTGGCGTTTGCCTTTACTTTTCTGTGCTTATCATTTCAATTGCAACTCTGAAACACAATTTGGAGGCTCAGTCAAGTGCAATAAAATGAAAATGGAAGACTGGATTTTTTTTCCCTTGCTTGCCTGTCATAAATACTTCAGCTGTTTTACTTGGAATCCTTATATTATGAAACTGAAATCTTTATTGGAAGATTTTTAATATCTAAAGTTAATATTGGGATCCTATTATGTTGAACAGCATCTGAATATAAATCTTGCCCTGGAAAACCTTAAAACTTGATGAACAAATTAACAAGTGAGGGAAAATACTATCCTCATTTTAAAGAGGAACAATTGGCACATTAGGAGAAAAGTGTTTTTGCCAAAGCCACACTGCAGGGCTGGATGACAAAAAAATTAATGCTCTGTTTCCTCCAGCAGCAGAGGCAGCTCCCAATGTGTTTTGTTTGCTTGCTTCTTTCCATTGCTGATTCTCAGATTTGTATTTTGTACTCAGACTATTTGTCTGCTTAGGACATCACAACAAGTTGCAGTAGCACCCACAGAAGACACATTGAACTGCGGTAAAGGAAAGTAAAACCATTGTCTGAGAAACTTGGTTTGGAACATTTTTGGGCTGACATGGGCCCTGAGGGCTTGAGGACTTACTGTGTCAGTCTCAGTCCCAGCCCAGTGCCTGACCATGAGCTATCATTCCTGTTTAGGAGGGATAAGGAGCTCAAAAACCTCTGCTAAATGCAGCTATTGAATGCATAATTGGGTGTTCAAAAGAGTTAATTAATGGTAATTTTCTTACAAATGTTTGAAAAATTCCTGTTGTGTCACTCTGAAAAAGCTTTCAGAGTTTACTCTTAAGAAGGACTGTTGCAGTGACCAAAAGAACCATTCAAAAAAATGGAGGAATGGCTGGTGGATTTGGGTGGTATTTTCTAAAAGTTACAGTGTTTGCATATTTTTTTATTTTGTCTCTTTTACAGCATCCTTCAAAACAAAACAAAAACCCCCAGGCAGGAACCCAGAAACATACAAATGGATAGCTTTAGGATCCTGATGGGAATACTGCCAACAAGGTAAAAAGAAATATTAAAAAAGTGCCAAACATGCAGACCTGTCATCCTTTGCCTTAATGGGCACTTACGAATGTGCTACTTGCAAGGGATGTTCTTCCACAATATGATTGTGGTTATAAAACAAACAGCATGGTCAATAATATGATCTAATCTGATTGAAGAGGTCAGTTAGAAAATTATTACCCACTTTACAACCCATTAACATCAAACCTACATTACAGGAATGTATGTGATAGATTAAAAACTTGCTTACTTAAAGCAAGAAGGTCTAAATAAACTCCATTATAATTTTTTTTTTTATATTTGAAGCAAAAAAATTACCCCCTTGGTGACTGGAATGCAATGGAGAGAGTCAGAACAAGTCGCTGAGTTTAGTTTTTTTAATCTCTTTGCCTGAATCCTATCTAGTAGACGTTTGGGGAACTGGAAAAGACATTTTTGGACGATTAGCTTCTTCTTTGTGATTGACACACTGAGGAGGCTGCAAGAAAGCAATTCAAGGGAAATTGAAGCTGTTGAATGGAGTTACTGGAATTAGGGAAGAAAAAAAAATGCTTTACTTGATACAGAGCAAATTATTCGCTCTATCAGGAAAGACCCAATGACCCTTCTAATCTTGTATCCTGCCCGCAATGCTGATTTATACCAGACGCTTCAAATGAAGATATAAATCCCCATAATACGTTTACCTGTAATTGTATAACAGTGTGCAAGGAGGGTATGTTCTTTCTTGACACCAGCCCATGATCAGCATATGGCCTGTAGCATATATATTGAAAGCTTCTGTCTTTGCTCCTAGCTGATGAAATTGCAGATGCTTATGGCAGTCATCTAAATTAATGCAGGTGGATGGCTAAGCACATTGTATGGCAAACCACTCGTGCTCGTTGAACTGCCTGAATGTTAGCTAGTAAATTCTAGGGTAATCCGTATAGAATGTTATGCCACAAAGTTAGGAGGACATTCTCTTGGGCTCTGTAGTGCCCTTTAACTGGTAATGTTAAAGGAAGGTGCTAATGGTCTCGTGGCTCTAGTTACCTGAGCAATTATGCAGAATCTACATATATCTATATTATCTGCTGGATCAGGTTTTAATCCAATGCAACGTGTTATGTGATCAGCTGGCTTAGCTAGATGCCAACATTTTTGTTTAAGGTGTATTACCTAATGTTTGTTTAAGGTGTATTGCCTAATATTTCAGATTGCCTTAGGTTTATTTTCCTGCTTAATTTCTATATGAACTGTCAGATGCGAGCTTCTGAGGGTATCTGTGGTTACGTTTGCCTCCAAAGTCTCTGGGGAGCAAGGTGAGTTAGAAGGGAAGATCTAGGTCTGGTCGTCTTCGTTTCTAAAACCTCATCTGTCCTGGGGTGACTGCACGCATCCTCAGCTGTAGTTAATATTGCACTGGTGACAGATAGGTTTCATGTACGAGTGCTGGGATTGTCCTGTGTAATGTGCACTTCATCACTGAGCTCATCCAGCAGCTGCCCACAGCAGCAGCCTGACAGATTTTGCTGATGGTCATACCCTCAGTACCTGCTGTGTTGTCTACCCAGTTTCTGTAGGAAGCCCTGGAACCTGAGAGTGACTTGTGATGGTGGGCCTTGCTGTAGATGTGGGAATGCTGCCTCTGTGTGCTGTATTCAGGACAGCAAAGGTGCAATGAAGGTGGGGTTGGAACAGCCCTACAGAAATGCCTGGAGCCCCCTTCATCAGAGCTATGAACAGACATTAGGTCATGGGGGGCAACATGCACAGAGGCTTCCCTTGCTGTGCTGGTGCTACAGTGTTTGTGCCACCATCCTTTTCCCTGTCCCTGTGTCCAGGCTGGAAGCAGCTGTTTAGATCAATTGCTTCTGTGCTGTAGTGCTTCCAGGCACAGATCAGGCTGCTGCACCTCTTCCTTTAATGTAGGGTGGTCTGTGGAGGTTTGTACTGCCAGCGATTTGAACATTTCCAGGCTGGTCAAGGCTATGCTACAGGCCTATTTACATTTGGCACGGAGCCCGCGAAGCTCCATGCCATCGTTTCTGCCTGGCATTCCTATCTGCCTGAGCTGCTCTGACTCAAAGGCATTTACAGGTGACCTGACTGCTTGCCAGGAAATACTTATCTCCTCAGTGACTGTGGCATGTCAGGGGGTTGTGTTTTTTGGCTGAATGAGGAGGAACTGGACGTCCATCAGGATCAGACTTAAGAGTGGCACAAGGTTTGTGAGCTGCATCATATTGCTTGCCATATCCATCACAACATCTGTGAGAAAAAGAACAGGAGGCAGGGTGACCCACACTGTGCAGCTGCAAGAATTGTAAAGTCAATTCCACGCAGGAAGCCCCAAATGAGTTCTTTATACACAATGCATTACTGTGTGTTCACTGTTTCAGTGTTGTGGTTTCCAAGCTGTTTTTTTCTTTTGTCTTTCCGTTTTGTTTTTTTTTTTTTTCCAAATGATAAAAGGGAGGAAGAAAACCTTTTATCATGTTTCTGTTAGTGCTTCTTCTGAAGTATTGTATTCCTCACCACCTCCATGCTCTGTCTGGATGCCTGACTGGCTGTGCCAGACGAAACCATAAACCCTGCATAATATGCCATGCTCTCTTCCCATAAGTTTCCCTTTCATTCTCTTTGTTCCTTCATCTCTCTCCAGGGATGGAACGATTTATGCTAATAGATATAGCTATAAGCGAGACATTTTTCCACAAGCTGAGGTAAGAACAATGCTGCAAAGTTGTACTACTACTAGTAAAAGTAAACACAAAGAAGCAGAAAAACTAGTTGTTAGCCATTAAACAGGTACAGTTTTCTTTGCTGTACAGTTAAACATTTAAAGTAAGAACAAGTAGTTAACTACTGACAGTTTTTAACAAAGACAAATGGTAATGCAGCCAGTGCAGTATGTAAGATTTTATTTTTAAATTGTTTTTATTTTATCTTAATTGGTTTCAATTAATTTTGGTTCAGGTTGTTTTTACTCAACTTGAACTTTTGGAAAGGGGAGTGGGATTCAAAATAACTGAATTGCTTCATCATGTCTTATGAATGATGTTGCTCATCAGTAAGTGGAATGTGAGTAGAAATGAGCTGAAACGGCAAAGAGGAATGTTGGTGCAGGAGTGAATAAAATTTTTTATAATACTTGTCCTATTTAAATCTTATTCTGTTTGAAGGAGATGTGAATTAAGTTTGCTGGGAGTATTTAACAGACTATTTTTGTTGGATTAATATTGGTTTTGTAAAGTTCATTTTATGTTAATTGCCTTGGCCTTTACTTGGGGGGCCGGAGTCAGTCTCATATTCTTTTCTGAAAATTCGAATTACCTTGGTTTTAATGTTTTAATGTTTTTGCAGTAACTTAAAGCTACTTTTCTTTACATTGTGGCTGAGATATTGCTACTTACTAGAGGGCCTCCAATGCCAGTATTTTAATGGAATGGAAAAGTTTAACCACGCACATAGATTTTATTAAAATCTTGGCATTTTGCTAAGTATTCTTTTAGGCAAATTCATAATCAACACTTTTCCTTTGTGAATTGCCATATGCTTCAGTGGACAGTGGGCAGGATTTACCAGCAGCATAGCAGGTCTCTGAAAGCCCAGGCATTTAGTGTGGTGAATGTTGTAAAAACAAGCTATTAGCACTTTGCTGCTTCCAGCAAGAATAGCTCACTAATTCAGTTTAGTAAAATATGGTGATATTTTAGTGCCAATAATCAGATCTGGAGACTTTCAAAAACAACAGTTATGGTGTATTATTTCTGCTTCCCCATGGCAAGGCTTTAGGCATTGAAACCATTTTGGGAAACCAATATATATAATATTGCTAATGTTAGTGATTCATATATCTACTGAATCATTTCTTTTGTTTGCTGTTTTGCTCAGTTTCTGTACTTCAGACAAGACAAAGCAGCTCTTTTTATGATATGGAAATGAAAGAACATAACTAGGGTAAGATGTAAACTACAGAGTTTCTGACATAAACAGGAGGCAAATGGCTTTGTAGCAGATATGCATAAATGCATAGGTTGCAGTAAGTTGTAGCTGAGAGCATACTTTTGGCCAGGATTGTCATCAGACACCTGTGGTACCTACCAAGGGGAAAGGCAATGGTTAAAGTATTTGAGCAATGTCAGATTGTATCTGCACACATTTGGTAGGAAGTCTCAAAAATTCAGCTTTCCTAGGTGTTCCTCAAAAAGCAACTTGAGAATGTGTTGAGGGAGAGTGAGTTGATGCTAAGCCATAGGCATGTCCCACCCCAGCTTCCCCAGAGCAATGCCGTGAAGCCAGCTACGAATGTGCGTGCAAGAAGAAGACAGCATGCGTTTTTTGTTTGTGAGGAATGAACAGTTAGGCACACGTCCAGAGGAAGAAAGGATGGTGTCTTGAGTCAGTTACAAGGTAACAAATGTACAGGCAGGTTCAAAACCTCCTAATCAGCTCCAAGTAAGGTTACAAAGGGCCTAATTAGTAGTTAGATTCATTGCATCCAGGGAACATAGATAAAGTGTTGTGGCAAGTGCACTCTGCAAGGAGATGGAAAGAGAAGAGTAACCCAGGCTGAAGCACCCCTCTTGCCTTACCTTTTGCCCTGTGAGGTATCATTCTCTGAAACATCTTTATGAAATGGTACCATGTATGAAATGGAGTTTCAAAGAAACACATGGATATCTTATGCCTCAATTAATTTATATTGAGAATCTTTGCCTGAAGAGCAAAATCCAGGCTTTGTAGGGATCTCATAAGGAAGTCTTGAACTGGACTTTATCATGTTTCACATGTCCCAGTTGTTTCAACTGTGGGAGACAGGGATGCCAAAAACTTACCAAGACCAGCCAATTTACCTTTGCTTTTTCCCCTTGCAGTGCATTACTGTGCTCACAGGTAAGAGTAGGAATGCTAGGTTTAGGAAAAAGCATCAGTGTCCATGATACTGCTGCATCACATACAGGTAAGGTGCACACAATATGCATGGGTCAGACCTAACTAACTGGGTTGCTAGTTTCTGGAACAGAAATCTTACAAAAGCTATGTTTAGATTTTGTTGAATTGCAGTTATAGCTCTGACCAAGACTAAGTTTATTTATAGGTAATGTGTTTTGTAGTGAAAATGTGCATCAGTATTGGAGATAAAACAAATTACTATATAAGTACTCTGAGTTATACCTTTTGTTAGATATTTCAGTTAAATTTACTGATATTTAAAGTATTGAAGATCTTTTGAGGTAGAACATATATTCTTATGTGTGTTTTTGAAGCTGGATTGCAGAATCAAAAAAAGAGCAAGCATATACAGATGCCGCCTTCATAAACCTACAGACTAATCTAACTCACCAGGAGTCAAACCCAGCCCTTCCTGTCTAAGCTTCGATACTCAATTTGGGAAGTTGCATAACTAGATGCTCTTAAAGAAAATCAAAGTGTTGTCTGGCATGATAATGAATTTCCAGAGGGGTAGGTAGCATACAGCACAGTTCAGATACTTGCTTCTAATATTCACTTCCTATTAATGTCATTTAAAACACCAACTGAATTAGGCTTGCCTTGGAAAATTAAGTATGTTGCACATTTTTCCAGGGATTCAGGACTCCTATGTGTGGAATTCACCGGTGCAATAGCCAGTTGGGGTGTATGGCCTCTGTGGACTTGGCATACTAATTTCCTCTCATGTAGAGTTTGCTGTATGACACTTGGGTAAGCAAAGGTTCATGCCCTACAGATTCAGACGGGCTCCACTTCCCTGCTAATTCTGTTTCTATGGTCATCCATACTATTAGGGTGTCCTCTGAGTAAGCTGCCAGCTGGCCAGTAGCTGACACATAGGCATTAGCTGCCACTGGGGAAAATCAGGGTGAAATTAGTAATTTAGAATACTTTGGCACAATGAAGTTCTGAACCCCTGGCAAATGGTAGTATGTATAGATACAGAAGCATTATTCTACTGGTTATGTGCCAAAGAACCAGTGTTCCAATGTAGACTTAAAGGAAAGTCAGACCTCTGAAAATAAATTGTATTAAGGAGGGCTAGTGGAAGCCTGCTAGTGAAAAGGAAAGTACATAAATGAGGTAAGCATGCCAAATATTGTGTTAAACGTTATGGCACTGGTATGGCACGAGACCCTTTACACATATTCTTCTCAGGTTCCTGAATTTGGTTAAAAAGAAGCTGGATTAACCAGAAAAAACATGTTTCTCTCTTAGTCCTTTCTTCTTGAGCATATTCCCAACAGGGACACTGTTGACTATCAAGTTCCCAAAATAAATGCTAAAGTAATGACACCCCAACACACTGTAAACAGAAATTTCATAATGCAGTGGGAGTTAGTCATCTTACGCTGTGATTTATCCGGATTACTCATTTCCTTATTTTGAAGAATATGTATATTACAGAATCAATGCCTCGAGCCATACTTGGTTGGTAGTGTTGTTTTCAATGCTCATGTTACTACTCAGATGCGCTTTCTTCTTTAGAGGAAGAAACAAATATATAGAATGATTCTGTTTTCACGGTGTGCGTGACTGACAGACCTACCGGAAGGTGTTTTACAGCTTTTCAGAATACCTTGTGTGTTAAATCCAGATACATGTATAATGTATGGGCTCTGTACTCTCCATATGTATCTGCAACTGGTGTTCCTGCATAGTTACAGTTAAAAGAAGTCCACAGAAGAACCCAACTTCAGCTTGTACAAGAAAGTGATCCACTGTGATACAGAATATCAGTGCATTTCAGGCACAGACACTACATTAAATGATTCTTATTTATCAGTAGACTAGCAGGGAGTCCAAAACTTAGCCAAGTGGAAATAGTATTTTGAACATTCTTCTGAAGTTAGCTAGTAATGGAGAAAGTGTGGAGTAAAGATCTTTGTTGAACTGAAGGCATTTTCTGAAGAAGTTTCTTCCCTCTTCTTTATCTGATGAGAGTAGGAAATTTAAGCTGTCATCTGAATGATCTGCAGGGAACAGAACCCTAAGGGTGTTCAAATCTTAGAAGGTGGGTTTTTCCCTCTGTGTTTTTGTTTGTTTGTTTTGTGTTCTGTTTCATTTAAAACATTCATTTCATTAGACTATACTGAGGTCATGTGGATAAAGGAGTATTTCTCCATTTATCTTTGACTGGGCAAGATAAGATAAAACCTACATATAATTGAGACTATAGCTGGCTGCATATCATCCATCTACCTTGGATCCTGTGCTGCAGAGATTTACACAAGGGCCATATGCAGGAGGAATCCAACCAGTGCTGACAGCAGGTCACCTGCTCCCCTGGCCTGCAGGACACTGTTTGAGAGGTCCTGGTAAATGGATGATGGAGATCAGATGTCAGCTTTTCACAGATCACATGCAGAGAAACTGGAGCTGCCTGCACATACTTCAGCTTATCAGCTGTGTCTGAAATATCTGGTATCTTGTATAGGAACAACAAAATTATGTGCAAATGATGATGGCATTTTAATTTCTTTTGTCCCTAAGCACTGATATGTCTTTTCACACAGAAACCTCTTTAATGTTCCAGTTAAAATCTGAAGGGGATTTTCTGCTATAAGAAGCTGCATGAATACTTGAAGGAAAAGCTGCAAATAAAAGAGATGGGGAAGTCTGGGTTATTTGTTATAAATAATGTTTCTTTACTAGTCAGATAACCTTAACATTTGTACTCTTTGTTTCGTGCACACAGATTCTTCTGTATGGGGAAGAACTCGAAAGCAGAATGCTCTGAAAGATCATCCTCATCCATCTTTGTCCCTTTTATGCTTGCACAACAAAAGTGTAAGAATGCGTTAGGAATAAATGGCAGTAATGTACTGATGGGAATACTTTCAAAGTGGACAACACAGCCTGGATGAAGCCCAACACTTACGGGTATGAAGCCTGTGATTAATCCTTAGATTCTCACATGTAACACTGTATGCACTTTAAAGTCCAGGAAGTTAGTTTGAAAATGATGGTAGCTCTTATGCAATAAAGATTTATCAAGAGAGGTGTATTTGCAGGTAGGGAAGTGACAAGCATTAGGATGTATTGAGGTTTGAATAATTTCCAGGCATTTGAGGAGAGCTGCAAAGAAAGCCTTTCTCCCTGATGCACTCTCTGTGACGTTTTGGGAACACAGGAACAAAGCTGGGTCAAAAAAAGTGTGGCTTTATCCTTTTTGCTTTGCTGGGGATCTTCTTCCAGAGTCTGTGAGCTGCTTTTATTCCCTACCACCCCCCATGGTTTTTTTCTTTCTTTTTTCTTTCTTTTCCTCTGAGAGGTGCTATCTCATGTTCAGTGTTTGCTTCTTTCTCTAAGGAGACAATATTTTGGGATAGGAAGTGTCCTTTTGTCTCTGATTTCTGGGTGACACTGGTTTACTGTTTAGATGTGAAATGTGTCAAAAACTTTCTAACAATTTGTGTTCCTCTGTAGACATGCTGTTAGTTACCAACATCCTTTGCTTTTTACCATTGCCGTCTCCAATGCTGCCAATTTGTCTTCAAAAGACAAATAAGGGTTTTTTTTAAGAAAATGAAATGACTGTGCTGTGACCTTATCAGTATTTGATAAGTGATGGCTGTGTTTTTGCATATACTATGTAGTAATTCCTATGCTAGCTATGGGATCCATTACCCTTTTGAATCTCAGGCTACTATTCATAGCAAAGGCAGGAATCTGCACAAGAAATCCTGGCCTTGATTAATATCCTTAATTACTCTGCACTGGACCAAAGGGTAGTATTTCTTACTGCCTCCTGTTAATAATCAGTTATGTCTCAAAGCACTTGGATCAATAACCTATATTTTTTTCCTTGGGAATTGTGCTTACTGTATTAGTAGGAAAGTATTCAGATGAAGAAGCCTGCAAACGTTAACTAAAATTTTTTAGAATTTTTTTATTGATTTTCTAAAAGTTTGTCAAATTGGAGACATTCAAACAGCTCAGCAGTTGGGGTTTTTTTAACAGAATATTTCTGAGAGGACATCAGCCAGCTCTGCAGAGTGCTGGGACATTAGGCAGGGCAGTATTTTATATGGGCATTTGTTCATCTCTTGACGGCCCACTAAGGCACAAACTCGTTCCCACTTTGTGCTGGAGCAGCTCTTTGCAAAAGTAACTGGTCTCTCAGGAGCACATTTATAGATTACGTTAGGTACAGGACTGTGTCAAGAGCTCTCTGGACTGGGGCAGTGGGTGCTCAGCCTGTATGCTGTACCCACATACAGACATGATTTAAACTGGTTGTCCTTTGGCTTCAGCTGTAAATCCCAGGCTAGCTGTGGTCGTCAGCAGTCTTCTCCATATGCTTTGTGATTGTTTGCACTGCCACTGGCTCACTGCACTGGGCCTCCTCCTGTTGCTGTTCATTCTCTGAGTTGTGTCATTAGAGCCTCTGCACACATTGCTGAGCGATTTATAAATATGTGTCCTTAATTTCTTTGACAGCCTCACAGGGCCAAGGTGGCAGTGAGAGAGGATTGATCTTCTAGAGCTGTAGGTTTCCATTCATCCCCATAACTCTGAGTATGGTACTCTGTGCCTGTGTATATGTAATCTTGAAGCTGTCCTAACATGGAGTTGTTTAATCATGCCCCCAATCCATAGCTATAACCCTGACCTAACAGCAGCCACATCTTATGATCTTAAGAGGGATCATCAGGAGGGTGAGGACAGACACTTTTCAGTGGAGACCAGCAACGTGAAAGGAGCAACAGGCATGAACGGAAACACGGGAAATTCTATCTGAATATAAGGAAAAGCCTTCTTTACTTTGGAGTGACTGGAACAGGCTGCCCAGAGAGGCTCTGAAGTGTCCTTCTCTGGAGATATTAAAAGTCCGTCTGGATGTGATCCTGTGCAACCTGCTCTAGTTGATCCCACTTCAGCAGGGGCCTTGGACTAGATGACCTCCAGAGGTTCTTTCCAACCCAGCCATTCTGTGATAATACTGACAACTGACAGTCTCCTCTTTACTCCCTGTAGTGTTAAATCATAAAGGCAAAACCTTGCATTGCTGTTAGTTTTGTGGAGAGTGGGAGGAAGAGAAATCCCTGAAGTGAAAGTGATAGGATGTGGATAACAGATTTTAATTGCTGCTTTCTCAGACTGTCTGTAGCCTGGCTAAAACAGATTTTCCTGCTGATTCGCATGAAAGAAGACAATGTTTTAAATATTGATGTGTATGTGAAGGGATTATAAAGTGCCCAGATGGACCTCTTCGACTGTACTTTTCTGATAATGTGTGTGGTGTTTTCTCTAATTGGCAGCCTCTGGGTTCCAGTCCAGCACATCATTCCTCCCGACCATTGCTGTTCCCCAGGCAGTGCAGCTGCCTGATGTTCTTCCTGCTGCCTGCTGAATAGTTCAGGTATGTCACTAACATAAAACCAGAGTGAATAGATTTTTTTTTTCCTATTTTTGTTTTGTTCAGTCTTTGGTTGATGAACTATTTTGCTTGAGCCAGGACGTAACCATTTTATTTTTAAACTACAAAGATACCCAGCAACTCAGTTTTTCAAGTTCACTGAAGCAAAATGAATCATCAAAATATTTGAAGTGTATTTAAGTTTTACAGGTTGGGGTTTTTTAAAGGTTTTTCACCCAGAAAATATAGGGTTGAAATTTTTTTTTTTACTAACTTGGATTCACTAGCATGTTTGTCAGCCCAGGACTGTTTTGCGTAAACACATTATCCACGCTTCCTCCTCTCAAATTGCCCAGCTCTAACCATGTGATTTCAGGAAGACAGCCATCTCAAGGCTTTTTGATGTCAAGGCATTTTAAACAAGTTCAAAGGGTTAACAGACAGGACAAGAGAGAGGCTATTTCTGTATCTGAGACTTTAGTGGGAATGATTTACTGTGAACAGAAGAGCATATCTCAAAAGTAATCTTTTTATCTGTCTCTGCCTGGAGGAAAATTTATGATGACGTAAGGATATCTATAATGGCACAACTTACATGGCACCTTTTGGCTGATGAGAAATGGTAGTCTCCAAACGACTAAAGAGATTAGGAGTTTTAGCCTTGTTTCCAAAAATAATGTAGTCATGGAATTGTTGACAATTTTTTCTAGTTTAAACATTTCACCAAGGCATTTATTACATGTATGTCAGAACCCAAAATATTAATGCAAATAGAAGCCTTATCTATCAGCCAATTAAATTTTCATGCTCTTTTGGTGTAGCTTTTTTGGTCTTTGGAGTAAATTTGACAGTTTCATGTGATGCTGCTTAACACAGCTTGAAGATGTGCTATGTGATTCTATGCTGTTCGGTATAACTGGCAAAAGTAAGGGTAAAAAACCAGAAGTATAATTTCAAAAGTATCAGTGGTACATTGAGACTTAAATACTACTGATATTTTACTCAGATTTTAGGTTCTAAATGCCCAGGTTTTCTGAGTCAGTGGTACTTGAACTTGTAGGACACTTGAGTGCTCAGTATTATTTCTCTCCTTTGCTCTGAATTCGGCTCAGGTATTTTAGATGAGAGTACCTAAGAGCTGATCCCATGCAGAGTTAGTGCGGTTAAGAGTGCTTGAAATGTAAACTTTTTGGAAAAATGGATACTTTCCTTCAGATACTGTTGAGGAGGTTTCTGAGGTATCAACTGAGAAACTTTTGATGAAAATAAATGAGGGAGCTTTGGAGATGTTGCTGGCCTGGTATTAGGACACTCATGTGGCAATGGGAGTCCCCAGTTCAATCAGATGCTCTTCCTCAAGGCAAGCAGCCCAGTGCAGGTTTCCTACTGTTGTGGGGAAGATTTTCGTCACAAAACACTTGATTTGGGGTCTATCTCTCTAGCAGATTGTTTTTGTTCTGTTTTGTCTTTCTTGTTTGTGAATGGGAGGACAAAAAAAGTCCTTGGCCTTTTATGGTAGTGGGGTAGGGGTTCTTTTTGTTTATTTATTTATTTATAGTTTAATCCATAAACACCAGGAGTTTTTTCCTCCTATTCTCCTCCTAGTATGCAGGAATACATTGGGGTTCCCAGCGAAAGGTCTGTTGTACTTCAAGGGTAAAGAGATGAAAGAGTAAGCCATGTCCATCTACTCCCCACAGAGAAAAGCCAAACTCTTTTGTTTCCAAGGTTTCACAAAAACACCGATAATGTCCTTATACTTTTGTATTCCAACATCCCTTTTTCATTGAGTTTGCATTGCTGTGATTCCACTAATGCCGTTGAACAATTTTGTGTGTGTCCTCAGGTGATACATCCTTCAGAAAGGCAGTGGTAAAGATCAGTTATTATATCCTCTGTGACCTTTTGGTTTATAATTTCAAATGACCTGCAGCACCCTCTGCCTAAGGTGTGCAGTTGCTTTGTGGCACAGTGGTTCCAAATGTCAGTATCTGTTTTCATTCTGCGTGTATTTTGCACACAGTTGTTTGTCAGCTTAGATGGAGGTGGGGACGAATGATGAGTACCTCAAGGGGATTGGATTTTGGGTGAGACCAGGTAATGAAATAAATTGTATGGTATAATTGCTATGTAACACTCTATATAATCACTTCTAAGGTGACTATAGGCCATATCAAGGATACTAAAGCAAAAATCACCCAGATAAATGAAAAATGAACAGGACAAGCACAGCAGTGATGGGACCAGAACTGGCTTCATGATGCAGCAACCCAAAACCACACCCATTTTTCTGCCCTGAACAACTATAATGACAGGTGGAGCCCAAAGTCATGGAATAAATGAACTCAGTGGGCTCTGAGGCATGGTGCATAGCCTCAGGGAATGATTAGATTTTATATATATGTGTGTGTGTGTGTGTGTATCAAAGGACCAAGAAGAATGATGGTGGTTAACTGGGATGCATTGCAAAATGTGGGACCTAGGCATGGCATAAGGTATGGATACTGTCCTAGTTTTGGCTGGAATAGGATGAATTTTTTCCCTTGTAGCGGGTACAGTGCTGTGTATTGAGTTAACTCCGAGAATAATGTTGATAATACACTGCTTTAGTAGTGGCTTAGCATTGTTTATGTCAGGGACTTTTCAGTTTCCCGTGCTCTGCCAGTGAGGAGGTGCACAGGCAGCTGGGAGGGAGCAAAGCCAGAACAGCTGTCCTGAGCAGCTCAGAGGGATATTCCCCACTGCAGTGTCATGCCCAGTATGCCAGCTGGGGGAGTTGGCCTGGAGGTGCCAATCAGTACTTGGGAAAGGATTGGGCATCGCTCAGCTGGTGATGACCACTTGTGCATCACTTTTCTTTCCTGGGTTTTATTTCTCTCTGTCTTTCCTTTTAACTACTACTATTGTTATTATTATACTTTACTTAATTTCAATTTTTCACCTATTCTTAGATCATGGGTTTTAACTTTTTTCAATTCTACTCCCCATTCCCCTGGCGAGGAAAAGGGGAGTAAGCGAGTGGCTACGTGGTGCTTATTAAACCACAAAGCTGGGATTAAACCACAAACTTAAAATGTGGAAATATTTATACTGGGTATTTTGGGTCTGCTTAATCGGTAATTAGCTAAAATTCTTTCACAACCAGGAAAGAAACTTATTTGCTTTTTTGGCAGGGAAAATGCTGCAAACTTTAAAAGACTTTGAGGGTTTAGTTTCTTTGCAGAAAAACCCTCAGAGTAGGTGAAAAGACTGTGTAACGCTCAGGGAAGGTCATTAAAGTTTTCAATTTAAATTGATTACAAGGAAATGATATGCCAGAGGAAAAAACAATAGACGAAAAGAAGTGTCCTGGATGGCAAGAGAAGATGAATGCTCTGTGTTTTCCTCACCTCAGACTGTCCATGACAAAGTATGATTGTCTAATATCTCAAGATGAGGAGGCTAATACAAGGCCATAAATCATAGCGAACAGCTTTTCAAATAATAAAGCAGTCTGCCTTCTTGCTAATAGGCCCCAAGGTAGGACCCTGAAATGCTGAAAAGAAAGCTAGCACTCACCTCCCTGTGGATGACACTGACTTTTGCATAGCCTGTGTTCACACATTGTCTGGGGAGACAGCTGAGAGCTCAACATATTGTGAATACAGCAGATTTGTAACCTGCTTGTTAGTTGCTTACATGTAAAGATTAATAAGAAAATTATGGAGGATGTGATGTTTTTGTATGATTTAACTCACATCCATTATTTAGACTGATGTACCCTACATAAGTGTAGAACTGGGACTATCGTGTGTTGTGTGGTTAGATTTCCTTGCACAGAAAATTTTAAAGCTGGAGCTCATGTATCCGTCGTTATTGTACCTCTCTCTTTCTCTTCTGACTCTTCCTTTGCCCAGCCTTACTGACTGAGAAAATGTGCTTTTTCTTATGAGAGCCTGTGTGACATAAGACCACACATAAGCTGAAACAAAATATTCATTTGAGTCTTTCTTCACATAGATAAAAGTCGAAAGAATCCAGACTCAGAACAGCAGATAAAAAAGTGTGAGATAAATATATTCATAATCTATGAGCATTTTTAACTGCATAACTAGGAAGGAGATTAGGCTGTCTTAGTCTCTCTAAAAGAATTACCTCAATGTTGGGAGAAAATTAATAGCCTTGTTTTAAGGAAAATCAAATATCTCATGTGATGACAATGTGCTAGCCTTTATGCACAGCCAAAACACGAATAGTTTCACTGATGGAAAGAGAGAAGAGGTCCAAATATCAGATATTTGTTTTGTAATTAATTTGTTGTTGCTGTTGATTTCCACATAAACATTTAGTTAATAGGAAACATCTTTGCTTTCTTTCAATTAGAATAGAAAATTGAGAAGCAAAACATTTCCTTCTGATACAGATTTATTTTTATGCCTTTGTTTGCATTGGAACTTGGAGTTTGTAAAAAACTTGCAAAATATGGGATTAATTTTTTTCAGATTAAAAATAAATATCACAAACATCGTTTGCTTGGGGGTTTTAGTCATTGTATTTCTGAAGTTAAGAATTTGATTCAATAAAAAAATGCTATCATTCTCCAAAAATCAATAAAAATACTAAATGTTCACAGCTAAAGAATACCAAGCAGAGGAGATAATTTACAGGAATCAGAGATTTTAGTACCTCCTCACTGCAAGATTGAAAAGATGAAATATATTACTACAAACAAAACTAAAATGGAACTGAAACAAAGTGTCTGGGTGAATGTTGAACTTTACAGCAGTGTTGTCAGTTAAGATACGAAACCTCTGAAATCTATCACTTGATGAGCTGAAAGGTGTTTGATTCATACCAGTTGTTATCTTAGCAACTAACTGCACTTGATTAATGTTTAATTGCAATGATTTGGTGGACTGCTCAGCGGGATAAGGGAACCACTTCATTCTCTTTTGAGCCTTGTTTCTCTTTAACTGCTTGGCTCTCAGTACTTTTGTTGCATCTAAAATAGATGGAATCTTTCCATCAGATTTGAGCTCTGAGATGAAAAAGCACAGTACTGAGAACTATTATTACTGAAAGATGCTAAGATATTACAAGCATAGATGAGCCTTTGTGTGCCTCCTCACAAAATCTTTCTTCCTCTTGAAAATTTACTCATTTTTCTGCATATATCTCTTGAATAAAACAAAAAAACCACCACTTATTATAACTATGATAATTTAAATAAAAAAGAACACTGGGATTTGGCAGAGAAGGCAAGTGAGAACTTAAGGGACCAGAGCTCTCAAGTCATACTTCCTTTGCACAGATTCTAAAATATGAGAAAAAGGAAATGTGTGTGTAACTTTTAAACTTTCTCTAGATTATCTTTTTTATAGAAGAATTAAAACATAAATTTTGTCATTATATATGTTTTCTGGTGCTTCAAAAAATAATTTTTCGTTAATTTTTCAACCTTAGAAAGAGTCTTAGTCTTTGATCCCTCTTTCATGTCAAGAACATGAAAATTAACTGTACAAAACCTTTCTCAATGTAAATCTGGAACAATCTCACGTAAAGCGAAACTACATTCAAAATAAGAACTTTACACTCAAAGTAGTTCAAATAATTAAATGAATCAATTGAGCTAAAATGTCTATTTCCCAGAGAAAGTAGCCTTAAGCTTTATAACTGTCTTGTAAGCCAGAAAATCCCTATTGATTGTCTTGATTAACGGTGGTCCTGAAATGTTTAAGAGGAAGTTCCATGTGTAGCTCATACAACATCAAAGGGAAAACTCTCTTTGTATGACTTTTAAGCATCTCTGTCTTTTCCTTGTCCTACAAGACAGAATCCTTTTTTGTAAGAGGTACACAAAGGGATTAAGACAAAATGTCATTGATTCTCTGCAGGTTAATCCTCCTACAAAGGAAGACTTATTTAGGTGCAGTTGCCTCTTTAATGTTATTCTTTCTGTTGGTTTGCCTTAAGTTTTAAAACAATTCTCTGGTAGGGAAGTCCCTGTCTATCTCAAATGCAGGTTGTTCTGTAAACCTAGTCCTCTTACAACTAACACACTTACTAGGGTGCAGACTATCTTTCTGGAACAAGTCCCATGCTCTGTGTGGACCAAAATACTCTCAATATTGACAGACTAATATAAGCTAAAATAGTATGGACCTCAAACTCACACCTCTGAATCACACTTGGTTTAGTACGTGGAGTGAATCCCATTTCAAACTATCAAATTCACTTCCAAACTTTAAATATTTTACTGAATCATAGCATTTGAGTTTATAAAAATTGGAAGAAGTTTCAAACTACAGAGACATAATCTGGAATGAAGTTTTTGGTAAGTCATCAGAAGAGATACTCTGTATGACAATTATGTGTGAAAAATAACTGATTTCAGATATCTCCCAGTATAAAATGCATTTAAATTAATTTTTTGTCAGTGACTAGCAGATAAAACCACTATTTTAGACTCTGTGAGAATGCAATACCTATAAAATTTATTTAGGGTAGAAAAATAGGAGGATGAGCTAGCTTTCACAGAAGCAGCTCCACTGAGTGCATGTGTAAAACAAATATTGCTAGGATAAAAAATTACTTTGTATTCTAATCATGTTCATATTTCCTGTTCTCAGTTGTACAAAAGCAGTGCATCAAACATCCAAATGCGTTGAGATGTGTTTTGCTGATTACTGGAGCAGATGGTACATCTCAATTAGGGAAAAATATTTTCTGTTGGCTTATTATACTTTTAAATTAAATTCAGTTTGAGTGGAAGATCAAACATAACAAAACAAAGGATTTTTTCTGGTTCTTTTATCATCAGGCTGGGTATTGCACAAAATAGTAATGTATCACTGTTAAGTAGTAACATGAATGGCAAACAAAGCCGCTTATTCTATTTAATTCTTTCCCTCTGAAATATCAGTACGATGATGTAACAAAATAGGTTAAGAACTGGAACTTGGCAAGTGAAATTAATTTAGTTTGATTTGCACAGAAGTTACCCGGGATGTGAAGGGATGACGGAAAATACACGAATTGTGCAGGAGAAGCAGCAGGTTGCAGGTGACAGTATCAACCACTGCCTTGCATGAAGGGCAGCTGGTTGCAGAATGGATTATCTGACTGTGAGCATTACGAGATGTGATTTGTCTTGCCTCTATCTCTTAGAAAAGAACTTGCCGTTTTAGTAAAACTTAGGTCATTCACCAGATGTGCCAGGCACACTATCACGAAGAGAACAGTAATAAAATACGAAAATATTAACTTCTCATGTTTGCTTATTTTGCAAAAGAAAAAGTACAAGGACCACAAAACTGAATAGAGGAGGTACACTTCTTTCTGTTGCATTTGATCCAAAGCTGCTGTCGTGTAGAATATAGTTTTGCATTAAAAACTTTAGATAAATGCAAAGTGAAGTAGTGTTTTATTGTAAACTACGGTCTGGCTGAGAAAACAGAATACGAGGAATTCACTTGGCTAAGTCCTGTTAGGAAAGTAATTATAGGATATAATGTTAACTGCTACAATTAACACTGATTATACATCAATGACCTGGATAGCCTTAGAATTATAAGGAAAGGGATTAAACAGTCTTGATTTCACAGATCCTATTGAAGATGTAGAAACACAAAAATATTTGTTTTACTACTGCCATGATGTTTACTCTGAGAAACATGTACTTTGTGACAATCCTTTCATTTGAAATAGGTCCCTAATAAGTAAAATTTTAACACTACTGCTTCCATTTTTCTGCTTGGTAAGATATTTTGTTGTGTTCTAAATAAAAAAGCAAAGGAGCTGGAGGGATTCTGAAGGAAATGGGTCGCATTTACTCCTGATGCAATCAACCTCTTTGTCAATGGATAATGAATTATATAAAGAATGAGTTTTGCCTTACATTGAAAGAGAAGCTGACCTTCTTTCAAAAAACCACAAATGGGCAAAAGTGGTTTTCTTAGTCATTTTCTACCTGAATGCTAAGTGTTTATTATGATAATTCATTTATCATTCTAAATATTTAATTGTAAGACAGTCCTTGATGGTTTATACTTCCCATTGCTATCAGGTCAAAGCATTTCTGCCAGGTTCATTTGAAACAGGCAGTTTGGCTTTTGTCTAAACATTTTTCATTGTCTTCGGTTTTACAGTGTTTTTTTTCTATCAGAGTATCTTCAGCTATCTTGCATAGAATAATTATAAACAATTATTGATCTCAACTAAGTTTGAGAATGTAACATGGCTTCCTACAAAGCCTTCAGGTCAACCATGAAAATGACAAATTATTCTCTGTCTATTGTCTCTGGCTGTGAAAAATAGTAGTCTAAAGACTTCAGATATTTGCAACTTTAACTATATTTTATTTGTTCAAAATGGTTAAATACTCAAATATTATTGAAACTGAGACCATGGAATATTTTTCTTTAGTTCATTCAGCTGAAATTCCTTTGAAGTGCTTTTCAGAACAGCAAACTAACCCACTGTAATTTATTTAGGAAAAATGCTTGAATTCTATCTGCAAGTGCTTCGCAGTTGTGAGAAGTGACTTTGGGGACACTGGCTGTAGTAATGGAAAATGTGCTGTACTGTTGAGAAGGTTTACTGCAAAATGTGGGTATTTGGGTGATGGCTAAAGGCTTTACTCAGTATATAGGTTTTTGCTATCCTGTGTGTGTTAGCTGGTAGGCCAGCAGCACGAGGTTTGCCCTGTGTAACCAGCCAGCCTAGCGCTCATTACTGCGAAACCTTCTTGGCACTTCAGCTGGAGAAGTCAGAGCTTGAATGAGCTGGTGAAACTAAATTATTTCTGCACTAGAGCTAAACTTTCTGGGTCAAGTTCAAAGAATGCCAGTATAGCTAAATGACTTGCTTGTTTCTCAGAAAAAGAGAACACAATTTTTAATAGTTGCCTAAGTTTTACTATTTATTATCAGATGGTTCTTAGCACTTAGCTATTTTCTTTATTTAGCTTTACAGGCAATGAATGCTGACTACAATGAAAGAAAATGAATTTTTGTCTTAGGGTATAAAGTAATTAAAAGGTAAAATATAGTGAGATTTTGCTTCCGTAGAACTTGTTCAATTGACAAACACACAAGTTCTGGAAAAAAAGGTTATGAAAGCCAGTAGTGGTTAGGACAGCAGCCAGAGCTTTTTCTCTCAACTGTTTTCTTTGACAATTTAGGACAGTATCAGTGGATTTCTTTCATTTTCCTCCCACATTTTTGGGAGACGAGAGCTCCTACTTTGTCGTGTTGTATTTAAAAGAAACATAAAGGAATGCAAAAATCTAAAATGTAAAATTCAAAAGGCAGTATTAATTTCCCCAAACTATTTATTTTGATGTATGTTACAATCATCTGCTATGTGAGAAGGATCAGAAAATTTCAGTACAGCATGATGTTAGCTGTAATTGTTTTATATTTAGTTTTATTTCCAATTTTATCAGATGCATTTTTGCTTTTGCATATTTTACTTAAAACTTTCCTTATATTTAAAGTACCTTTTTTCATTTTGCTCAGCTGGTTCCAGTTTATATGATGTCAGCTAAGCCAGACAACCTGATTGTCTGTCCTTTATGATGTCCTGTATTTTGGCCTTGATTAGTGGTGTTGCTTACACTGTCAATTATTAGTAGATACTGCTGGTACTCTGCTCTTTGATCCTTTCAGCCTTTCATTCTGCCATGTCTGGTGAATAATGATGATGGGGGGAGCAAGGTCTGCTTTGTTCAAGAATTGCAGCCCACTTGACATGCATTACTTCTTCAGCAATGCTTTCTGATATTTATGAATGTAAAGCCCGATTCCAAAGTAGCATAATGTCAAATGAATACAAATCCAGAAAGTACAATGGAGTTTGGAGCAGGCCTTTGTATTGTGTTCTCCAAAGCAAAAAATAACAGTGTATAACTTTTAACTGCATACAATGACACTTTCAATGCTGCAGGACTGGAAGAAAAGAATGGTTTTCCAGCTTTACTCAGCAGCCTACTGAGTTCTTTCAGTGAGCCATGAAGATGAATATTGGTCAATAGACTGTGTCAAAAAGAAGGAAAAAAACCCTAGAGTTAGGTCTTAATTACTGTTGGATTTAGGGTTAAGCGTGGTTAGAATTATTTTTCTGGCCCCTGCTTTGCTCTTCAGATATTTGTCTGAGATGATTCTTGTGAGAGTGTTCTGATTTAAATGGGGGGTGGTAGTCACTTGTACACTAATAGCCAACAACAGCAATGAGCTTACTTGTCCTGAGAAGGAGAAATTTGGCCTGTGTCTGTCCTGTAAGTTTGTGAACTCTTGCTGGCTGCCAGCTTGCCTTGCTTCTGAGGGTGCATCTATAGGATGGCCAGCATTCAGCCTTGGCCCGAGCTCTCCCAGAGACAGGCCAAGAAATGGGTCCCTACAGATCTGTTGAAGTATAGTAAACATGGCCTTGGTATTCCACTGCTGATTTTCACAGTTCCATCATGTACATGTAATCTGGTAAGCGAACAACCCTACTCATTAAAAATAACAATAATGCCACATTTTCTCCCACATTCACTTAAAGATTGAACTGAAAATTTTAAATACATTTATATTATTGTGTACATTTCTCCATTACAGATGTGGACCTCACTAGATAATGTGAATTCAGGCATTTCTCTGAGGCATTTTCACCTATCATTAAGACTAGTTTACTCTAAATTTACCTAAACACGATGATCCAAATTGGCCCCAGCTACTGCTGTAATAATTTGGCCTTTGTATTGACATGAAGTCTTTAACCCAGAGATTATTAATGGTAAAAAGTTGATATTTAAGTGTGTGCAGGAAGCACGGGAGGTAATTGATATTTAAATATGTGTTTGTATAGAAAGAGCATGAAGTACAGAAGGTAAAAGGACTGGAAACTCTTCAGATGTTTGCATATGCTTTCTGTTTCCTCTCTACTGCATAAATGCTTCCAACCACCAAGAAAGTTAATGTTAGCTAAATGTAAATTAGAATGTGTTTGGGTCCCAGTAAAGTAGAGAAGTTAGCATGAGAGATAAGAGGGAAGAAAAAGGCAGGTATATATTGAGGCAATGATGTTGACAGAAAGAGACCTTAAATAAGTTTCCATTTAATCTTCTTCATTGTAAGTCTATGTACAGATTTCTCTTGTAAAGATGACCAAACTAAATATTTCCTAATGTCTTCTTTTGTCATTGTTTCAGATTTCTGCTGCAAATCCATTGTTGTTTTGACTTACTGCAAGCAGTGTGCTTTTTTTTTTTCTTCCTCAATGTGGGAACTAAAACCACAGAGCCTTTTGACCCTGGAAGTGTTTTAGTTAGAGTCAAGTGAGTTTTCATGGCAGGTGAAGGAACCCATTACCTTTCTCATTGTCACTTTTATTCATAACCCTTTGCCAGGTAATTGCAGTGATGCTTGTTCTTTCATTATTTCCATAGTCCTATATACAATATGAAATTGCTATGTAATACTGTGAGTCTACTGGGAAATAAGGTAAAGATTTGGAAAACAGTCATAGAAAGAGTCATACTGAAAAATACTGATGGCTAAGTATCCTGTTTGCAGCGTTAAAAAAAGCAGCATTCCCACAGCCAGCCTGCAACGCACCTGGCCTGTAGAGCAAAGATCCCCTCCCTTTCCAGCTGGGTCAAACTTTTTCCAAATTTTTGCCTATTAGTCTTCTGTGTGGCTATTACTGAGCAATATTAAATGTATACAGCTTTTGCTGGTGTTTTTCCCCCCTCATACTTTGTCTTGACTCTCACCAGACATATGAGAAGAAAAATATTTTGAAAAGCAAGGTATCTATTGGTCTCTTTCAAAGATATTAATGAAACTGGTGAAGAAAAATTGCTTTGCATATTAAATACATTTTTATTTGCGGCTTCAAAATTCTCTCTCTCAGGCTGGGCCCAAATGTCAGGAATTATGTCAGGAATTAGGCACTTAAACATAGTGATAGAATGGGATTTGAATTTGGGTTTGAATGAATGTTGGGAAAGAACATACAAAAATACAGAAATCTAGTCCCATGGAACTGCACTTGCAGTGGTGGATCAGTTCTGAAAGATTTTCCATTATGCCTGTGTTTGTGTGCTGGACTTTTAGCCCCAGTCAAGGCTTACATATATACTTAATGCAGTAACAATAATTGTTTTGAGTGTTTATGTAGCACGCACATGTACAACATGCTACGGCTATTTGTAACAGCAACACCAGGAAAGCTCAGAAAGACTAAAGACTGAAATGCTAGCAGGTAATTTTTATTTATGTCATCCAGTGGAAGGGCCATTGTAATTTAATTATTGCTATAAACTAGGAGGAAGTTGAGTATTTCTTAGGTTTAAAGCAGAATTGAGAAACCAGAATCCTGATAGAGCAGCTGTGGAATTTTTTTCTTTTTTCTAGCCAAACACTAATTTTTTTGCTTAAGGAACAAATAATATTATTTGGGAGGAAAGTAGTCTACAAGCCACCTGCTTACCTTCCCCCTTGTATGGGAATCTCAGCATTAAATAATGTAATGTAATTTAAGGAACTGCAGAGAAAAAAATCTCGGACTATATCTGATTTATGGGATCTGTATGTTTAAAGCTTGGCTGACTGACAGAGAGTTAAGAACATAATGGTTAATAACTTTTTGTGAAGAATAAACATTAAAAATTAAGAATAATTTATCTTCTTGCAGAAGAAGAGCTTATAACATGGAATAATATATTGCTGTTGAGAAAAGAAATTTAGGCTGAACATCATGAAAAGTTTCCTGACAGGAAGTTTTATTAGACAGTGGAACTGATTCTCAAGGGAAGACATAGGAACCCACTAGGTTCAGACATTTAATACAGTCTGAGAAAAATATCAGAAAAGTGGTAACTCTGTACAGCTATTGCACAACTGGTTATTAACCTGATAGGCCTATTTCATTTTCACCTTTTGTAATTCCATGGTTCGTTAGACAGCAACCCCTTTCCTCTGCCCTCTGGTACATCCAGGACAACTTCCACGCAATTTGTAAAATTTCTTACAAAACATGTAGCTTTTGTTCTGTGGCAGAATACTCCACAGTAACCGGTCTTATGAAGTCACTTGTCTACCCAGACATCTGCTGTTTCTGCTGTTTTTATTTGAAAAGGCTCTGGCAATGATGCAGTTACTTTCAGTCTATGAACACCGGTTAGAAATGTTTTTTTCTTTATCAAACCAGGAAATTCAACCCTAATTAAAATAATCCTAAAATGGGTTTGGGCTTTTAGAAGGAAAAATGTGCGTTCATTTTGCTTTCAGGCATTTTAAGACCTAAGCTGTTTAGCAGATGACTTGTTTCATGAGAATGGGAAACAAAAGACCTGTAACCTCTGTTGAAAAATTCAGAAAAAGGACACAGGTTCTTAGAAAAGCTGTGTTTTAAGAAAAGTTCTTGAGACTCTTAGGCAAAGATGAGTTGCCAGCCAGCAGAATTCATAGGCTCAAAGCCTGTTCAACTTTATGAGACTCTTGTTCATTCGTTTAATAAGGACAGCTAATTTTCAGCCTTGCCTGAGGTGTCAGGGCTGTCAGCTGTGAGAAGGAGGATTAGCAAGCAAGTCAGAAAAAGCCTTCTCCCCAGTGTGTCTCGTGTGTTGTCAGGGGCCTTTCAGCAGAGCTCCCTTCCGTACAGCTGCTGTGTGTGACATCGTGGTGTGCTCCAAATCCCTGCAGACTTTTGCTGGGTGATTTGCTGGGAAATTTTTCAGTCCAGCCTAATGTCAGCGCTGCACTTTTAACTATTTTGTTGCTTTAAACACTAGCAAATGTTTAGAAATACGAAATATGGATTTAGTAGATTAAAAAACCTATGATAAGTGTAACATTTTTCCAAGCCGCTTTACTAGTGTGATACTCTCCAAGATACTCCAGCAATATTTTATGTGAACCTGAGGTACTGGTTAGTAGCAAACTATTGCTTCAACGGGAAATTGAAGGAAATGTGGAATTGAAAGAACACAGTTCTTCACTAGATGTGGCTTTTTTTTGTTCTCTTCTGGAATGGATATGTTTGATAATACAGGGCTTGCTACCTACGAAGAGATCAGCATAAGGATTATTCACCTCTTCTTTCAGTCATCTATTTAACAATGCTTACAGGTTACCCTGAGAATCGTCTGAGGACTGAGGCTAACTTTCTGGCTTTTCCCCTGTGCCTGTGGAGGTTGGTTGGTTCATTACATCTAAGCATTCCTTTGTTCATCGGTATCTGTGACAGCCAACAAATGGGAAGTCATAATGCCGATGTTGTAGAAAATCAATTAAAAACCAACAAGTCCAACAAATTCCTTCATCTCCCCTAATCAATACTGAGATTAAAGTGTCTGATAAAATCCTTTGGGTGGTTTGTTGTACCTGAAACTAAAGAAAAACATATAAGAATATTTTTTTAGTTTCATGGTTTTCTCACAGCTTTTTACTGCTACACAGTTAGGAGAAACAAGTGCCTCACCAGAAATTAAACATTATTGCTGTCAAATTAAATTACCTTCTATATACAAGGAACATGGTAGCACTCTGATTAACAGGAATTTGAATGCTCTANACATGGTAGCACTCTGATTAACAGAGCATCTCAGGAATTTGAATGCTCTGAGGACTGAATTATATATAAAAGTTTCTATTTCTTTTAGTTAAAAAAATAGTATAAACTGTAAATATTTTTTTTAAAGGCAAATGGATAATTCTGATTGTGTGCTATACCTAATCACTATCCATAGTAGAATGGTAAATAAAAATTGTGTAACATAGTTACTTTGTAATATGGACATTCAGATGGGAAAACTATTATGTTGCTCAAATAGAAGGACAATTTTATTTTTTTGTCTCCCTGCACTTACTGTTAATTTGCACCACAGAAATAAGAGTCAATCTGCCTGACGTTTTGGAAACTGGAGGATAGTTTCTAAGTCTCTTAGATTTTGATTGTAATGTTGAAGCTGCAAGCTACTGTAAAGACGTAATGCAAACACCCTGCCTTTGTGCTTTACCTCCAAGGGAGAGGTGTGAAAGTTGTCCCTGCAGGTAGTGAGCATGCAGAGGGGACACGCTCTTGGTAAATACAAGAACAAAAAAGATTGGCTTGCAAAAAACCTGGTGACAGATGACTATTGAGGAAAAAAATGCAGATGGAGACTATAAAGATATTCAAAATGCTTCATGGGGCTCCAGAAAGTTCTGCTATTGGGGACCAGTATCTTCCTGCTCCTTGTTATCCCAAGAAACTCAGCACAGCTTTCTAAAAGGTTGTCAACTCCTAGTTCCCATAGATGTCTCTCCAAATGGCTTAGGTTGCTCTCTGGTTTGTTAGTAAATTTGAGAGTGGAAAGCTTTCAAATTCCTGTGCCAGAGTGTGTAAGTTATAAATTAATTTAGTGACTGGTGAATGGTGAACCTTTACATTTAAGCCTAACCCAAGATACAGTCACCTTTCCTATCCAAGAAGTTAATTAGCCGTTGACCAAAAATACAGCTCTCATCTGGACTGTGAGCCGTATTTTAACCACGGCATCCATCTGGAAACACAGGAGTATGAGTCTTCCCTGATGTCCTCCTCCCACATTTTTCATGATTCCGGTTTTATGGGAAAGATAAGACAATCTAGACCTTTGGCCCCATGTTTTACAATACACTTGAGACATTCATTAATGGTCCAGAAATTATTTGTGTGTCATGTCTTATTGGTTAAATATCACTTACTTATTTATGGCTTCGTGCTTCTTCCCAGTGCTTTAGACATTTATACTAACCAGCAAGGGAAAGCTTAGTGTAAGATTATTTGGACAAATCAGCTTTAAAGCGAAGATATCCACCACTTGCTCTAGTGGCAGTCTGTCTGCTCTCTACAAATCTTTTTCTTTTTTTGGTGTTGTATTTTCAGCCAACTGGATTAACTTTTTAGAACTCATTTTAGATGAGTGTTTTCTCTCATTCATATGTGTTAAAGGATCTGCCAGTGTTGTCAATATTTTTCGGTTTTCCTCCTCCCTGTATGGAAGAACGCTTTTATTTTGTAAGCTGAGACTAGAGCACGATGGTTTAATGATAAACATTTAGCAGTGGCTCTGATACTGCTCAGGCTGAGCTGTCATTGGGAGATGAGACATTAAGCACCAGTTGCCCTTTGCTACTCACTGATAAGGGACCAGAGACACAGACTTAAAACTAACTTTATGCCCTACTGCAGGTGCTTGTAAGCATTTCTCATCACCATTAGTAGTACAGTACTAATTTTAGTAGAGGACACAAGGAAGAGTGCTCCTATTTTGGACTGGACACGATTGGTTCATGTGTATCTGCTCCATTTGGAAAAACAGAGTCTGATGAGAGTCTGTAAGCTGCACACTATGGCATCATTAGGACAGAGACATGCCATACTCTTTTTTCAGAATATTTTAAGTATTTATTGAGAAATCTGTCTCTTCCAATGCTTTTATTAAACATTACACTCGTGCAGTAACACTTTTTGGGGCAATGAGGTTGTAAGTTACAGCTGTTTGTCCACACTTTGAATAGCTCATTCTTTGAATACCAGTAGAAGAATGTTTTTTAACTTCATTTTTAATGAAAACATTTTGGAACTCTAAGTATCAGCTCTACCAAGGAGATGAATTAGCGCCAAAGTGTTGTCTCGTGTTTTGCCCATCTCTTTCATTTGAGAAAGCAAAATAACTTCTCCTAAAACCTGTGAATAGGAAATCTGTTTTCCTTCCTTCAGAGTATTAAAGCCAAGGGTGTTGCTGTGTCACTGTTTAAAGTAATATTTATTTCAGCATCTTGTTTCTAATCTTGTTTGTTTACTCAAGTAGCTTCCTCTTTGATTGTGTTACTTTTCATGGTAAATATTTAAGTTATTCATGACTCTTTATCATTCTGAACTGTTTCTGCAACGCTTGTTTTGATTAAACTTAATCCTTGCTAATGACTTGGCCAATTGGTTTAAAGTTTGAATTGCATAACATCGAATTTTAAATTAATTTAATTAAATTTTAAAAACTAATATTAATGTGATTTCAAATTATATTGTGGCTCCATTTTTGAGAAAGGATTCCCTGTTCCAATATCTTTTAATATTGCCTTGTTTCGTCACAGTTGATTAAAAAAATCCAAACGTATCTGATTGTACATATGAGCATTATAGTGTTGAGTGTGATTTGAAATTAGTTCAGTCACTGTTACTGATTTTGGTGCTCCAGTAGGAAGAACAGCTGATTGTGTACTGTCTTCACAGCATTTTTGTAACCCAACAGAGGATTTGTTTTGAAATTTGTTATTGACATCAACATATGGGCAAAGCATTAGCCAGAGGGGTGGTTAGTGTTTCCACTTAAATAGAAGCAGCAGTTTATGCCTCTGCCTTGTTTCCCTTGGACAGTGCTCAGCCTCATGTTGAGTGACTAAATAATAAATCTATTAAGCTTTCTCCTAAAGTAATTTCACTGTGTACTTATTTTATTTCTGACTGGTTTTTGACTTGCTTGCTAGTCATGGAGACTGGCTCTGTTTTCCATTCCATCTGTACCAGATATATTTACAAGGTCTCTTCTTAGAGTTTTAGGAAGGTATTAAGTCCTCTGTTAAAATCTTAGTCATCTGAAGTCTGAGGTGATGAACTTTGAGCCTGTACGTAGTGCATATTTTTTCACATTTTTGTTCTCACTGTGGTCTTTCGTGTGCAATCACTATTTTTGTGTAAATAACGCGTGTTCTTTTTTTACTAATGCAAGGAAGAAATATCAGTCATTTACATTGCAAGCACGCAATATTTGAAAAGATGCAATTGAAAAACATACTCTGTGTTTGGGGCACTGTGAAACAACCTCCCTGGAAAAGCACAAGTCTTCTGAAGACCCAGGAGCAGGAGCCAGATCCCTGCCGTTTAAGTTACTTCCCAGATTTCTGATCTGGGCTTGCTTTTACCCAACTTGCTGAGTTTGTATCTGCTTCTGGACACTAGCCCTTTGCCAGTTCTGCACTTTAGAGCAAGTCTTTCAATCCTCCCAATTGCTTTCTCAGCCAATGGAAAACAGTTAATGCCGTCACTGGAAACTGAATGCTTTCTTTCAGTGTTACATGGAGGGTGCACAGAAACTGTAGAGCAATAGAAAAACAAGCCTAGAGAGGATTAAAACAGTCTCCTCTTGCTGCCCATTGTTGTGGATTTGATTTTGTGGTGACTTTCCCTTTACAATGTCAATGAGACATAAATGATCATGAGCTGTAAGTGGAAAATCTGTTACCTAATATCTGCAGGAAAGAGCCCGCAGGATGGAGTTTTCTGCTGTTTAAGACAAAGCTGCCTCTTTCTTTTGTTTTCTTGGAAGGATCAATTTTGGTATATACAGGTTTTGCCCTCCTGCATCAAGGTATTGGAATATTTGTTGGCAGTATTTGGGAATGTGTGTTTTAAATAGATCAGCAAAACTAATCTGTAATCAATCTCTCAAAGATATTGTAAAGCCTAGAACACATTCAAGAAAGTGATAATTTGTTTTAAAATAGAACCTTTCTAAACAAAAGCTGCTGTTGTAGGTGTATGTGTCGGGATATTACATAGCTGGACAAAAAGCCTTTGGTTATTATTGAAGGAGATTTTCAAAGTTTGCCCAAATCTTGCATTTTCATGCCCATTCTCTGACTGTGACAATGCAAACTCCTTAACACACAGATGCAGTTTGCAAAATTTCGATCTAATAATTCCATGTGCAGCTTGGGTTAGTAGTTGTCTTGAATTAGAAAAGGAAGGGGAAAATGTTGCTTTTCAAGTTGGCAATAGTTTCATGCCTCGGCAGTTTTGTAGGGACTTTGCAGGTAAAAAACCAGAGACACCATTTTGAAGCCTCAGTTTAGTGTCAGTGGTGGAATATCCACTACCATGTGCTGAACCTTACTGTTTTTCCTCCTTTTCTTCTGGTTCCTTTTTCTAAGAGAGAAGGAAAGCAGGGGTGAGGAGTTGAAAGCAGGCTGAAAACAGTCATTCAGCACACTTGTACTAAAAAGCCTATTAAACAGTGCCTAACAGCTGTATTGGTTCCTGCTACAGTTTCACAGAGTGCCAAAAGGCTCCTCCTGCCCGGTGATTTGGGGTTTGGCCTCCAGAGGAGCCCAGTGAGCAGTGACAAGCTGGCCCATGTGCTCCCACCGCGGTGGGAGTGACAAGAGCCAGCGCACTGCGTGCTGGACAGAGGTGAGTGATGCTGCAGTTCTGCCTGGTTGGCTTTAATGTAAGTTTTTGCAGAATTATGAACTCAGTTATTAATGTTTTGCATTGCTAACAAATAAGAAGGAAAAAAATAATTCTGAGCTTTTCAAGTCATGCATTTTATCCATGTCAGTGTTGCACTGAATAATACTCTGCTTGAAGTCACAAACACTGAAGGTCCCACATATGTGTATAAAAAGCCTTTCAACAGAAACTTTAGCATACTGACATTCTTACCACATCTGAGACTATCCAAACAGAAATTCAGACATGAAACCCCCGGGCCAAAACAGCATTAATACTGAATGACTACCATACAGGCAGTTGGCAGCTCAGATGAGTAAAAGTTAGCTGAGTACCACAAAATTTCATTCAGTAAAATCAACTAAAACAACCAATGATGTTGAATGATTACTGTAATCATTCCTTCTATAAAGCACGAGAGTACTGAAATGCCTTAAAGCTCTATATTGGTCCTTCTGTCTCCATCCTCTTCTACTTACAGTCAGTACTCTGGCTAGGTGGCTCTTCCTTTGCTTAGAGTTTCCCCAGACGTAGCAGGGCTGATTTCGTGATTGGATTCCCACATTCTGTGGTAACTCAAACAGGCACCTCTTAAAATGGTCATATTTCTCATTTTTTAACTTGGAAATTGGATATTATATCCTGCATCAGTCATCCTCATTTCAATACATTTCAGTTTTGCAGGGTCTTTTCTTTAAATTTCTCTAGAATTTATAATATTAATTCTCTTCCTGTTGAAGGGCCATAATCACTTCTACCCAGTAAAAATTTCCTGATGGAATAGCCTATGATTGCATCTTCAGTTGTTTCATTTGTTAAGAATAGAATCTTCTCAAATGTGGTATTCTGTCTTTTCTCTGAATAAAAATAACAAGAATTCCTTATTATTTTGAATCAACATTGCAAAAAATCTGATGTACTTGGAAGCATTTCAGAAAAGTTTAAATTTTGAGTTCATTAACAAGTGAAGTATAATATTTCTGATGTATAAAAACATGTTCCTAAGGAGACAGCTACAAATTTGTTTGTGAAATTCCCTCCACCTCTCCTCTGATCTTTTTGGATAAAACGTTCTTTTTGTCTACAAGTTTGTGTTCTCTAGAATTTTAGAGAATATGAGTAGAAATTAAAGAATAAATGAATATAAATTTTATTTTTCTTTTGAAAAATTAATTATTTACATTAATCTGTATTTGGCAGTTTTCAGTAGGACTGGCAAAATTTAATGCTTTCTTTATTGCTTTCTATTCAGAAATCATCATAGTCTAAGATAAATTTGAATTCATTTTTTTGCCAAATGCTATTTGCTGTAATTTTTTGTTTTGCAGAAATCTTGACTAATTCCCATGTCCATATTGTCCAATGACAGTTTTAAGCTGAGCTCATTAAATCTCAAAAGTCTTCTCAAAAAGTCAGTTGGTGACAGGGTGTTGACTAAATTTGTTAAATGTAGAAGTAAATTGAGTCAGTTTTGGATTATGCAACCTGCAACTGATCTTAGAGAGCTTGTTTTCCTTCCATTTCCCTTTGCAGTAAAAGATTTTCTCTCTGTTTCCTGCTTCGCAGTAGATGTGGTTACCAAATGTTCAGGAAGGCGTATCAAGTAGTCAAAAGGTGAATGCCTCTCTCTCTCTCTCTCTATATATATATGTGTGTGTAAGAATATATTTTTTCTTGTGCACAGCTGCACTTTTTTTTGATATGGCTTTTTTTTGTCAATGTTTTCCCTGACTATAAGAGGAAGAGGGAAAAGAAACACTATATGCCATGGGAAATGGATATCATCTGCTTGTATTAGCAAATATAAAGCAATTTTTATCACTGCCTTCTAAATAGCTGTTTTATCGCTTCTCAGTGTTCTGTTCTGTCTAGTCCTGGGAACATGTGCCTTCATATGTACTGTCATAGTCTTTGATAATACCACCTATTTCATTACCAAGAGTGCTCTGACATAATTTTTTTGTTACACGGAAAATCCAAATAACCTGCTGAATTGGTTTATGTTGCAAAATGATAGGTGGCATGTGACTGTCACAGGCAAATTCTGCAATCCTATAATTTGTGTAGATAAGAGGGCTTAGTGCTCTTATTCTGACAAAATAGGCAGAAGTTAGAATGAGTTTAATACTTCAGTGTGCTTGTATTTTTCTTTATCACATTTAAAATGTAGTAAAGGCTTCTATTTTTATTTCTGTGAATGAAATTCTTTATGAATAGTACCAGAGAGACGATTGCCACCTACCAAGTGACTGAAATCACCTTGCTTTCAAGGTATAAAGTTTTCAGTGTTCACATTAAAAGCCAAGGCTTGAACTTTACACATCTGAAACTTAAGCAATGAAAAAGCCTGACAAATTGAGTAACCGAAAGTCAGGGAGAGCTGGATCCTTATCTGAAGAAGTGATCACCAATTCCAGAGTGGCAGTTCCTTTGAAAGTCCACATCTCTTTTTAAAAATACACATCTCTCTCCGAAGGTTGAGGTGCAGAATAGAAGTCTGGGGCAATTGTCTTCCATTCTCACCTCTGCTGTGATCTTAAAATACTGAAATCTTTTCTTGATTTCCCTTGGTGACTCTGGGATGATGCTCAGTAATGCTGATTTCAGTTGCAGTATCCAGGAGAACCAGTGGGTCACCAGACATCTGTGGTCCCTAATCTGTTTATGCCAATCTATCTATATTTAGGGTGCATTTGAAACAAGGAGGCTTCTATTAAATTCTTAGAATTTTTGAAAAAAAAACCATAAAATCCTGATGGTAGCTAGATATAAAATTTTTTATATTAACAGCATTTTTCTTGTTAGGAGCACAGTGTAGGCAGTACAGTGCAAATTACACTCTCAACTCTCTCTGTGTATCTGCAGAAAATATGTCTCTTGGTGTTCCTGTGTGCAGAACACTTTGAATCCAAAATGGCATAACATGAAAAAAACATATACTAGCTACCAGGATGAGGCTGCCAAAACTTGTGTTTTTCCAAGGCCTGGGCCTCCAAAAAGGATATACGTTTTTAATTAGCTGTGTGATGACAAGATGAAGAAGGCAAGCACTTTTTTTTATTTACCATAGTCCCACAGCTGTTTTGGGCAAAAGTATAAAACTGGGTTTTTTTGGAGGAAAAAGGAGGATAATAATTAGAATTCAATTCCCTTAGATACAGCTAACTGGTACACCAGAATACTCAAGGCACATTATTTGTGGGAATAAATTGATATAGATCCATTAAGTTAATTGAAGTTAAGGTAATTTAAACTTGCTGAGAATGTAGCTCCTATGGTGAAAAACATGAAGGAAGGCCAACACGACTTTTTGTGATTCATTTCACTGGGGAAGGAATGATACCTCAGGGTCTGTCTTTGATACACGGTGGGGCAAATCTGTGGCTATTTCCATGCCTATGAAAGTTGCATTTAGAGATGGACTAAGATGAAATAGTCCTTTTAATGACTTCGGAGAAATAACCTTGGTTTGCAACAGTTATACATGACACTAGAGAACTTGGGGATCACTGAATGAAAAGTGATAAGGAGAGGCAGATGATTTTACTTTCATATAAATATTGATACAATATCAGTTGCTTGTTCTTACATGTCAGACTTTAGATACTGAATATCCTCTGCCATTAAACTATATAACAGGTCTGGCCCTATTTCCCCCCAGATAACTTTGCGTGGGTTTTTGAAACACTCATTCAAATATCTGATTATTTGCTGACTACCCTGAAGTTCCATTTCTACGTCCTAGTGCTCTGCATGTACCCTTTTTACTTTCTCTGGGCTGGGAAACTGTTGTAAATTATTTTCTTTGGCTGGGTCAGGAAGTATTTTTCCATTTGGCTTCTCTTTATTCCTGCTTTTCATTTGCAGAGTAATTTCATAGTTAGACACTAGGCAGCTGGTCTTCTAATGTGTGGACTGGCCTAGCAAATAATTTTATTATGTCTACAGTGCACCAGGTTGCATTATAAAGTTTCAGACAAGGCTATCTCCTTCCTTTCTCATTCATAGCTGTTAGCTACGCCTGTGCAATTAAATGGGGTAGCTGACTCTCTGCGCATCTTGAAAGATACAAAGAGGAATAGCCTCTTTGGGTTCTAAGGGTGTTGTTTCAAGATTAGTTTAAGCCAATCTAATTGCAGGCAGCTCCTGTTGATCCACATTGTCCCTGCTTCTCTTCCTCCCCAGCAACATTTTCAGCTGAATCAGGTTCTTGGCATGGTAATGTGTGTGTGCCAGTGACAGCAAATGGGAAAAGTGGGACTGAACAGGAGGGAGGAGGAAATGACTGGCACAGTCAGGACCCAGTCATGCCAAGCCAGGGCCAGAACGGTGCCCTCAGCAGTGCACGCTCACTGGGGCGATCAGTGGAATTTCTTGTCATTTGTGCAGGTGACTTTCAGCAGCGCTTTCATCTCCCATCTTCTGGTAGCACATTATACATTAATAGAAGTGTTTGTTCTACTTGCTCATATATGGAATCTTGTAAGATTCTGTAAGATTTGAAACGTATGATAAGGTAAAGTCATGAGTAGAGGTTTTTATGATTTCCATGTTTATGTTGAAGACAGATTAAAATGTTTAGTTTGAGATACAGCAGGTAATTTTTATCAAGTAGTATAGCAAATATATTTGCCATACTACTTTTATTTTTGCAGATAGTATATATTTAGGACACCAGGATACAAAGATAAGACAAAATAGTCATTATTATATTTCATGGCAAACTTTGCCTAGAGTTTAGAAAGGCCAGCTCCAATATCTGCTTTTGTCAGTGGCAGCACCATTTCAACAAGATAGTCACTTAGATTAAACAGATAAGCTTTAATTCTGTTAAACAGACCTCAAACTCTGAGGCATGCAGATACACCCGTCACATGTAAAGAAGCCAATTCCAATCTTCTCATCATCAAAAGAAAACATTTTAGGCACATGTTCAGAGAACTCCTGCTCCTAGTCTTAAAGCCAATAGGAAACACTTGTCAATGATATTTTGATTTATTTTACTTTATGAATGCCTCCTGATGACCCATTTGAAAGGATCCTTGTTAAATGATTTTGGGCAATGCTAGAGACTAAACTGGAATCTGGCTGTTCTTTCTATCTTTGTCTTCAGTACAACTCCCATAACTGCATTTATTTCTGAGCTGTCTATTAGTATAGGATTTGGGCAAGATATATACAATTACTTTTAGAAGAATGACCATTTCTGGCATATGTAATCTCAGCAAATTAAAATTTCCACTAATAAGAGCCAGAAAACAATTATAATAGCAGTCTGTTTGCAAAGCTGAGACTCTTCATATCAAAGAGACAAATTGTGACTTTGTGAGGCTGATAATAGTGGAAGAAGTTTGGCTATAGTGTAAAGAGATTATGAGAAGCTGTTGCCATTTATAAAAAGATTCCCTTTCTGTTCTTTACGTGAAAGAGCTGTAAGTAATCAGTATCCATAAAAATGGGTCTTTCTGCAGTTCTTTGCCAAGGTGGTTCACTTGCATTGCTGCTGTACCTGCTCACTGTAGGTCTGTGGATACCCTTTCTGTAGCACCATTAGCAAAACATGCTTAACCCAATTAATTTAATCTATTTCCATCTGGAAAGTAAGTAGATAGTGTGTGGAGGGAATGAACTTCTATCAAGGCATAATTGAGAAATGCGTTAATTGTTCTTGCCTAGCCATTTCCTCTCTCTATAATTCTATCACAAATTTGAAAAGATTGGTTTTGCCTTTTCTGCTGATAGAGACAGAAGTGCCTGTGTCTGAGAAGCGCTTTAGGAGGTGCAGTTGAGGCACGTGTGTTGGAGCGTGTTGTGTTTGTCAGGACCTGTGTCACGGTGCCGTTTGTCCGGCTGTACCTTGGTGACCAGGTGCCCAGCTGAGGTTGCACAGCCAGCTCCATTTGGTGTAGCTCTGTAGCACTGTTGCAGCAGACAGCCCCACACCCCAGCCACAATCTCTGTCACTGCCAGCTGCTCACGCTGCTCCTCTTGTGTTCTTCAGTCAGTGTCTGGGTGATCATGGCCTGAACGTAGAACAAGGGACCTCATCCAGCCTGAGAACCAGTCCTTCTTACTTGGCCAGTTTTTGGTCGAGTCAGGCTGCTGATCCAGCCATGTTATGGTGGTGTGGTCATTAGTGTCAGCTCAAGGTAGGAGCAAAGAACTGGCACATGGTAAGGCCACATTCTGCATGGCAGCTTATAATGGTGTTTGATTAAGATAAGTTTATAATCAACTTCCTAATGATTACTTTTACACTTTCCTTAAATACTAACCATGTTGAGTACTCTGTCATTTTGCTTCTATCTCACAAAAGCCTTTTATTATCATTGTGTTAATGTGCATTTAGTTAAAAGTAACAATGATGCAGGTGATCGCTACGAAAGTTCCCAATGAGAGTGGCCATATGATCTGTTCACTGGAGCCATACATTTCCTCCATGCTCTTTTCTTGCACTAGTGAGATTTGACTTCTTCTGATGCTTAAATCCACATATTCAGATGGGTCTACTGCTTCCCCACCCCCCCCCAGCCCCCTTTTTAAAAAATTCCATTATTTATGTGTTTATTCAGTGGTTATATCTGAAGTTACTGAATTTTTCCTTTAGGAGTTCCAGTGCTCCGTTGTGAATCCCAGAAAGGAAGCAGGGATGGGCTGCTTCTCTTCGGAACATACTGCTTGTTTTTTAATACATTTTTCCCTGAGCGCCTTCCCTGTGATTCCACACAGAACTCTCCAACATTCAGCTGAAAAACAATTTCATATTTCCTTGCATTTCTCTGCCAGCGCTACCCTGGGCTCTGACTAATGCTAACCAGTGTAATTATCTGTGACTTTCCTCCTAAGCTTTCCATTTCCACTCAGGCCACAGAACGGTGTTCTCCAATCCACAGCAATTATGAGCATGATATATGAGACAGCTGGAAGAGGGTATTGAGGATAAAAAAATGAGATGGTAAACAACCACTGCTAAGCCAAATGCATAGCAGGTCTCAACTTAGACTCTCTTCAAAACTGCCACTAAAATCATTGAGGATTCTGCTTGCATGTCCAACGCTTTGATCTTTATTCTTTAGTTATTAAGCCTGTTTGAACTTGGCTCAGCCTGCTAAGATATTTGAAACACATAGTTCTGAGTTGTCTTTGCTCTTTTGCACATGACAACCAAGGCCAGCCTGGGTTTTTTCCCAACAGATGGAAACAAAGTCCACGTTTATATAAAGATGTGTAGAGAACCATATGAAGATCCTTGTGTGAATATGTCCTAAAATAACATCCACGTTTGATAACTGGGTATATAAGTTGAAGGGGTAGTGGATTTCTGCCCAGGCCCCAGGAAAACATGGTTTTGCACTTCTGAAAGAAGGGATGTCAAGAGTCCAGGCAGTTGGAAGTCTCACTGTGTTTGCCGGGTGCCAGAGTTATTTGTGAGCATCTCCTGCACGTCCCTTTCAGCTTCAGCCGTTTCTAGCAAGGGCTGCCCAGATCCCAGAGGATTAATTACCAGCCTCAGATAGGCAGTACTCCTCCTTGCTTCCATTTGTGCTGAATTTCACAATTTTGCTTATCTATTTAATAGAAATATGTAAGAGAGGTTTCTCCATTTCTTTTGTTGATCTCTGACCTTTGCTCTTGCTGGTACCTTTTAATGAGGAGTCCACAGGCGGAAGGCAACACAACTGAGGTAGATAGGCACATTTTCTGAAGAGATTGTGCATATAGTGTATGTGCCAAGCAGATGTGGTATAGAATTTGCTANCTGAAGAGATTGTGCATATAGTGTGTGTTGCTGATTTTACAGAAATACTGGAATTATAAGGTATATGCATTGAAAGGATAGTAGCAAATCATGGAGAAAGCAAGTAATGCAAAAGCCATTGTTTATTGAAATAGATACAATTTGCATTATTATTTGGATATTTCTGTTGCTGTGGGAAATAAAAAAAAAGAAATGTGGGAAAAGCTGTATATTGAACTGTAAAGTGTGTGGTTTTCTTTTTTTATTATTTCTCATGCAAAGCTTCACATTTTGATCTTATTTTTGGTTTCTTTTACCTTTTTTATTGTGTTGAAATGCATAGGGTTGCAGTCATTTAATTGTTACTAACGCCTTAATTAAGCAATCTCATACTCAATTTAGCTGCATATCTTCTTGATCCAGGAGTACAAATATGCCCCTGAAAAATAAGTTCTCTATATTTTTGGCTGTTGAAGTGCATGCATGATTTTCAGAATGGTTAGGTATGCTCTGTTACAATCTTAAAAAAAAACCTTAGGAGAATAAAAACGCAATAAAAATGGTAAACCCACAAACTTCTTATTGTTAAGAAATAAATCTTTAAAAAAATCCAAATCCTAAAATAATTTTTGGAGTAATTTGTGGAATGAGAGTAGTGTCACAAAATTAGAAAAAAAAAACCATCTGTTTTGGAGTTTTGATTTTACCATTTAAATTGTAAAAGTAAATGGTATCTGGTGGCATTATTTTGTATAATGTTCCAAAACATGAATATACACATGAGAGAAATTATCTTTTTGTATTTTGATTCTCAATTCCATTTGAAACAAGTAAGTTAACAAAACTTTAGACTTCTTAGATTTTCATGCAAAATACAGGTTCCATTTCTTCAATGTTTTTAATTTGAATTTTATTACTCACCCCAAGCTTGCAAGTAATATCTGCTACAACAGTGCCTGCCAGTTTGGATTACCTTCTAAACTCTGCTGCAAGAGAATCAAGTTTTTGGGAAATATTTAGGGAAATAATGAGTGGTTTCCATGGGCTTAAAATGTGACTCACTGTGACCATCAACCTTAAATAGCTCCTTTTTTAGTGTCTTAGTGACATCGGTCACCTTTGTGATTCAAAGGAGATTTGAGGATGCTTGTAGTGAGGTCAAGTGATACAGGATATAAAAAATATTGATACTTTAAGCTCTTCACCCCAGCCCCCTGTGTGCACACACACAAGTGAGTATTTCAGCTCTAACACTGTAGGTGTGCCTCCAGCCTGAGTGGAGAAAGATGTTACTTGGGAGCTGCTGATGGAGTGAACACAAATGAGCTGTTGAATGGGGCTCTGGAGTTGGAGGGTGCCCATTCCCAGTGTTCCAGGAGGCTATTGATTTTGATTGCCTGCAGAAACACGAAGATTGCACAACACTTCATCATCTTCTGAAAGTTTTTTTGCAAATGTTAAACCTAGGAACCAAAATTCTGCTGCCTCATTTGTCATGTAGGGAATTAAGTGTTAGAGAGCTGCAAAAAACATCTCCTGCCGCTCAGAGACGGTATCAGAGTGCAGCAGCAATAAAACAGAATTCTGTGTTTAACAGTTTTGGAGAGACAAAGGACCTACTGTGTTACAGTCCTAGTTTAGACCCATGTTTCAGTTCCACTTTTTAGCACCCTGCAAGTTAGAATAATGTTGTCAGATCCACTGAAGCTGAAGGTAGCTTTTGTGGGTTTTACACAGAATTAATAGGGCACAGAAAGTCAGCATAGGCAACATTCTGCCCTTCATTTTATTCCATGAAGAAATAAGAGTTTCGGCAAAGAAATAAGAAAAAAAAAAGAATGCTACAGTGCCTTATTCAGTTACCTCAGGTTTTCTTGTGTGGAAAAAAAAAAAAAAAGCATACTTTTATGCCAAGTATCGATGAGTTAACCCTTACTTTTTCTTGAATCATGTCCACTAATGTCTGCTTTAGACTTCTGATTTTATTTATTTATTTATTTCCAGGCTGAAAAGGTTATCCTGCTGCACTGTAAACAACCACTGAACCTTCTGAAGAGATTTCTCATCTGGGCTGTTTTGCTGGTGAGTTGCTTGAAGCCTGATGCTATAAAGATAATAGAATTAGGAGACCTAGCAGGCCTCATTATTTTTAATTACTATTGCTGCTGCTCACACACTACATGTAATTCAGTAAAGCTGGAGTGGAGTGAGGGGGGGACCCAACAACTCTGCATTTCAAAATGGGCCATCAGAAGCGGCAGTTGTCAAATCTTTCTGTGAATTATGTGTTTTTCAGATGTATCATTCTAATAATATTTTGAACAAATCTCAGAAATTCAATAAAGTGAAGTAGAAAAGGGAATGTGGGCCTTAAATAGGTCAAAATCTAAGTATCTTCAGCTCCGCTTTTTGGTTCATTTATCAAAGCAAATCAATTGTTATTATTAGCCTATTATCATCATCCTTCCAGTGAGCTGGCTTCATTTTAATCAATATTTCTAATTAAATTACATCAAATGCAGTTTTAAATTGTAGCAACCTAGCTCCATGTAGATGAAATTTATACGCATATCTATATCCATTATTTTCATTCTCTATTAATAAGGTATTTCTTTACCAATAAGCAATCAGCAGCTGTGTTGAAACAGTTATACATCAGAGTTGATAGTGGACCACCTGCTATGTTGAAATGCTGTTTGTCTTTTATATGTATGGACTATATGCTTTAAATAGCTCTGAAACTGCCATTGAATTTTCCAGTCACAATGCAGACACCGAGGACCAGTGCTCTGGGCCATGGTTTTCACTGGCTCCTTTGGCTTGTAAACTAACCATTCATGGACATGAATACAAACAGTACAAATACCATTCCTTGGTAGTTTCTTTTCATCCTGCAAGTATCTGCTGTGCTCCTTCAGGGTTTGTCTGACAGGTACCCAGCTTCGTGTGCCTCAGTGTTCAGATTTCCCTCAATTCAGTATTGCTGCTTCGTGAATGCACTGCTAAAAGCAAAAGTAGAGTTAGTCTTGCTTTCTTGTCTTGCAGTGTCCAGAGCGGGAATTTTACAGCTTTTGAGACAGCAACAAAAATGCACTTACTTAATTGGTTGGAGTATTTTTCTATTGTGGCTGCCCATTAGAAGGCTCTGCAGATCATCCTCTTCTCAGCCATAGGACAGTAACTGTGCTATGGCTGAGAATAATTGTTTTGCTTCCCTGCAGGGATTTAGGCACCAGTTAATCATGCAATAGCAGTTTCCATAAGAGGTACTTTCCAGGATGATAATGTGGTTCTAGTTCAAACATTCATGCCTTGGAAGTATTCAATATCTCTGTGCCTGTGCTAGTTTATGGCAGCAAGGGAAGCCTTACCTTCATTCTGCTTTCATAAACACATGTATATGTGAGTGGGTGTTTGCACACTTGTTTATGCCTATAAATCAGAAGCCTTTCTTTGGTGCCAATGAAGAGATTACTGGGAGAAGCCTAATCCTGTTGCCAGTGTATGGAAGTCAGTCTGAACACTGAGGTCAGCAAAGGCACGCTCAGTACTACATCCTTCCAAATAATTCTGTTGTAGTTTAATTGATGTGACTTTAGGGCTATCTTTTGTATTTAAATATAATTCTAATCCTTAACTCTTTTACTTATATATTGTAGCTGGTCATCCAAACATTCCTCTTAGCAACAAATGTATAAACTCAGAACAATCTAACTTTCCTTGGCTCTGATCTCCTGCTGACACTTGTGCATGCCATCTCTTAAATATGCAGTTTCTGTGTTTTTCACTCTGACAGGCTATTCTATCCATTTTGAGTTTCATATTTCCTCAAATGGATATTCTGAAGGGAGATGCAGTTTTCAGTAATACTCTATCATAAGGGAGCTTAAAAACATAAAACCAAAGTGACCATTACCCTAATGGGAACTGATGTGCAAGTAACTATATCACAATGTTATTATGTTTACTTCTATGCCAGTCATGTATGTGGTCAGTATACGTGTGTGGAGTGCAAAGGAGAAAATAGTTTTAGAAATCAAACATGCAGAATCTGTGAATTTTTCAAGACACATTCAATTCTTTCTTCACAAAGTTTCTCCATTCTCTTTCCTCTTAGGAAAATGTGCAATCTAACATACTCACAGCCTAAATTATGCAGGTCTCAAGAAGGAAAATGTATGGAAATATATTTGAAGGTACCTCTTTCTATGCCTCCCACCACCTCCTTTTCTGGAATGTTTTAAAGGATTTATAAAGTTCTTAGGAATGCTTTCTTACACGGTATAAAACATTCCTTGCAATAATAATTCTCCAGTGCTTACAGTTACTCTGCTATCACAGTTGCTACAGGTGTTTGCTAAGGATTGAGTTCTGTGATAAGAATTGTAGTGTTGAATGTATTTTAGAGGACTTTCTTCATCCACAGACATGAAATATGGCACTTTCTCATGTGACTGTACTTGGTAATTTAGAAAATTATAGTTACTTGTGTGTGAATTAATCTTAACACTCAGTACTCTAAAACTAGAATAATCAAGAGTGCTAAGTGAAACACTTTCCCTGTAAAAGTTGATTCATGATTTTGTCTAAGCTGTTTAAACATCTATTTTGCATATTCCAAACATATTCCTTATGCTGTCCTGTATATTTTAACTGAGCTGTTGCTGATTTATTGTATACACACCAAAACTGATCAAAAGATACCAAAATCCTTCCGAGGTATTGGGAGTCAGGGCTCTGTGAGGATGGAGAGAGTATATTCCAAACACTTAAAGATCTAATGGGTGCTGGAGTGCTCAAAGCTTAGCCTTTTAATCCTGATTTCAATAGTTGCATCCACTTGGACTCCTTCCCTCTCATTTCTCCCTTCACTCTGCTGATGGGATGTGAGGTGATTCTGTGATAGAGGAAACCTATGAGGCTTCTGATAAGTATAAAAACAGTGTTTTCTCTGTAGTGATATCCTAGGAGAGTAGCACTTCATTTGTAGGTCAAAAAAAAAGGTAGTTGGCCCTGTTTTCTGCAATAGCTGATCTCTCTGACTCTTGGCCCGACACCAGGATGTTCCTTAGTATGCGTTATCCAGGTGACTGAATCAAATAGAGTCAACACAAAAGCCAGTATTTGCTCACTGATATTTTTTTTGGCGAGAAGTTGTTTTTTATTGTAGCTGTGCAAAATAAAGACTTGATTTTTAAAAAATTTCCTTTTTAATATATGAGTCTTAAGCACATTCAGAAGAAGAGCCAATATAACTTTTCCTGACTGATGTAGTTACAATGAGGTCATGGCACTGGGCATATATGGCAATAAAGACAGCAATACAAACACCTTTGAAGTATAGGTTTGGCGTAGGACAAAAGACATTTGGTGAATCAATCTTTGTCCAGTTAACCATGTGCTCAAACTGGTGGCCTGTTGATGTAATTGTCACAGTATTCAAGACTAGATATGTCATTAGCTGTCTTGCACTTCGCAGTGCACAGACGTGCTCCTGTGAGCACAACTGAAATCCTGCGTTTGTGAGTAAGGCTGGTGATATGGAATAGGGACTGGAGTTCATTTACATGGTGAAGGGAGGAGTAGGGAGAGTAATTAAAATTTTAGTACTTCATGTGATGCATCCTTCTGGGAAAACAGGCACACACCCACTTCTGCAGCATTCCCATTCACATCACAGCTGGATAAAATCATGGCAAAGGGAAGTTTTATAAAATATCGTTCAGTATTGTAAACAGAAAAAATACTAGAAAAAGAGAAGAGACAAAAATGTATATTAATCAGACAAAGGATATTCAGTGCATGATTATTTTCCCACTCCTTTGCTTTTGCATTTTTTTCCTTCAGATCAGTCTTTCAGATGCTGAGGTGATTTTAACTGCATCTTTATTTTAGAAGCAATTTAAATACAGATCTGCATGTTCATTTGTGGCTCGGGTTAATTAAAGGTTAATATTTTGGGAGGCAATAAGGGGTACGTGCAGTTTCCATGGGATGAACCTCAAAAAGATATCAGTGATTTATCTATCCATATGGATGCGTGTGTGCATATAAGGTATGGTACTTAAACATCTATTACAGAAAACAGCACCCTGGGGACTTGGGTAATAGATCATTTTAATGTATGAATAGGTTACATCCCTAACTACTAGTTGGGAAGGGTTACTTCTTATGGGAAGGGGGCTAAAGTAAATGGCCAAGAAAATTTATAGCGTTGCAATTCAACAAAAATATTGATTAGAAGATGAGGAACTCCATTTTTATAAACTTAATCAACACTGATTGTTTGATTTCAGCTAGTAGTCTGTCAGGGAGAAATAAGAGCTTTGAGGTTGGAGTGGTGCAGGGGGGAAAAGAGCTGGCAATATTCTAGGGAAAATAAAGCGCCAAAAAACCTAAATCCAAAAGCATTAATGTAACTTTCCAGAAGATTCAAAGGCTAAATATTTAAAAGGGGATAGAAACTGCCTAGGTTTTGTTTTGTTTGCACTGCCGTATAGTTCCCTGACTGGAAATTAGATTTCAACAAGCAACTGCTGTATTTATTGGCTTACATTTTATTTTGCTAATATTCTGCTAGTGTCCTGTATTTCCATAGTAATCATGTAATAATCTGTTCCACAAAATAGTAGGTTGCCAAGATGCATTTAGAGCCGTGAGTACTGCGGCCAAAGGTCAGTGCCGGGGGAGCTCTGCTCCTCAGCGTGCAGGTGCCACTTGCGTCACAGCCATTAGGCATGAAACTAAAATCAATTTCACTGCATCTTTGCAAGCTGGCAAACGTAGGAGTCACCTCAGCAGAAAAAAAAAGGATACAACTGGCACACACGGTGTACATTTATAAAGAGCTGGACAGGATCTGAAGGAGGTTTTGAAGAGCCTGTAACTCTGGTTGTATCTCCAAAACCAACTGTTGCATTGTCTCTGCTGCCACCATTCAGGTCTTCTCTGCAGCATCTGTATACTGTGTTTGAAGTGACCTGCCAACAGCAAGTCTGATGAATTTGCTTAATGCAGTGAGGTTTACAGTGGTACCAGAAAGTGTCTCAGAGTGTGGGCTTCTGGATCTGGATTTAAAATTACAAAGTGTGGCCCTTCCTCAGTACGTGATCCACCGTGTCGGTGTGTTTTTATTGCCATGCTAGGGATTCTGCTCCACCTCCTTGTTGAAAAATTCACTTTCCTTCCCTCGTTGGTGTCACAGAGAAGACAAACTTTTAAAAAGCTTTTCCTTGTGAACTTGAGATGATTCATCAGGAGGATGACAATGCCTTTCAGGTAATTTAGCGAAAGGACATCCAATTAATCAGTGTATCAATTTTAAAAAATCAGTTGAATACCAATCATTTGCCGTAACCGTCTTGGTTACTTTAAAGTCAAAGTCTAGCTCATGGTGAACGTAACAAAAGGGAATAAAAATCCTAAACCTGTTTGGCTCTTGGGTACAGTTTAAGTTACTGTTCTATGATCAAGTTGTGTTTGGTTCTTTATTTGAAATATTTGTTATTTTTTCTTCAGAAAAAATTGTATCCTTATTGCTTTCACCCATCAGTGATTTACAAGTACAGTGGTATAAGGTTCTGAAGTACCAGTGGATGGCTCACCCTCCCAGGATTCTGTCATACACGTTGTAAGTACTCATCTTTTAGCTGAGAGGTTCATGTGCTTTCAGAGCCCCAGGCTGAAGGCTTCCTGCCTTGGCACAGCTATCTGGAGCAAGAAAGAAGCTGTAATTTTGCCTGGAGGTCCTCTCCCTTTTACATAGTCCTTGGACTGGGGAGTGATCCATGGCTCCGAAGAGCGGTGAGGAGCAGCTGCTGAGGTGCACCTGCAGGACAAGGGCTCTCTAGGATGTCTCTCTCCCCTCCTGACTGTCAGGAAAGCTTCTCCCTACTCTCATGGGCTTTCTTGGTTCTGAGGTGACTGCTGGATCACTTCAGTTTCTGTTTCCTTCAAACTTCTCTTGGGCAAGATGACCACTACCGAGTGCTTTTAATTTCACATTTTCTTTAGACGCTATCAACATCCCTGGAAATAACATCTGTCAGGGAGGTGGCAAGCTGGGAATTGGGTGCCTGCCCAGCCGTAGCACAACGAGGCCGCAGGGCACAATTGACTGGAGTGAACAAGGAAATTTCTGAGCCATTGATCCATGAGCCCACATAATATGTGAAATTGGAAATGTAGCCTGTCAGAAGAAGCTAGCCATATAGTTTTAGATTACCTTAAAAAAAACCTAGTACCCTAAACCATTGTTCAATTGAAAATATTCTTTGTTTCTATTTTCTGAAAACTGTTTTGAGGGGGATTTTGGTTGTTTGTTATTAATCTTTGGGGGGGTTGATTGTTTGTTTTGGTGGTGGTTTTTTTGTTGGTTGTTTTGTTTTGGTTTTTTAATTATTTCCTACTGGTAAAGATTCTAATTTTTCCTTTTTAAATCCTTTTAGTACACCAGCTTCTCTTTTATGTCACATAGCTTTGTGTGAGCACATGTACATACATAGTTTTTTACATAAGTGGTTTTCAGAGGCCAGCAGGACAAGCTGACAAGTCCTAGCAGGACAAGAAAGAGTGCTGAGACCCATTTAACATGCATTGTCACCAAGATAAATGAATGTGTAGCTGCATCCATAGAAGAAGTCTAATCTCTTCCTACTTACTTTCTTACCTATGCTTACAAATATCTCTTGGCTTCAGTGGAATTATTTCTGATTAGCATGTATGTGAAACCATCCCAGAGGCTACCATATATTCCTCTTTTGTCATTTTTCTCTCTTTTTGGAGAGTTATTACTGCACCAGTTCAGTAATTCCTAAAAGAGGTTTTCTAGTGGCTGTGAAGTTTGTTGGAACATGCAGCACACTTGCTTGAAGTAGTTTCTCATTCTACGAATGGATTTTTCTGTCTTAGTTGCCAAAAGAATATATGAAATAAGGTGGCTAGCTAGGACAGCACCTTTCAGCACAGCTACCATCCACTCCTACTGAGCAGTAGCAATCACCTCTTGCATGAAGCTTTTTGCCTTATCAGGTACGAAGAGAACATCAGCTCTTCAGAAACCAGAATAGTGCCATCTCTACCTGTGTAGGAGGAGACGTGAATGCTGTTCGGGCATTGACTGCATTTTATATTTGCAACCCTCTTTAAGTTTGGGAGGTTATCTTTTGTGCTATTTGCCAGTCTTTCGCCAGAGCCTTTTAGCATACAAAATTCAGTAATTTTGTTCTTTCTCAGCATAAAATTGGAGTGATGAACTCTATGTATAATTTTCTTTTTTAAGCTATACACAATTTGAGAAGTGTTTCTACATTACAGATATGAAATAAGTATGAACCAATGTTTCACAAACTACTACCTAGTAGCATCTCTCTCTTAAGGGAAAAAACCCTTCACCTTTACTACATGTTTAGTGTCAGTAATGTCAATTGCACAGGATATTTAAAATGAAAGATTTTCCATGACCCTCACTAAAGAGTTAGCAGATCATTCCTGTAGGGCCTGTTAACTTTTACACAGATTTGAGAACAAGTATGGTTAAAGACCTTCCATTTGTCTCTGAGATGAGAAACAAGCTAGAGTTCTAAGACACCTTTTAAAGAGTTGGCCAATGTAAAAGGAAACTAATGAACTCTGCTGCTGTTTTCATAAGAATTAAAAAGGGAATCAGATTTTAAGCATATATGCCTTTTCCTATCATCTCTTATGAGTTTCCCTACATTTGGTTGCTGAGGGCAAGTGTTTATTAACTGGTAGTCCTGTAAATATTCTGTATTCTTGGCAGCAAACTAATTAACTAGAAAAATCTAGAAAGCTATGACCTAATGTCCCACTTTATTGCTTATCCAAAGCACATTAAAACCAGTTTCACAAGAATTAGACCAATCCAATTTGTGTCTAAAGTTTGCTCTGAAGAACAAATATTGCTCTTTAATTAAAGTTATTAAATTTATTAAAATAAGAGAAGAAAAATGCCAATGAGATAGCCTCTAAATACACTTATTCATTCAAACAGTGAATGTCTAATATATATTAAATTAAGGCTAAATAATAGGAGAAAGAACTTCTCTTTTTTTGGTGAGAAAAGTTGTGACATTTCCTTCATTGTGTACCAGAAGTACTCATACGCTTTGGCACATGGAGAGAGAAAAGCTGTGCTTCCAAACATAAAGATATTTCCTGCAATTATAATCTAGATAGAAAATCAACAAGACACCAATGGAGTTCCTTGTAATTATTTTATTTAAACGTTATCTTCTAACTGTTTTTATATATGCAGCCAAGCTGAAGCTTATTTGTGCACATCTCTAGCCCATAGTCTTCAGTGCTTCTATAAATATTAATTTTAATACTATCTCAGTGTTTCCAGTATTGCTGGTTCATGTAGCAAATTATGTTCTTCATAAATCACATAATTTTTGTTATTAGCCTCATATAAATAAGTAGATTTGCCTGGATTTTAAAATGTTCAGTTTTGCCTGAGAAGTTAAGCAATAATACTAATTTCTATTATTTATCCCTTTCCCAATAACATATCAGACATTTTGCAGATGCAGAGCAAAACTGCTCCTTGCCTCAAATACTTTATAACTTAGGCTACTTTATTTTCAGTTTTAAGCTTCTCAGAAAATATTGAAATAATTTTTCCAAAATAAAATATTTCAAACTTGTCTTGCAAATTCAACTGAAAACTTTCTCAGAGCTAGCTGATTTTTGATAGTAGGATTATTTCTAGCATGAGTTCAAACAAAAATGGAGATGCACAGGGCCATGTGCAGTTTTTGTTGGGTTTTCTTGCTATCGTATTATCCATTGGCATAGCACTTTTATTCAGGTGGTCAATTTGGCCAATTGAGCCTTTTTTGATGTTTTTATATATGTACTTATTGTTTCATCCTTGTAATCCACGCATTTCCTCCTTGAAGGGCAGACAGTCAAATTCCAACAGCCTCCCAAGAAGACCATCTAATATATGTCAGATGGAAGAGAGAGGTATGTGGGCCTTGGCTAAGATATTCATTTATTGTTGCAATGATTCATCATTCTGTCTGATCTTGCCCTCTTAGAGTCCACGTCATTAATGAACATTGGCATGACACAAAATCAAAACTAATTTCATTTTGTAAGGGACACCCACAGCTGTGACTCTCGCTGTAAATATGATCATGTTGTTTTTCTGTCACAATGATGAGTAGATGTATGTAATGTTAATAAGACAGCCTTTCTAGCAGTGATAGGGGAGAAAGAGTTCAAGCTGTATTGTGTGAAGCTTGGAGTTTATATGAATGGGCCAAGAGAGAGATTTCTAGCTATTCATCATATTAAGACAGTTCACAAATCAGGTGGAGTGTTCTTTGCTTGATTCGAAACTGTTGGATTAGATATTTAAAAACCTAAAATCAATAGTATGAATCATGAAAGAAGCCTACTATAAAGCTTTTCAGAGTAGGAGGACAGCTCTGGAACTAAATTCATGCACAGGATTTATCAGCTCACTTCAGTTATTTTTTCAGTACTCTTGTAAAAGAAAGACAAGAGTGCTCTATGATTACCATGTGTCACAATGGCAACACAAGCAACTGAAAGGTTTAAAGGGAAAGATATCGCAACCCCTTTGATAAAATCATCATTGAAATGTGATAAAGGGAATTTAGCGCCCAGTTCTTGAGGTAGTTTATTAATTTCTGAAATCTCCTATCATCAATGGGTGAATTACTATGTTATAGTATAGAGAGAGACAGAAAGTTAAAAATGAGCAGCCTCTCCCCTGATCCCACAATCACAGCTGGCCATCAACTTTTCTACTTTTCAGTGATTAATCTACATGGCAAAGACTTGCTTTTTCTGTGCAAAACTTGCTCACACATGCTGCATGACCGTTGTGTTAGCATTAAGCACTTTAGACAATATAATAAAATCAAATCTGATTTTGAGATTACCATTGCTACTTATGAAAGCTTCATGACAATTTGGAGAGAGAATTTTAAAAAAGAATTTACAAAACAACGTAAACTCAAATCCAGCAATATGGAATGATTTGTACTGTGTTTGGTATGCTATTGGGTGAGACTGTAAGTCACTGCAAAGGAGCACTATTTGATTCTTCAGCTTTGCTGTCCCCCGCCAGAACAGGGAATGACACTCATGCTTGTTTCCTTTGATGGGGTAAGTCCATTGCTCTGCACAGTCTTTTTTTAACCTGAGAACCCGAAGACTAAAACAAAGACCAAGAGCTGCATAGAACCCTGCCGTTGTCCCTTGTCAGTGTGTCGTGACACAGTGAATAAAGTGCAGAGCACAGTCTGGCAGTTTGCAGGTCCCCAGGCAGTAAATCCGCCTGCATGGGCTCACAGCTGAGGTGGCCAGCCTGCTCTGGGAGCTCCACCTTACACACAGCTATAAATTGTTCCAAAAGCAAAGTCTAGGTCACGTCTGTTTTCATTTGGGACACATTGACTATTCGAAAATACTTTTATTTCATATTTTCCATTCCTCCTTGATCCCTTTGCATGGTGTAAAGGTGAATTAAGAATATAAAGCTCTAGCCAGCCAAAAGCATGTTGTTTTCTGTTTGAGGCGCTGCTTGACATGAGAAAAATCCAGATTGCTTGTTAGTACTGAAGCTTGAACTTTAGAGGAAACAATTACCCTTGTTAAAAGAACTCTGTTTAATGTACAGTGCATAATGAGAGGACAACAGGGAGGATCATTTCACTACTTAATGGACTACAATTAAACTTAAAGCAAACTTTTGTCCTCATTTTCACCAGTGTGAAAAGGCCAGGATTTTGCTCCTATGACTGAACAAAATATGAAAGGTATAGGTCTGCAGCTGCTTTGTTTCTGTGAAAAGTTTCCTGACAGTGAAGTACTGTGCAAGAAGCAGCTGCAGAATCAGGCCCTTTGTACACATGCACTTGTAGTAATCTTAAAAGAAATAGAATGGGACCAGCAAAATGGCACTTCAGCTCAAAGAAAAATCCAACGTCTTCCATCTGCTCCCTGATCTTGCAGCTGCAGTGAATTATGATGTGCTGTCACATTTATAGGGTGATTTCATCAACTGATTTATTTAATTAATTTAGATTTAACATTGTACAAAGGGTATGTGATAAAGTGGTGTAACTCTTTCCTCAGCCACCACACCAGCCAAGATTTATTTTGAGTATCCTCCGCCTCGCTGTGTCCTCCCTTGTGCTTCTCAAGCTGCAGCCAAGGGAGAGTTTGAAATAGCTGCTCGAACCTAAAGCTGCCTAACTAACAGTGCTGCCATGGAGCAGAACTGGCAACTTGAATCTTTTGTTATGATGCTAGACTGAAAACAACCCCATAGTCTCTCCACCAAAAAAATATCACCCTGGTGTATCCCTATTGACTCCTGAATGTGCACAGTGTCATGTAGAAGAACTGATGCACCTGGGTCCAGGTGGTTCCTTGGGGTGTTAACAATTTTAGGAATATGCTTCTTTAACACCCTTCTTGGATATAATCTTGAAATGGCATAGACTGCACTCTATTACTTTGTTTCTGTAGAACAACGAAATTTATAGGTGCTAGTCAATAAAATCAGCAGCGTTACAAATCCACACTTGTGATTTGGTGATATGGTGGTTGCAAAAACAAGGGAATCTTTCCTGTGATAGTTTCACTTAAGCATAGTACATTTATAGAATGCTACCATATAATGCAGATATGGGGAAATTAGGGCACAGGTTTTGGCAGCAGCCGTAGGCAGACTCAGAAAGTCATGATCTCTGCGCTGAAAAGCTTCATATCAAATAGGTGAGATAAGTTAATAGAACAGAAGTATTCCTAATTAAATATACTCTGGTATACGTTTATGTGTGTGTGTGTGCATGAGAGTGAGAAAGAGGTGTTTAATTACACTTCTTGGCTGGGTGGACACAACTCTGAGAAACCAGAGGAAATGCCGTTTCAAAATCTTTTACCTTAATATATCTCCAGTGGTAACTTTGAATGAGGGCGAGGGCTATGCTGAGTAAAAACCAGTAAAATACCAAGAATGGTTTAACTGAGTCAATGCGAAATATCTACATTTGTAACACTTATTTTGTAGTATCGATTATGCTGCAATTATGAGCCATAACAAATTCAATGGTTCTCATATATAAGGAAATAAAATCAATTTTTTTGGTGGAAGAGAGAGGGAAAACAATCAAAAAGGTACTGGATATTTATTACAATGTGTACAGAGAAGTGGTCTGGGCATCTTTTTTGTTACTCCTGCTTTATGAAGCCAGAGACGATGGAAATATCTTCTATGCTTCATTTTCATTTGTCTTGCTTTGTTTTTCATAGTCCTGAAAAATATTCAACCTTTTAAACCGTATTTTGCTGTTTTATTTTCCTATAAATGAATATTTACTAAGAACATAGATTATTTCTATGGAATGAGACCACAGGAATAAAATGGGTTTTTGCTAGCAGCAAAACTGTAAAATAAAAGCTCAGTTAAAATGCATGTGCTTCATCTGAAAAGCTTCAAAGTTCTGTTGGCTGTTCTAATTTCACAGTATTGGATAAAATCAGTACAAAGGGAAAAGCATTATTACAGAAACTAGGCTTGCTTCCACATTGCTAGAATTAGGATTGTGACCCTCGAACTCTAAGTAGCATTCAACAGATAAAGGTGAGGAACAACCCAATAGTTTCTTGTGTTAGATAATCATAAAAGTAGTCATCATGTGGTAGTTTGAAAAAAATGAGTTGAAAGAGTGTAGGAACTATATCTTAATTTCAGAAATGATCAGAGTAATTAGAAGTTGGGAATGTCATTGAGATAACGTCTCAGTTAGACTTTTTGGAAGTTTATTAATCAAAAGATGGACATGAGAGAGAGAAAACAGCACAGCCTGTTCAGTAGTACAAAATCATGAACTATGAATAAATGACACAGAACATCTATTTTTGTAATAATACTAATTTCTAATTAATTTTTACCTTATGTCTACAGCTAAAAGTGCATGTTTGTGTGACAATCAAATCAGATTTGTTTTCTTCTTCAGGGTAGTTTATCTGAGTTAATAAAATTCTTCTTGTCCTTTCCCCCACCAAGAGTTTGCGTAATTCTCATGTTGCAACAGACCCATGTCTAAAATCAGGGCTGGTTCTCTGTCACTAATGCACAGATTAATTGCTGTTCTTATTGAGCAATTCACCTTTTGGTTCTCCAGTCAATACAAATGGCTTGGCATGGATGCTGATGCCTTCCTCCGTTGCACTCTTCATTTTCTGTGATTTGTACAGCAGATATTGCTTGTCATGGACCCATGTCCTGGTTTCTCTCACTGAGGGAATTGTTTAGGCTGCCCTAGCTGAGTACATGTGAAATCAAGGATTCCTCCTTTAAAACAAATCTCTGGTAAGTGCTTTCAAATCTGAAGCAGCATCGTGTGAGTTGGTAGGTATGGGGAAGTATAGTAGAAAATACTATGTTTAGCCAGAAATTTTATCTTTTGTTGTTGAATGAGGTGTTGATTTTTACTAATATATCATGTTTGGCAGGTTCCTTCAGGGCTGTGTTTAAAGTTTCTGTCAGTTTTACTTTTTCCTTTTCTTCTTCCTGTTAATGTTCAGCTTGAAAACTAGGACCACTTGCATCACTTCCAGACTGAACAGTAGTTTGTCTCGGAAGTGAAAATGAAATCCTTCTCAGTAAGAAGTCTGATCTCCATATGGTTTCTCTCAACGTCAATAAGAAGCTAACAAAAAATCATCCCCTCTTGTCAAATGCAGAATGTTTGACTTTCATGCCCACTGTTTAATTAGAGAAACATGTCTGAACCTGGGAGATCAAGCAGTTCACAGACAACACGCTAATCCATCACAAGTCTAACAAATCAGCATTTAAAAATAGTCTCAATGCTATCCTTTGGTCAGTAACTATCATTATATTGTTATTACTTTATTATTAATGTTCTTTTCCCAGTAGTAGTCACCTGAGATGTCTTCATCAAACTGGACATGATCTGGTTAATGAAGCAATGGTGGGAAATATATTATTGGCCCTAGCCAGCAGAAGAGAGAAATATTTAAGAAAAGTTTGATTTATCTTTTCTTACACTATACAAAATAATGTTGGCACGTTTTGTGAACAAATCAAAATGTTCTCTGTTAGACACATTTACAGATTCAAATTTTTGCATACTAAACCACTAGAGGAGCTTATAGAGAAAAATCTCATTCAAAGATTTTTTTGGGGTTCATTGCTTGCTGGTTGATTGGAAAGGAACAATAAATGGTTCCTACTTCAGAAAAGAATATTAGTGTAGCTATTCCAGCAGAAGACTAGATCATAGCTAAGAAAAATTTCTAGAATCAGTGCAGTGAATATTAGTGAGAATCAGGAAATATTTGAAATCACTGCTCATTCATGAGGGTTAGCATCTAATTAGGTAGCAGATTAAGACCTTGGTCACAGTAACACCTTCCAAGATGAAGTAAATCATGCAACGTGGGCATCCTGTGCAACTTCTTGCCAGACTCCTCTGAAGTGAAGCTAAGATCACTATTTGAGCTCTCTAGTGTGCCTTTTCTAGCAGTTCTTATCTCTTTACAGCCACCGTTTTTGATTGTCCTCAGCACGCAGGTAGACTCCTTTTTCCACTCCTACAGTTTTCCTGACTCTCATACTCTCTACGGCTGTCTTCCAACTCCTGCTTTCTGTGCCCCACATCCTTTCTCTTCAGTATTTGCTTCTGCACTGTGTGATCACTACATTTTCTTTCTGCCTTCAAAAATCTCATCTCCTGTGTCAGGCTTTTTAATTCCATAGCTGGTTATATATCAGTGGTGAAGGGGCCATCATCTTTCCTGAGAAAAGTACAGCTTTAATGGCCTGTAGCCACGTGAAATAGTAATACCCTTCTGTGTGCCTGCCTAGGCTGTAAGCACGCTGCACTTCAGCAAAAGGACTCCAGGCATCACATCAATAACAAGAAGAATGCAGTATTTTGGTTATTTGAAGCAGATGAGCAGATCATGGGCAAAAGTATCCTCTAACCAAAATAAAGAGTAAATGCTGTGAAAATTGTGAACTACATAGTGTTGGCAATTCTAGAATATTACAGTTTTGTAAATCTTTCTGCTTGTTTGTCAAAAACACGACTATTTTGTCTCCAGAGATTCATGTGATCTCTTGTCTCTTTTTACTCTTCCTGGCTTTTCCTTGACTTTCATATTTGAACCTTTGGAAGAGTACATAATAAAATTCATCCCAAATTGCTAAGATTTGCTTGGTTTCACATTAAATGATACAAAACCTCTGCGTTCAGCATAATTTCATCCTGAAATCATAAATCTGTTCACAGTCACTCAGCCTAGGATCATGGAGAAATTTTTTTAAGGGCCCAGATGGAGGTTTCATAATTAACCTGTCAGCAGGTTTGGATTTCTTTACAAACAATTTGTACAGTTCTTTTTCAAAAGCATGCATGAGCAACTGGCCAAAAGGCCAATCACGACTGAGTCGTGCTCTCACCAGAAGAAGGACATGCATTTTGCCTATTGATCATGGAAAACAATACTAGTCATTTTCACCACTGGTTTTTTGGTTGGTGGTTTTTTGGTTTTGTTTTTTGTGGGTTTGGACTTTTTTGGATGGAACAAGGTTTTTTTGGTGCTCAAGATTAGGATTTTGGCAGCTAGATTAAAAACTTTATGAAAGTCAACCAAACACAGCACTGATCTTACACTGTAAAAAGGTGCCTAGTCCATGAGAAGGTAATAAATGCACCACAGGCTACCAAACCCTGAGCAGCTGTCTGCTAACCTAAAGAAGACCGCAGGTTAATGTTATGTGTTGGAGAGCTGCCTGCCTAGAGAATTAGCAGAAGCCATAAAAGCTGAAGTTCCCCCGTCCGAACATTCATGGCTTTTTGATCGGTATTGAGAGGAGCATTAAAGAAAGCATAATTCTAAAGACTTCTCTCTGTTAAGAGCTATGCTGCCATTTTTTAAAATTAACTTTTTAAGAAAATGACAGGACTCTGAAGGCCAAAATAGCTGATATAGTTTAAAAATGGGGAGATTATTAAACCCATGAATAGAATTTGAGAAATTGTCATGAAACTACAGCATTCTTGCAGACATATTGTCCGTGCTCAAGATATATGACAGGACTCTGGGCACCTATGTGTAATATATCTTAAATGACTTCCTAGAAAGGTCTTGCTAAAAATACTGCTGTCTATCTTCATAATTGAATGGCTCTAATATGTGCCTTTTAAAATGCTTATGCCCAGAAATTGTACTAAGGCTACTATAGTTCTAGAAGTTCCTTAAATGTGAAAAAAATTCAACTATTTTAATGTGATATTGATTATAACATGATATATTAATTCACAATGTCCTTCTGAATTTTTATTTCTTTAATGAATAAAGGGAATTTAATTTAAGATATTTAATTTATTTTATATTTTTCATGAAACACAAGGAAATGTGTTTCTCTTGATGGAGAGTTAACTAGTCTTAAGACTTTACAAGTTTCTTTGAAATACCATGTACTATCTTCCAGTCCTTTACACTGGATGTTCAAGGAAAATATTGGAAGAAGGCATGATGGTTTTAAAGGGGAAGGAAAAATCAATAGGCAGCTACTTAGAGTATTGCAGTATGCAGATAAGCAGCTTTGCTAAGTCTGAACTTTGCACAGCAACATCAATACAACTTGTAGAACAATGAACTTCAATACAAATGCTGTGGAGGGAGAGTGGGGAAATGCCTGTTATAAACAGAGCTGTAAATGGTGTTAATGCATGGTTGACAAGAGCCTGCTTGAGTAATTTACTGTGTTCAAATACTTTGCAAACCAATTCTTAGCAATAACCGCTTCAGAAAAAAGGCATGGAACTGATGTGCTTATTTGTGTGAAATGCAGCCTTCCACTGCTACAAAACTGACATGTTTAGAAAGGCTTCATTTCCACAGGGTGTATTAAGAGAATAATAGAGATTTTAAAAATTATGTAGAATTTAAATGTCTGCTTACAAAAAAATATTTCACATATTGTAAATATTTCAGTGTAAAAGATTTGAAGTATTTTGTGAATCATAGCTTCTTAAGTGTATGCTACAAGGATTATATTGGCATGTGTCCTGGATAACTGCATTACGCTTTCGAGTGGTGAAGGCATGAATAAGTTATTGGTTACACTAAAGAAAGGATGTGGTGAGGTGTAAGAGTTTTAAGGACCAAATCCTTATGCCTCAAGAAAATAATTCGTTGCACACCTGGCTATTCATTCAGCTTTCTAAAATGCAGTAGTGACAATGATCTAGCCTTCAGACTTTCCAAGCACTGAGTGGGGCTGAAATAGTAATTCCAGATATAAAAGACAAATACTTCTGTCAAATTTCTAGGTTTGCTGGGAAGGCCAGCTTCTAGGAAGTTCTTGGGCAACCCTTTGGAGAACTTAAGTGATCATTTGTCCTCACACCTGTATCTGGAAGGTATCATTAATGCTCTGCCAAACTGCTGGTTTCTTATTTCTGGGGAGCATCTGATAGTTGTCTTACTGAGTTTTTCCTGTCTTTTAGTATGTATACTGAGGATTAATATAATGCTGGAGACTGGCTGGTTTGGGTCAGTCAAACTAGTTGTTAAAATAACCACTGGTCCCTCAACTGATTGCTAGAAATTGCCTTCAGAAAGCTCTTAGGGTCCTCACAGCTGCTGCCCCCTTCTCTGTGACTTGGAGTGAGTGTATGTTGTTAGGTAGGCAATAGCTCTTTCCCTGCCCTTGCTTTCTTACTCCTCGAGTCTACTGGCAAAATCAGATGAGAAATCCACCACTGCTTATAACACCAAGAATTAATTGTCATTGAAGGAAGTCCTGGACGTTCTCGTAATGACAGCATTTAAGTTTAAAATGTGTGGCGAGAAAATCTAAGGAAAAATATTAGAGTCAGAAATCAAACAGTGTAAGTATGGGAAGCAGTGATCTCAAGGGTATGCATGGTGTTTTGATTTCTAGAGAAGGACATCCCAGCAGAACCTCCTGACTGTTAACCAGATGAATTATAAGCGGAAAAAGTAAATGTGTTCACTTTTATGAAAATGTAATTGCTAAAAGTTTTTGCTGTTTACCTATTTCTACATTTTATAACTATGAATATCGCAGTAGTGGGAAAGAAGTGGAAGTGAATGTCATTTTAATTAAAAACATAATGAAAATTGACACTTCATTGGAACATAAGCGATTTCAGCTACTCTCTTTTAAATGTTCAGAACCGTTTTAATATCTCAGTTTTAGATAATTGTAACTTTCTAAAGATCACATGATTTCATATATTGATCTTCATACATTGACCCAGAAAAAAAAAAATTCTTTTAGGAAGCAGTCTTCAGTATACAAGGGGAAAAAAAAAGGCTATTGTGGTGTAAGATGCCTGAGATCAGATCCAGAGACACACCTTGGTAGCTTTTTCAATCCTTGCAGGTCATTTACTGCACCATGACCTCAGGGAGCACTGAAGATTCCAGTCTTTCTGGCCTCAATTCTCCCAAATGTCACTCAAAAGTTGTGCTGTGTCCAGAGTACTTTTATTATGCTAGCCCCAACTCAAAGTGCTGGAGGTTTTTGGTTAGTTTTATTTGTTGGAGTGGTTTGTTGTTCCTGTTTGGTTTTGTTTTTTTTAAATTTATTGTTCGGAACAATTTATTGTAAGACCTTTAAACTAAGATGATGGTATTACAGAATGGCCTGCTACAATTTCAGCCACGTCTTTCCAATACTGTGATACCTCTGAGTCAAACACATTAATCCTGTATGACAGTCAGGAAGAATCAAACTGTTCTCGTTGCCCTTCTGGCTTTGCTGGATACTTAAAAATCTATCCAAACTTTAATGCATCCAAGTCCTTATCGTTATATTTGTTTTATTGTAAGTGTTTGTAAAATCCAGGACTTACCAAGACCTGAAAGAGCTGGTACGGTTGAAATAGGCACTCAAATTGGCAAGATGTTTTTTGCAACACGTTTGGAACCCCTTATATCACTTTCTTTCGGGAATCTGAATTATGCAATTTAAGAGAATTTAAAAATATTTTAGTATGTCTCTTTCTAGTAAAATTGTGTGAATATTTTTGCTCATGGTGTCCCTGTTGGCATGGAATATGTCTAAATTCTCTTGTCTCAAAATCCACTTTTTTCAGCTAGCTGCCTGAATTTTGATGCTTATATTCGCCTCACTGGTCTTTGTTAACGGCACAAGTTAAAGCTGACTGTATAATTTTTCCTAAATCTGAAGCATTCAGCTCCAAGGAAAACTTCTTAGCCAGTGGGAAAGCCACACAAGTCTGCTCGCCCAGCTGCAGCAGTGCTGTGGTACATCTGCTCGAAGATCCCGTTCCATGCATTTTGCTGGTCTTTTCAATGACAATGAACCAAGATATTGCTGCTGTGCACTTTGATTGTTTTCTGCACTTTTCTCTCCTGCAGTGGGAAGCGTAAATCTAAATGTGACTTTCAACATTCTCCACTCTCAGTCTGATGGGGGTTTTTTATTTGTCACATCTCTGCCCTCTGTGACTGCAGTGATTTGTTTCTTTTCTGTCCTTCTGAGAGTAATGTTATGTGATGTTGATTTGAAGAACTGGCAGAGAGGCCAGTCGTCCATTTATCTCAGGGAGGACATTGGAACTAAATCATTACTCAGTTGCTGAAGTAAAGGAATCGTGCAGGAGCTGCTCAGCAGTGAGGACCACAAGCTTGTTCCCAAAACAGGCTGTCTCACTGAAAAGTAACTGCTGTGTGAATAAAGCCCTGTTCTTCATCGGTATCCATCCAAATAAGTGAAAAGACTGTTCTCTGATGCATCTCAAGTGCTTATTAACATGAACCACTCAGAAAATAGGGTGTATATTTCTAACGGAAATCAGGGATAATTTTTGATCATCATTTTTGCTTAATTCAAAATCTCCTTTGGATACATTTGAAAAATCTCTACTTCATGGATATCAGTTTGCAATTTATGAAGCTGTGATGCCAAATGTAGTGTTTCTGCAGTAGGTCCTAATTCAACATTCTGAATATACAGCAGCGTGCTGTTGATGCTCAGCCTCAAGAGAAGGGGTGGGCAAAACATGTGATCCTGATTTCCAGGACTGATTTCAGCAAAGGAAAATGTAAATAAACTGTGAGTTTTTATATCTTTCACAGAAGGGTTGCTCTCTTCTTTATTCCCCTTTTCCAGTAAGGGAAATAGGGCTTTTTCTGCATATTGCTGCATGCCATCCTTTCATGTTTCCACTTCTAAAGATTTTTTTCTTCCAGATTTTTCATCCATTGGGTTTGTATATGCAGTATTATTTAATCCCAGGAAAGAGCAAAGTGTTTGATTTTCATAGTTTTAAGGTATGAATGCTGTCATTTTGGGCCATCTACTTCCCTTTTGACTGGGAAAAGAAATTTCCAAAGTTTACATGTTCGATTCATCTCCAAACCTACTGGGTACATCTCACTCATATGCAGTTATATTTTGAAGAGCTACTTCTTCATATAGAGGAGAATAAACAGCAAATAGCCAATGATTTATTTTGCCTCTTGAGCTTCAGTGTTTGAAGATATTTGTTATCTGGGAACAATGACTCAGGTAATGTAACTGGAATTATCAGTGAGTTATGGATGATGTTAAACTCTTTTTATTCTGTATTAATAAGAAATCAAATGACCAATGAGATATTTAACAAATGGATAAGCATAAGTTTAATTCCCTGAATTCATGAGGAACAGTCAGTCACATTTAACATATGGCAAAAACATTGAAACTATGGGTTCCAATGTCAAAAGAGTAAAAATACTGCTTTTAATAATGTAATACCTTCTCAGCAGTTTGGAAAATGGACAATAAACATATTTAAAAGATGTGATGCCAAAATGTTGCAATGACATGCAAACCTAATACACAGGCTTGGTTCATCAACATTGGCTTTTGTATGTATCAGCAAGCTGAGTCAGATTTTGGAGACATCTAACTTTATGCTTATTCTCTTGAGGTTTTGAGGCTTAGTTTTGGGAAAAGAGTAACAATATACTATCTGTTTATTCTTTTAAAGTGTGGTCTGAGTACCTAAATTTTGCAGGACATAGGGCAAGTCATTTTAATTTTACCACCCACATTGTTCTAAGTAGTGTTTTCCATACCGCATTTGCTAAGCAAATTCTACCTGTGATAAATGTAAGCAGTGAGGGATGGGAAAATACTCAGAATTTGGAACTCGTTCTGCAATGATTTCCCACTTAATCATCATTAAGTTTTTTTGAGAACTGTCTCTGAAATGGAACTCCCTATACAGGCAGTCACTTATATGCATTACTAACTCATGTTACTGGTTTTTGTGATTTTCCCAAGATAAGAAATTGGGGCAGGGACATTGCTGCTTGAATTTTTTTCAAACTAATCAATCTGAACAGAAAATGAAGACATTATTAAAATTCAAACTGCATTTTCACTTCCCACAGACATGTTTTTTATTATTATGACTAACTGTGTCAGCAGTCAGACTAGACATAGACTCATTGCCAATCATTATAAAAATTCCTTTCTTTGATTTACTAGGAGAGACTGAGGGGACAGAATTGTTTTATTCTCATTCATGCATTTCCTTTCCCCAGGCTTCACCTGATTGAGGTATTTGCTCTCTGTGGGTCTGTGTATTTTAAAGTTATTAATTACTTCACTCCAATTTATAATACTTAATTAAAGCTTTAAACAAAAATAAATTGGTTATGTTTGGTGAAAACGTTGTCAGTCAGATGGGATTTTAGCAACATAATAGAGCCGATACGTTTGTTTTGTTTATAGCGATACTGAATGACCTTGAAGTGTTCATCTGGCCAATGTGGACTCTTTAAGATAAGAACCCAATTTCTTTTCTTCTCTTTACCTGGGTTAGGATTAACAGTCTGTATTATCAAAAGGATATTAGTACATGACAAGCCTACAGATATTTTTTCCGTTATTTTGCTTGCTGTCACTTAGAGCCAGTATGAAGGCACTGTCAGCAGAACTCATGTATTTGACTGCAGCTCTGGCTGAACAGAGAAGATGTTAGCTTTAATACTCACCCTCGAAGATTCTGCTATTGCATTTCTTAAAATTTCTTTGTGTGACTGACTGAACAATGCTGTTGTTCTGTTGCTCTGAGAGGCAGAATTCAGAAATGAAAAAGTTATTAGATTGAAACAGCCATTTCCCTGCATCCTTAGAACAGAGAGCAACCAGATTAAGAGTTAGGTATTAAGCTCTTCCAACCCTCTCTCCTTTGCTGGAATGATTAAAGTCCAGAGGACTTTGTAGCTGGTATCGTTTAAAACCAGCTGGGCAAGTAAAGCATTTTCAACATGCCACAAAGTATTCTGCCCTTTTCTAGACATCAGTGATAGCTGCTCTGCTATTTCTATATTCTTCATTTGCCAGCCAGGACTAGGAACACATGTTCTTTCTGTAATAAAAATAGAAAGATTTTCAGTAAATAACTCTATTATAAACCACATTTTTATCCCAAATTCTACATTTATGCAACATACCATGATGTCCTAGTTTTCAGCCAGCTGTTTCTCTAAGGTTAATTCTCTGTGAACGGAACTTGCTTTTGATATCCTAGAAAGACTCTTATACCTTTCGAATAACATAGATGCTCCGTTTTCTGTGGAATAACTACTATGGTCTTGTGAGGTGCTTCCTCCCATCTTCCTCCCTTCTGCAGTACAAATGTGCTCCTTTAAAGGCAGCGTTTGGGCCAAAGTTTTCTCTCGCTTATATAAAACCAAATGTTAAAATTGAATTTTAAAAAGGTCATTGTTTGGGCTATGAGTGCCAATCTGATATAGATGTTACTCAAAACTGAACACAGGCAAATGCCCTTTTGGCTAAGATCGAATTTAGCTCTGGTTTAATATCTGATTTATCTTACATCTAGCATTTTCTAGGTTAAAGCTTTAAAAAAATGCTATGTAATTTTCACTAACTTCTTTTTTTTGTGTTATGTACTCTTGAAGATCTAGGCACCAGCTTTTGAGACGGACTTAGGTGTATGTATGCACTGTAAGTCGAAAACTCTTACAATACCCTTAAAAATTTGGTTCCAAACAACTCCAATGTTCACCAGTCTGTAAACAATTGCATGGTATTACAGGCTGATATCCTGCTGATCCTGAAAGACAAACCTTCTCCTTCTACCCTGATATTTTCTGTGTGTATGATCTGCACATTCAGAACACTCTGGAGGTTCAGTTTGTCAATATGTACCTTGCTGGTTGGAAAATGCTGTCTCCAGGCTCCTGGGACTGCTAACGCTCAGGAAGCAGGCTGAGCTGAAGCACTCGTGGACACAGAGGAAATACAAGGCAAGGAGTTGAAAGAGGAAATGGAGAGACAGAAAATGCATGAAAATATTAGCCTCCAAGTCATATATTTGTGTCACGTGGAGCCTTTGCTGCATGGATTTGGCAGGGTCTTTAGTGGAACCTATCGCTCTCTGGCAAGAGGAGAGGCATAATGTTAATTTATCTGAGTCAAAGAAGAGCCAGTTTAGTGGAGCATGAATTTGCAGTGTACCTGAAAGGGTAGGCATGGATATACAAGCAGAATTTCTTGTTTATATTCCCATTGCGGAAGAGAGATTTTCATAGTGATTTTACTGCATTCAGCAGAGATTCCTAACACGGGAAAGTCTTGCACAGAGTATGCAAGTCCATGGCTTCATTGTATACCAGGCTAAGTTACTGAATATTAAATCTTGTGTGTGTACACGGAAGCACTGGGAGAAGATGCACAGAGACACATAAAGCTAGCTATGTATTTTTTGCATCTGCAATTTTTTTTTGGTGTTGAGAATGTAGTCAGCTTTATTTTTTCAGAAAATATAGGAAGCTGGAAAATAATATAAGCACCATTCACAAAGGAAGAGCAGACAGTATGCAGCCAGTCCAGAAGAATGAAACTCATGACCGTGAGAACTTTTTTAAATTATGAGATATTTGTGGTGGTTCAGCCTGTGCAAAACAGATCAATAAATTGAAAAGCTGTTGTTTAGTGAAAGCTTGATCAGTTCAGGTTTGCAATTATCTTTGACTCAGTAACTATATAACTCTGAATCCTTTCTACCTGTTACATCTTCTCACAATTACTTTATTTCCCTTAGTGTCACAATGTCATTTCTTAAATTAGTTGATAATGAATTTGGTAGGCTCATATCTTGCATTTTATAACCTGTTTCCTATTTTGCATCTCTAGTGTGGACCTCATGACACTGTGTAATGCTAATAAATTCCCTTCAAATTTAGAATCTCTAACTGTTTGATACATAAAAGTGGCATTTCTGATCTGTTGGTTGTTTATGAACGTCATAACCCAAGTCAGCAGGTAACAGGTAAACAGATACTGAGGCCGTAAAGAATTTGGTTTCATTAAACATCCTAGATATCACTGGGATTTTTTAATTATCTGATGCAAGACCTTTCAGATGGTTTACTTTAAAATGCACATCGGTAAATTTTCTTAGACATAGGTCATTTTCCCCATGTCTGTGCAGGCAGTGCTTTAACTTTCCAAGACTCTTAAACCAGGGAAAGAGTGATCAGCTTGTGAAGAATAATATCCTCAGCATATCTCAGAGAGTCACACGCAGAGGGCCTTAGTTATTTTAAGCCAATACTTTTGTCTAGAAGTAGTAAACCTACTGTGAGGAAGTTGATTATTACGGCAAGAGGATGCCAGTGGACGGCAATGTGGATAAAGGCGTTAGCAGAGCAGCATGGCCAGGCATTCTCTCCATGCCCAGGGAGCAGGAGCAGCACTGCTGCTGGCCAGAGGCTCAGGTGAACACTCTGGTGTTACTCATGTTCTGGTTCCTGGCTTTATAAATCCCGTTGCGTTGACAGAGGGGTCAGTCCTCTGAAGGTGTTGTCATATGATAGGGGATGCTGACATTACCGGTGCTCCCCTAACAGAAGGCAATATGTGGGTGTGAAGTGGGCTTAGAGAACATAAGCTCTGTACAAACACCGTGCTCTTTCTGCAGGTTAATCAGGTCTTTAATAAAAGACCATGAAAATGTCAGCAGTCTGAACAAATAAACCAGAATTGTAACTGAATGTTCATTCAAACAAAGAAATATAAACCCTTTTTTTATTAATGTTCTTCACACAGAGAGAAAATGGATTAGAATTCTAATTAGAAAAATGTATCTTTTAGAAATATTATCTATAAATTTCATAACAGAGCTGAATATACATTACACATTAATCTTACAGAGATGATAACACTTTAGGCCTGCAGTACTCATTTTTTGATGAAAAATTTTTCTTGGTAAACAGTTTAAATAAATAGAAGAATTAACTAATTAAGCAATCTTTGGTATAGGATTAATTGAGAGATGATAATGACAGGAGTGAAAAGCTGATAATTTTTGTATAAAGGTAAAAGGCCAATCATTTTTACTTTTGGTCAGAAATAAAAAATGCTCTTTAGCCCACCTTTTCTTGCAGGTAATGGCGAAATACAGCTACCCATGGAAATACATTTTTCTAAACACTGGATGATGAGACTGAATGGTGACTAATAAGACCTGGTCTTAAAAGATCTCACTATTGTATCCTGAATTCTATATTAGATATAACTAATTATCTTTCCAGTTAGTATAATTCCCATGATACTGTTCTAGAAGGGGCTGGGGAAGATTTATGTCTGTTGTTTTTTGTGAAGATTATTTTTTAAATAATATGAAAACCAGCTGACAAGCCAGTTTGTTTCCTTGCTCTTCTTACAACAGTCCTCTCACTACTATTAAAATATTGTAGTAAATTTTCTTCAAGCTTGCTTACCTGTAAAATAAGGCTAATATAATGACATATCTTCTAATCACTGGAATGTAGATTGAAAGACAGGAAAACTGTATGTTTTGTACACTGCAGATAGGTGGGAATACGGTTGGTAAAGCAAGATGGATTAAATTGCGGCGATGAAAATTTACATTTGGTATAAGGAAAAGCATCTAGTCTTTAATATGGAGGAGATGAAGCATCGGAACAGAAAGCCTAGCCAGACCTTGTAATTTTTATTTTTTTCCAGAACTAGTAAGACAAATATTAGGAATGACAGTCATGTCTGATCTTTCTCTGGAACTGGGGATTGACTGTATAACCTTTGTAAAAGAATGAGTGTGGAAGGAATTGTGCATTACCTATCTAAAAAGACTGATGAGAAAGTCAGCATGCACTTCATCATTTTTCACTGTTCTAAATGGTTTCTGCCCTTCTTTTTCTTTTTTTTTTCTTTTTCTTCATTGTTTCCAGATGAAATGGAACAGGGTTGCCTAGATTCTGTCATTCTATGCATCTTGTCAAAGTTGATCATACCTGCAGAACCATGACCACATCTTCTGGATCCTCCCTGTGCTCTCAGATTTGCCTCTATTTGCATTGCCTAGCTGGAGATAAGGTTAAAAAGAAGATTTATACTTTGTAATACAAGGTTAATTCTAACTGACATCTTGTTTTGGGGAGGCTTCTTGTCTTTTATATGCTCAGCTCTAAGCTCTGGTTTCTTTGGCATTTTTTGCCACAGGTGTGGTGTAGTGCCATCGTGTGGATTCAGGATGGGTGGAGGCAGAAGGTTGGCTTGAAAGGCAAAAGCAGGTGTGGGGTGGGTGTGCAGGTAGTTTGAATCCCCACAGCCAAAGAAATGAGCGTGTTATTCTAGATTATCAGGTTCTGAATAGCCAGTCCTCCAAGATTTCTTGAATGGTGAGCATCATTCAATCTATTTAACTCTGGAAGCAATAAAATATGTAATTGTAATCCAGAATCTGTCACAAGCAAAACTATAGATAAAGAAGAATTCTTTGTAAGTGGTCTTCTCCTTTCCTAGATGCCTTTTTTTGTTCCATATCTATCATACTTATTGCATGATCGGTGCAGGTTGGTATACTTGCAAAAAAGTTTTGGTCTTTGCATGATAGTCACCGAACTAAGAGCAGCAGCATAAGTAGTGTTGGTTATGCCAGGACAGTGGAATCCAGAATGGGTCTGAAAAAAGAGATACACAGAACAGTCGTAATGGAGATTATCAACTGCTTTCTACATGGAAGCAACAAAGTCTGGAATGAGGCTTTCCACGTAGTCCCCTAAACTGGACCATATTTTTCAGAATCTGTTGAAGAAAAAGACACAGAAGAGACCACAGTGGGATGTGAATTAAAATATAATGTGATGCATTGTGTTGTAATTGCCCACGGAAGACAAATGCTTTATTGTTTGCCATGTAGAAAATAGCAGTGCATATCTCGAAACTTTGTAATGAGTTAAACTAACAGTCTGGAATTCATGCAATCACAGCTTAAAACCCGCTAATGCCTACATGGTTAGATGGCTAAACTGCTGTTGGGTAGCTCATTTAGCTTGCTGATTTTGGACCAAAGCATAAGAAAGTTTTCATCATCATTAGTCTTTGCAGAAAGGAGTTTGAGTGTCTAACAGAGTTCCTGTTGGGTACTGTCCCTGTCATTGAACATATTATCCAGACATTAATGTTGATAGCTTTGCCAGTGTGTTTATGAGAAAGGCCAAAATCTGAAGAGGCACAGACTAAACTAAGTCCTCCCTTCCTTCCTTGTTATGGCCTTGATACTGTACGTGAATAGCAAACCTATTATTACCTCTGCAGTGCCTGTCTTATGGATTAATAGCAGAATTTAGTCTCCCTGCATGTTAACATGCACTACACTCTCAGCAGTGATAAATTCACACAAAGGTACCAGCAGTTCACCAAAAACATTGAGTCCTGTGCTCTTTTGTTTCACCTCAGGTGCTCTATGGCTGAGATTTCATATGAGTGAGTCTGCTTGATGACTAGTACATGAGAGAAGCCATATTACTGCTTTAATTACTTTTAATGAAGGATCACGGGATGGTGATGTCATCATTTTAAGGCTGGCTATGTCTAAGTGCACTGCCAGGAAGAGGAAAGTTGAATGATGATTTATGTACCTTGGACAAAATTCAGGTAAAAACCACTTCAAAAATGTTAATTACTTGAGGTCATTTTCTATTGCATAGGATCTGTTCTTCAGAATTTCTTCCAGGTTAATAGTGTTCAGCCTGGGTTGGTTTCACAAGAAAAAGCAGCAACTGTGTGGGGGGAGGGAAAAGAAAGAGACAAAGGGTGTGATTTATCGATGTGCACTTTGCTATTTGTGACTAACAAAGAGATGGTTCACAAATGTCTCAGACTCAAAGCTGTGATCTGTCAGAACTGCTGAGCTGGAGAAATACTACCACTAAGTAAAAATAGATTGGTCAGCAGTTGCAGACTTATCTGTAAGCAGGTCATCCCATACTATCTGCGTGTGCAGCAGGCAGACCATTTTTATGGGTTAGGAGTAAGATAACTTTGTTGCTGTGCTATGTTTATCAATCAATGGTTTTAATTAGTTACATCATTGACTAATAAAAATCCTCCCTGATTAATTGATTTTTTTTTCTCTGATCTGGCTTACATTTGCTTTATTACAAGGTGATTTTTCATTTGAACTAAATATTTGTTATCAAAGTGCAGAATGTTTTATCACTTCTGAGGGAGTGGAGGAGTAAAAGCGTGCAGAGGGGAAGGAATACTGACATCTGTCAGGAAAAAATATATTAAAGGTACTACTGATCAGTGTTACTCTGATAAAAAATATTTGAAGGCTCTGTGAAATAGTTGTGAGAGTCCCTATATTTTTTGAAGTCTACTGCTATTTGCAAAAAGTCAGCCTTTTTTCAATGATGAAACGGATCGGGTTTAATATTATAAATATTATAACACTTCTCCTATGCTTTGTGATAATGTTGATTGCATAATCTGTAAATACTCTTATATTTACTAAGCAATAAATCTAATGCTTATTTACAGTTTTCTTAACGCCTCAACAACTTACAACTCCAACACAGCTGTATATAGATACACATCATAGTTTTGGAGACTACCCTGAATTGGAAGGAAACCAGAAGGATCATCAAATCCAACTCTTAGCCCTGCACAGGACCATTCCTAAGAGTCACACCAGGTGCCTGAGAGCATTGACCAAATGCTACTTGAACTCTTGAGAAGGTAAACTGTTATCATGGCTAGTTATGTGCATATGAATTTGCTCATCATAAGCCTGAGGCAAGCTTTGCTGTGGTTAGCAGATCCCGTCACAGTAAACAAGTGGTGGCATTGACCTGGCTGATGAGATCCTAATCCACACATGTATGTCATTATAGCTTGTGATAGTATCTCTGGAGTGGCCAATACGCTGTGTCACAGGAATGAGTCTGTAGAATGCCTGGAAACACTGGAAGAGCATCTTAAGGAAAGTTGTTACAGCAAGACTTCCAGGGGAATCGGACTGAGTTGTATAGCACATGTTGGGCTGTAGGACTTTGGAATGCTAGGCTGGAAAGCGTGAGCCTTGAATAAGAGTCTAAGCAAAGCAATATCTCCTGGCATATGGACCAGGATCTAGTTTTATTTTTCTTCATCTCAGTGACTTTATGCCATTCTAGCATTGAATAACTTTATGTTCCAGTGTCTGTCATTGACCATTTTGGCTGTTTCCCTTGACTGAGAAAAAATGTTCCTGCTTGCTTGTTTCTGTCTTGAGAAACACATTTTATTAGACTGGTGACCCAGAGCACCAACACAGTAATGTGATTGAAGTTCTCCAAAGACTATTGTAGGCTCATCCTCAGGCCTAGAAGTCTGACTAACACTTGCAGGATCAGAGTGAATTACACATTTGAGATTTTCAGCGGATGGAGATTTAATGAGAAAACATCAAACTGACTCAAGATGTAGCAGCCTGGTAACTGACTTTCAACCAGGTCAGGCAGTGGGTGTTTAGTGATGACTTTACATTGCAGGGAATCAGGAATGTACACAGCTAAGCTTACCTGGGGCTCCCTGCCAACTTCCAGCAGACAGGTAAAACTTTACTTTGCCTCTTCCTGCCTGTCAAATACTGTGGTCCTGATCTGTATGTACTGACTCTGAGCTCTGGTCCCAGCTAGTGACTCTGGGCAACTCACTTTATATCACAGTCCACCTTTGGGATCTCTAACAGCAAATGTGTTTTTCACTGACTCCCTTTTGAGATGAATAATAATAATGATGATGATTATGATAATGGAGAGCATGTGGTTAATGTTCATGCAACACTAAGAGAAACAGATATGACTTATTTCCATGAACAACACTGTATTTGTATTACAGAAAGATAAATCACAAGATTATTTTGCACTGGAGAAACAAAAGCAAACTATGGTGTTCTAATACTTGTAGTGAACTTTTTTTCTGGCATGTGGATAGGAAGTAGTTGAAGTGCTTTTGCTGCAGCAACTATATAAATAAGAAATACTCTGTGCCTGCTAAGGCATCATAGCTCTGCTTTTTGGTACCTGATGGTTTAAATGCCTATTGTTAGCCATAGCTTCTTGAGCCAGTAGCTAATGAATTGCTTTCTGCAAATGGAGAGCATTACCGTAATTCTAATATGTGTGCGATATTTCCAGCTACGAGTCTTTGCTAAGCTTTAGATCACCCTTATGCAAAAGCAGTGAAGCAGATGATGTGCGAAAGTGAAAACTGTCACTGCCAGATCCTGTGTTTCAGAGCATGTCCACTCACACGCTGGAGACACTGAGCAGCTGCCTCAGCCAGGCTCTGAGCTAAACTGACTGGTGACAAAATCGCTGGGTTTATTCACTGGAGCCCAGTGCAGCTGATGAAACCCTTCTACTACTAGCTGTGAGTCAGTATTTTCACACTTTGCAGGGAAAAAAACATTGAACAGGTGGTACATTCTATTTGGGAAAGAAATTTATTCTGTTGCCTTTGCCTTTAAACTTGGTCAAGAGTCCTGTCCCAAATGTTGCAAGCTTTAACACCTGGGACTGGCTTTAGACGCTGACTAAGGAGATTGCAGGCTGAGCCATACGTGAGCTACTTGCTGATTTGTACTGGGTCATGGATGGCAGCAAAGCGACTTTCCCAGGTTCACTGCACAGCTTGGAGCAATAAGGCCACTCCTTGAGCTCTACCAACAGTGCTCTGGGCCACTCTGTTTGCCAGTCTGCTCTGTGACTTGCAGCCAGTCTGTAGCACCCAGTAACAAAGTCTAGAAACAACGTGGGTCTGGAATTTCCTCAGGAAGCAGAGCCCTGGAGAGGTAAGACATCTCAAGTCAATCCTGATATTTCACTCAACATTTGTGCTGGCAAGGTGGCTGTTGGACAGGACATCGACAAGGACTGAGCTTGTCCTGCCCTGAGGATGTCCTCCTGAAGAGCATTCACTGCTCCCATGCAGTGATGCATGTCCTTAGTTCAGGTCCCTTCACTGTGCATCATGCCAGCCCTTGTGGTTTTCTGTCTGTATTACACAGTCTTCAGAGAAGCACTTGAACACTTGGTTGCAAAAGGCTCATTAGCAGACAGAGAGATTACACAGAGAAGTACAATGAGATGTAGACAAGAAGAACATGTACCTCAAAGTTCAGGGAGAAAGTTGGAAGTGCAAACAAAAAAAAGTTCAGAGGACAAATCTTTAGTATGATCTCATAGCAGAGACATTTTGAATTCCGACTCATGTAGGATTGTGTAGTGACATTAAGTCACCTTGCTTAAGTTAAGTTCTGAGTCATCTTTATGAAGTCACTGCAAGTTTCTTATGGCAATAATCAATAAAAACTTCTTTTCAGTCTTATTCTCAAGCATTTCCTGGAGGGAAAACTGTTTTCAGGCATTCTCTCTCATGGGTAATCACAGGAAGTTTGAAGGGGATAGGCGTATTGCTGACACAGGTACAATGGCATTTCAGGATGTCTTTAAAAAGACTGGATTAGATTCACAACGAGTGCACAGAGCAAATTAACTTTGTCTGAAAACATCCAGCAAAAATCGTTTGATTGATATTGTAGAGCAAGACTCCTAAGGTAACAGCCACAAATTTAGGATCTGTGGGACACTTAGGTAAGGCTGAATCTTTGAAATCCAAAATGTAAGATGTTGAAGGCAGTAGGTGCTTCAAGATTACTGTTGGATTGTGATTTGAGGTTTCTTGTTTAATAGCTTAGAAGAAGCTATTACTCTTAACTTCACGCTCTGATAATGCAGTTCCAGTTGGTTTGTGCTAGAGTCTCCTGACATTCTCTGTCTATTTAAACTTCTTCAAGTCCCCAGTGATTCGGAAATCAGTTCTGACAGAGCAGGCATTCTTGTTTCCAGTCTTCTACAGAACAAGATGTCAGCAGATGACAACCAGTTCTTCCTTAATATAGTTAACAAGGTTCAAAGGACTTAAGCTATGGCCCTTTCTTGTGAATGTCTTATCATTCTGACACTGTTTCCCACTAGCATCTTAGGCGGTGGGTATTAAGAACTGTCAGCTTAGTGTCTAACATTGTACTTCAATGTAGACTGCTTAATTTCATGTCCTCTAATCTGTGGAATCTTGTTAAGAATTATTGTGTTAGGCGTGCAAAATAAAGTAGATTCACCAAAGGCAGTGCCTGCTTAGCTTCTTGGAAGACTCTATTGAGCCAGTCTCAGGTACTTTTAACTTGTGCTTTTCTCCTGTCTTCTGGCCAGTGGCAAAGAAAGCTATGTATGCTTTGTTTCAGACAGGCAATTTTTTGTTTAATTTGATTTCACATTAAGCATCTTTTCCACGTAGACATACAGCAGCCTCTGAAAAGAGTGCGTACAACACCTCTTCAACAGATCCCAGTAGAGCTGGGATTGTGGTCAGTAGAGTGCTGATAAAACTCCCTACAAAATAACATGTAAGTAGTTACTGTTACGTAGGGGGGACAAACTGTATTATACAGGGATCCCCTATCACTTTAGGCTGGTTTTGTGACACCCCCTACAAGTTGTGGGGGCACCTTCAGGAGACCCAGCCTGCCAGTAGGGCTGGGGACTGCATTGGCTGCACGAGTCAACAGCTTATATGTCCACACCCCTACAACTCACTGCTCTAGGACTTTATTTCTTACAGTCTCCATGATCATCAGTCAGAGGCATTGCAGCTTTTTAATATATCAGACATCCCTTTCACTCAGAGATGCCTTATGCAAAACATTTGCTGCGGAATCAGTATAAAAAACTTAAGACAAAACCACCTTCCCCATGGGAGCGCTTCCTCAGTACATGTTGATGAAATATGTCAAGACTCTCTAAATTGACTTCTTAGGTTCACTGCACGGTTTCTCTTTCAATCACAATCTTTTGTCCTGTCTGTGCCTTAGCTGTATATATTTTGTTACTCCTCCAATGGTTGATTTATTGGCGGAGAGACCAGCTGTGCCTAGTTTACATGAGCTGTGATACAGGAGGGCTGAAAAGGTCTGGTTTAACTTAGAAATATTGGAGCTGTAAAAATGGTCACCGCAGGTTGATAGAGCATTGATTTACCTGATTTCTGTTTACCTGGATTAGTCAAACCAGTTTCTCCCAGGTGTTAACTGACCAGTGTTTCAGTGTAGAGAGTGTCATGGAATAAAAGGCCATTTCAGGTTCTATCTCATGAATTTTGTCTGTCAGAATCTAAGGGACCATAGCAAATATTTCAAAGTTTTCTCTTCCTATTACTGAGTGGTGAGCCTGCTCCACAATTAATGCCCTAAACACCACTTTGTGTGGACTTGCTTGTATTCACTGAGCTCTTAATTTTAGTTAAATGCTGCTGTATCTGCTAACAAAACTGAAAGAGCTGTGTTGAATTGCTCTGAGTTGCCCTGAGTTAGAAAGAAGAAGCTGTTTCCTTCATATACTCCGCTTCAGAGAAATTCCAAGGAAGACAAATTTCTCTGAGCTAAAATACAGGATGCTCCAGAGCCCAAACAAATAGCAACAGACTCCGAGTAGCTGAACTGACCATAATAACTTAAAAGAGAAACTGCCTAGCTGTTGATAATAGGAGACATACATGACTGTCAGCTCCTCTCGTAATACGCATAAATTAAAAATATGATGGTAACCTACTTTTGGTTAGCTGCTTTAGGTACTTAAAATTTCTCTTGTCTTTCTCCCCTGGGCTCTGATTCCTGCTCTTTAAGTTCACAGAAGTCAAGGCACAAAGGAATAGTAGAATGAGCTTCTAAGGGTTTATATTATTTCTATGCATGTGTGTAAAGGTAGGCATAATTTCACTAAAACAGAAATCTACCTTTCCTCTATCTGAAAACAAGAAAAATGAATATGAAACTGTCCTCGGTGATTTGATTTGCAGCACCAAGGAAAAAAACCCCCGTTACTTTTGTAATCTTTTAAATACATGTTTTATACAGGTAGAGTTTAGTTTACTGTTATCTTGTGCTATTGTTCCTGTTTTTACTAGAGAAAGTGCAGTCAGAGCCTTGTGCTACATAATGGGGTAACTGGACAGAGACCCTGTCTCTTCTCTTCAAATAAACCTTATGTAATATTTTGCATTTTCATATAGATAAGTGTATCTTTTAGGTCAGAAATGGTGTCAGTGTATACTTCGGAAAGCTCTCATGACCTGGCATTTTGAACAGGAACCTAAGGGAAGAGAGGGTTGTTCCCATTTCCTTGAAAAATCCATCCACATCTGCCTGTGTGTTAAGCCTCTAACTAAAGGAACATGCACTCTCAGCACTTTCTGAAGACTTTCTGCTGAAACTCCAGAGTGGTCCGTTTGACAAACCTGTTCTCCACTGTAGAGAGCCCTAGGGCCATGCAGGATATTACAGGGTCAGGGACCTCGTGCTACAGCGTGAATCCCTACTGGGCTGGCCAAGGCTTAGCATCCTTCATTTTGCTTTTTGTATGCCAGGATGATTTTGAGAACTTTCTAGTCCTTTTAAAGTTCAAATTATGGTCAAATTCCAAAGTTAAAAAACAGACATGAGTTACGGCTTTTTTTTTTTGCTGTGTGTTATTCTTGTTTTGGGGTTTGTTTTTTGTTTTGTGGATTTTTTAGCAAAAACAGGTTGTACTAATATGCTTGGCATCTTGGGCATGGCTATCTACAGTAACTAGTAAAACAGACTACTTTCCTTTTAAATAGTTATTTTTGGCCATTTAAAATCTTGTGGTAATTTAAGTAGCACTCAGTGTTGCTCTATGTGGTATAATTCTGAAATCTTAATTTTAAAAAATTTTAAGAAACTGCATACTGGAAAAGCCTACATTAAAGAACAGTATCATAGTATTAGGCACTCAAAACAGGGACAAGGTTTATCTTTTCAATCTGAATTCACCCCCTTTGTTCAGAGTATTTGTACATGCAATCATATATTCTTGCATTTATGAGACTCTGCCCTTACTCGATATACAGGAAAAACAAAGAGGAGTTCTTCGTGAGTCTCAGGTATGTTATTTTAAGGTTACATCTTTGGGTTGAATCCTAGGAATTTACAAGTTCCAGCACGAGTTCTGACACTCATTTCTAGCTGTTCCTGAATGAGACTTGTAAGGAATATCAGTGAGCAAATAAAAAATGCATAGGGCAATCTCGGTCCTAACATTTCCTCACAGGCAAGCTCTTGATTTCATTTTTAATGTAATGCTCTTTAAATGTAGAGACTGTGTGCATGTGTAATAGAAAAACACATCCTGTTAGATCGATAGAATACAGGGGCAAACGTGCCTCTATAAACCATGGCGCAAATGAAGATGTGTGACCTGACTATCTGAGTGCTCTCTTTTATGGCCATGATATACCATATATTTAAAGTTACAGTTTAGTGTGAATCCAGATCTCTGGAATTAGCCTAGGATCATATTTCCTGGTTTCTAGTGATTACAGTTTAGTAACATATGGTGTTGAAAGTAAATCAGATTATGTAGATCATTTAACCCAATACAGGTTAACTTAGAGGTGAAGTCCCTTATAAGTCCTGATTCTGATATTTTTATACTAATTCCTATAATGACAAAATTAATTGTTATTCCATTGAATGTAATCTTCTCTTCATTAACTTTGGTGTGCCTTCATGCTTATATTTGTAACTGAATAACGGTCATGATTTTGTCACCTCTTCCCTGACAGAATTTGACCTGATGATTTCGGAGACTGAAAACTATCAGGTCACCATCTCCCCTGACGGCATTGGGGCTAACCCAGCAGGAACATTAGTTATAGTGCTGTATTCTGAACCTATCAAAGTTTAAAACAACCGAGGCCCTACTGTTGTCACTATGGCATGTACTGGACCTTGCTGCGAGCGGCAGGAACTGGCAGGAGCTGTAGCATGGCTGGGAAGTCTCTCTTGGTTCCCTCATGCAAAGCTGGCTGTGCCTCTTCTAAGGAGCACTGAGGCAAAGTCAGACCTGACAAGATTTTGGAGCTTAGTTGTTGGACTTAAAGCATACTAGATTTGATACTGCTCAAGGAAAATATACTTTTGTCAGTCCAACTTAACTGCTTTTCATACTGAACCCAAATATTTATATATTTGGAGTTATTTTTCTACCTTATTAGTTATTTTTAAAATTATGATATTGGAAACTTCTTTTCTACATTTGCTTTTCAGGTTTGAAACCTCTAGGGTATAGTGTGGTTATGTTTCCAAGTTCTCTGCAGCCAAGAGTAATAAGGAATGAAAAAATAAAATGAAAACTCAGCTTCACAAATATTTACTGGTCATTTAGGATGTATCACAGCTTTATCTGGCTGTTACTATTTTTAATTAAGTTGGTAATGGAGTATTTTTTAGGGTCATCCACAAACTTCAGAAATCGTTGTAGTGGGTAAATCTGACTGTACCTTGGACAGAATCACCCTCCAAAACATTCACCTCCCCCAGGTCACTATAGGGGTACAGCAGCTGGCAGTGAGCAGGAAGCTTGCCTTGGTCACAACCCAGGCTGGGAACTTTATGAACAAGTAGGGAATTGAGGTTACACGTCTCTCATCTGGGCTGTTATATTTGACACCAAATTCTAAGAAACTAGGATGAAAATAATCTTTTTGCTGTTATGATCATAGTAGTGTATTATCTGCTGGAAATGGACCTGGAGAAGAGTCAACAAAGGATGTTTTCTGTTTTGTTAGCTGGTTTTAATTTATCAGCTGCCAGTTTCAATGTATTTCTCTAACTAGTTGTTGGAAAAATATCTACCCCCTACCATTCAAATTCTGATGGGGGATGTGTGAATGTCCTTTTGCGTGTTCATAACATTTCCAGGCAGATCCCAAATGTTTGTTTAAAAGCTAGAAAAATCCAGTCTTCAAAGTTCAGAAGAACTTTACTGCTCATACTGATGCGAAGAGATTTCTCATGCCAATATTTGTTAATACCTCGGGGAAATTAATGCCTCTTGAGTAATGGGATAAATGTTGAGTCTCAATGCCAAGGTGCCTGCGGGTTACAACTGTTGGGTTTATGTTATAGCATGGTTCCAGGCAAAAAGGATTGTCTCTGCAAATGAGATAAGCATGAGTCATCAGCCCTGCTGCTGTCCCTGACGCTAGCCGGGGATATTCCTGCGGCGGCGGAATGACAGCCGCCGGCACAGCTCTGCTGGATGCCCTGCCACAGGCACACCGGGCTTGCGGGCTCTCTCCCACGAGGCAGTGCTCATCAGCACAGCAAGAGCTTTACATCCTCCTTCACTCACACTCCTGTAACTCTGCCGGCCCACAAGAGTGCAGAAAATGTAACTTGGGATTTCACTGAGTTTTGGAACTGACATTATTGAAAGTACAACGGAGGAGCGCCAGCGTGTACGCACTGACGCTCAGTCCAGATGCCTTTTTCTGATATAATAGGTACATCCATGGCAGTCCTGGGACAATCCTTTGAACAATGACATGGAAACTGAGCTTTTATTTTCTGTCAGTTTAGAGGGCTACTTTAACAAGACAGATGCAAGATGACATGAAATTGAGTAGAATTGAAACAAGAAAATATCTGTTGTTTGCAAATATTCAGAGAACTTGTTTCCTCTTCGCATGGAAATGCTCCAGCATAGTCGTCCTGCACTTCATGGAAACCTGCAGTAATAAAGGCAAGCAGGTGAAAATTTCAGATAAATCAATGGTCAGAGACCTATTTTGGTACCAACTTCTGATGGCACCCGACACTAAGCCCGTGATTTATGATTTCATGATGGTTTTGATAGTTAAGTTTATGCTTTCAGTGAAACAATCTGATGGCCAGGAATTAGGCAATTTTTGTGGATTAATGTATTTTCAAAAAGGCTCTACATTACATTTACAGTGACACAAACCACTGTTGTTGGAGAAACTTATAATTTTCTTGCCAAGAAGCAGCAGTGAGGTCAGATGAGGGCAGTCCTTGTGCAGCCAGCTGCCAGGAGGGATAGCTTTGTCACGACACCAAAGGACATTGGTTCTTCCTGGCCATGGTCCTGGCCCAGGCTTACTGTCTGTTCTGCTTTCCCTCACACAGAAATGCCAGTCCCTTGCCACTGTTTTCACAAGAATCCTGGTTTTGCCTTGAAATCTATTTATTGGACAATCCTGAGCTCCTGCTTAAACTTCTTGTTATCAGGACAGTCTGTAGCACTTTCTCCACAAGAAAGATTTATTTCCTCCTGACTTGAAAGAAATAGCTTCTTGGTTTCCTTCTCTAGGTGCCAAGATGGAGACATCTCCTAGCACAGGTTTGCTGCTTCTTCATGGTAGTCAGTGTTTCTGACCAATTCATAGCACTTTTGGATGAGGATTTCAGGAAAACACACTGCTTTAACTCTTTCAGTGCTCTCAAGTGGACAGAAATTAAATAGATAATGTGGATACTGTGCAGTTTATATGTTAGCTGCATCTAACAAGTAGAGAAGAAAGAAATTGACAGAAGAGTAGGAAAATAAAGCCCAGGGATTGTGGAAAAACATGTGTATAAGAACTTTAATTAAGTATGACATGCAGATAAATTCTTTGTCACTGTCAAGATCACAATTTGATCTGTCCTTTTACTATTAGATCTACCTCAGGAAGAATATCTGTTCAGTGCCAACCTAGCTGTAACTATATGAAAGACTTGACAGTTTGATCACAAAGCAGTGTTGAGTGTTAATAACCACTTTTTGTAATTTTAAAATAGTTTTTTCCTAACGTGATCAACAGCAATGCCTCAGACTCTGAGTTTCTACAGTAACCAACCTATGGCATGGGGGGGGAAGCATTTAAGGCCTGAACTGATCAAGAATTGGATTTTAAACACAATGTTCTACGAGGAGTTTTGCCTGAAAATTTATCAGTGTTCATGCGTGAGTGTTTGGAAAACATGGAAAGGTGGAACAGTCCTCGAGTGTCCTGCCCTGATGCTAAATGAACATGACCTAAGACTTCTGATGAAACCAAGAAACAGTTATCAATTAGCATCAGTTTCAGGAAGCATTATTGTATCGAGACATCTCAGGGTACCTTTATAAAAGAAAAACGTACAATAATTTAATAGCTCAGCCTGCTGTGCCAAATAAATGAGTCAAAGGCGGGGGGGAAAGAGGAGTATGAGCCATAGCTTCACAATTGCACTAGCCTGCAGGAAAGTGTCAATTTACTTCCGAAGTATTTCTGCTAGGAGAGTGATGGGAGATGTCACTGTAAAGCTTGAGCTTGTCTGGGAAATTAAGGACACCTCGCTTTTTTATTCCCCATTTACAAGCACTGATTTTCATTCAGTTTTCAAAGGGCCTTCAGACAAAGAAACCAAGTGAATGACGTGAATGTGTATTTTATGCATAGTGGAGCAGAAGTTAGCTGTTGGAAGGAGATGGTTGCTATAGGCTTGTGTTCCTCATGTAAACTCAAGGGCAGATGGTTCACAGCCTGTGTTGGGCCTCTTTAGGGATGTGGAAAGCAGGCTGGGCAGGAAGGGTTTAAGTTTTTTCTCCTGAAGTTTGAATTTCAAGTGGAAAATTTAAAATGCCTCCATTTTGATAGGCTTTTGCAGGCTTTGAGAGATGCTGCAGTTACGTTATTTTTGTCTTCCTTATGGTAGGCTATGTTTCCTGGATGAACTATTTTCCCTCACTATACCATTGCTTTGCCATGTTGACCATAAAGGACAACAGCTCCAGGAAGAATGGTGACTACATTAACATGAGAGACATGATCACAGTAGCTGGAACACAGAAGCCACCTGTATTCAGTCCTGTTCTCATCCAAATTGGCCGTTTTTTTCCAGGTGTGCTGTGCTGAGTTACAATCCTCTGAAAACACATAAAACTGCTTAGCTTAAAAGCCTGGAAATCAAATGAAAAAATTATTCTGGTGACCTTACTTCTGTTCCTTGTATGACGAACATGATGGCATCTAAAACCAGTTTTAGTGTGCTGGAGCAGAGCCTGAAGCTGGCAGAAGAGTACAGCTTTGGCTTCAGTTGCTGAGATGCCAGAAGAGATTGTAAGTCCTTGAAATTCTTCCAAGAAGTCACTTTGTCCTGGATGAAAACTGGCATTTATCAGTGCAGATGATAGCGGTGTATTTTAGATGGCATCAATATTGATTTGTATACTGCACGAGCTTTTAAATATGATTTAAGATAAAGCTTAGCTTAACATAAGACATTTCTCCACAAAGCATTGATTTAATGTTAATGTTTTATGTGTTGCTTTCTTTGCTATAGACTTTCCTTTGGTTCATGGAGACTTCCCAAGTACCCTTCTCAGTTCCCTCTTTCAGGCACTTACAAAAGCCCCACAAACACTTGACACGTGAGTAAGTATTCAAAAGTTTAATTTATACTGTCTGACAGGCAGCTTCAAAAGCAATTGAATGGTGGTCATTATTGTTCATCTCAAATTCATTATTATCCTTTCAGTTGCTTTGACTTGGCTTATTGTTTTCTCAAGCCTTATGAAGACCGTGGGAAGAAGATCTACCCTGACGAAGATCTAACAGAAAAGTTAGTTGTTTTACCATTCCTATAGGGTAATTTCTCGTAGTTTGCCTGTTAAAGTGCTGGGTACTGTAAGCAGAGCTCGTACTAGTCTAGAGTGAGAATTTCCTATTTGACTTCTATTTAAGTAATCTATAGCAATTCTTGCTAGGTGCAACGGCATTGAGTATCAATCTACTCCGTGTGTCTACTTGACCTTGCTTGGGCGTTTCAGAGTGTGAAGGCTGGGGAAGCCGAACGCTGTAGCTGCTGATCTGTGTCTGAATCCTGACGACCAGATCTCTGGAGCAGCGCGGCTGTGTGGAAGCAGCATCAGCTTTCGGGAGAGGAGTAGAAAATACTTCCCCGGCAGGTTGAAGATGCCCTGACAGGAGAGGGGCTGGCAGAGGGGCAGGGTTTGTTTCAGCCGGCAGTCGCTGTGGCCCATCCGGAGCCTGCGCGGGCGCGGTGCCCGCGGGTATCGGGGCGCT
>VWPU01002147.1:0-15412 GCA_013398955.1 Callaeas wilsoni | reverse complement strand
GTGACACTGAGCCCCGTGTCACCAAACTCTGTGCATGACACCGAGCCCTGTGCATGACACTGAACCCCATGTGTGACACCGAGCCCCGTGAGTGTCACCGAGCCCCGCGCATGACACTGAGCCCTGTGCGGGACACCGAGCCCCGTGACACCGAGCCCTGTGTGACACTGAGCTCCGTGAGTGACACCGATTCCCTGTGTGCCGCTGAGCCCAATGGGTGTCACTGAGTCCCGTGTGTGACACCATGCCCCGTGGGTGTCACCGCGCCCCGCGCATGACACTGAGCCCTGTGCGGGACACCGAGCCCCGTGACACCGAGCCCTGTGTGACACTGAGCTCCGTGAGTGACACCGATTCCCTGTGTGCCGCTGAGCCCAATGGGTGTCACTGAGTCCCGTGTGTGACACCATGCCCCGTGGGTGTCACCGCGCCCCGCGCATGACACTGAGCCCTGTGCGGGACACCGAGCCCCGTGACACCGAGCCCTGTGTGACACTGAGCTCCGTGAGTGACACCGATTCCCTGTGTGCCGCTGAGCCCAATGGGTGTCACTGAGTCCCGTGTGTGACACCATGCCCCGTGGGTGTCACCGCGCCCCGCGCATGACACTGAGCCCGGTGAGGGACACCGAGCCCCGTGACCCCGACCCTCGTGTGTGACACCGAGCCCGTGTGTGACACTGAGCCCCGTGTCACCAAACTCTGTGCATGACACCGAGCCCTGTGCGTGACACTGAACCCCATGTGTGACACCGAGCCCCGTGAGTGTCACCGAGCCCCGCGCATGACACTGAGCCCTGTGAGGGACACCGAGCCCCGTGACACCGACCCTCGTGTGTGACACCGAGCCCCTGTGTGACACTGAGCCCCGTGAGTAACACGGAGCCCCATGACACTGAGTGACACCGAGCCCTGTGCATGACACCGAACCCCGTGAGTGACACCGAGCCCCGCGCGTGCCACCCACCGGTGACAGTCGTGCCACACCCAGGCGTGGCGGCCGTTCTTGGGCCGGAAGTCGGACTGGCCGTTGTTGTGGATCTGGGAGGAGAAGCGCAGCAGGCGCCGGTAGCCCGAGGTCAGCGAGGTGTTGTGGGCAGAGCTGGCCAGGCAGTTCTCCTCCAGGGCGCACTGCAGCAGGAACATGGGCCGGTCCTCCAGGTAGGCCGTCTGCTCCACCAGCTCGGCGTTCAGCACCAGGTCAGGGGCGGCTGGAATGAGGAACAGATGGTTTCAATTAAATAAAACCCCCCCAAAATGTCTGCTGGAGGTGGAAGCTGGTCCTGCCACTGAGCTGCTCGGACTCACTCCGTGTCAATCAGAGAGTCTTGGAATGGTTTGGGTGGGAACGGGTTTGAAGGATCGGTCACTTCCAGCCCCAACAGCTCCCACTATCCCAGGTTGCTCCAAGCTCGGTGCAGCCTGGCCTTGGACATTTCTAGGGATGGGGCAGCCACAGCTTCTATGGAATATCCATTCCAGCCCGTCCCCACCCTCCCAGGGAAGGATTTCTCCTGAATATCCAATCTAATCCTACTCTGACTTTGAGTAGGAAAAGCCTGGGGGGGAAGGATTCACCATATGGGAATAGTTGACCTCAAATCCCATTGCATCGTATCCTATCGCATCGCATCGTATCCCATCCCATTGTATCCCGTCCCATCCCATGCCATTCCATTGTATCCTGTCCTGTCCCATGCCATGCCATGCCATGCCATGCCATGCCATGCCATGCCATGCCATCCCATCGTATCACATCCCATCCTATCCCATCCCATCCCGTCCCATCCCATCCCAGCCCATCCCATCCCATCGGCAGGGACGCCTTTCACCATCCCAGCTTGCTCCAAGCTATCCTGGGACATTCCAGGTGTGAGGCAGCCACAGCCAAAGCCTCTCAGGAAGGAAGAATCTGCCGCCGCTTGGACGCATCCAGGTCACCCCGTTGCTCCTGCCCATCCCCTGTGCCAAGGCGGAACAATCCCGACTGACTCACTCTCGGAGCAGGAGACGCCGGCCCCGAAGCGTCCCCCTCCCCTGGGGCAGGACACGTGGGCCCCGTCGTGCCGGCAGTGGGACAGGGACATCTCTGTCCCCGAGCACTTGACCCCGCTCATGACCACGTCGTCGGCGCTGACGTCCCCGTGCCAGTACCACGTTTCCTGGGCGCAAAAAAAGGCAGGAAAAGGCATTTCACACATTCCTTGGGGTTTAGTGGCTCTTAGGGGAATATTGACCCGCCTAAAATGTGGATTCTCCCTCCGTGGAAGATCAGGGCAAGAGCCCACACTGTCCAGGAGGAGGATCTTGCCAAAGGATGCTGGAGCAGGGAATTCAAGGAAGCAGAAGGTTTGTCACCAAATCCTTACAAACCTTAAAGCTCATCCAGGAGGAGGATCTTGCCAAAGGATGCTGGAGCAGGGAACTCAAGGAAGCAGAAGGTTTGTCACCAAATCCTTAAAAACTTTAAAGCCCATCCAGTCTCACTCCTGCCGTGGGCAGGGACACTTCCACTATCTCAGGCTGCTCCAAGCCCCGTCCAGCCTGGCCTTGGGCACTTCCAGGGATGGGGCAGCCGCAGCTCCTCTGGGAATTCCACCCCAGGACCTCACCACTGTCCCAGGGAAGAATTTGTTCCCAATATTCCATCTAACTCTGTCCTCTGGCAGTGGTAAGCCCTTCCCCCTTGTCCCATCATTCCAGTTCCTGATGAAGCTCCCTCACTTCTCATCATCCCCCAGTTCTACAAAACTTCTGGGAAGGACACAACATTAACACCCAAACCCAAAACGCACCAAACCCCAAAACCTGGCAGAAGGGGAGGGCAGGAAGAACCTAAAAAAACCCGATGAGATCTGTCCGTGTCCAAGCTGGGAGCACGTTTCCAGGAAAAGAAACCCCCTGGTCCCACGGCTCCCGTTGCCCCCAGGTGTTTGGGAAGGCCGGGAGCACACAGGGCTGCCCTGTTCTGCACACTGGGGCTTTATGCTCCCGGAGCTGGGGCAGCATAAGGGCCTTTTCTGTTCGAAATTCCAGCAGCCTCAGCTCAGGGAAAAAATGCCTTGTTCCTCGCTGGACTCTCAGCGCTGTGTCAACAGAGCCAGGCGGTCGGAAAGGCCAGGGCTCAGGGACGTGGAGATCCTCAGCTCCCGGGATCTGATGGGGGAAATCAGCTGGAGGAACCAGCTGGAGCTGGGGATGGCTCCAGCAGCACGTGGGCAGCTCCCGCCTCCTTCCTGCAGGGATCCAAGCCCGGAGTGTGCCCTGGGGACCTGCAGATCCCTCCCTGGCCATGGCGTATGGTTGGGATCTGTCCCGGAGCCCAGAGTGTGCCCGGAGGACCTGCGGATCCCTCCGTGGCCATGGAGAAGGGTTGGGATCTGTCCAGGAGCCCAGAGGGTGCCCTGGGACCTGCCGATCCCTCCCTGGCCATGGCGTATGGTTGGGATCTGTCCCGGAGCCCAGAGTGTGCCCGGAGGACCTGCGGATCCCTCCGTGGCCATGGAGAAGGGTTGGGATCTGTCCAGGAGCCCAGAGGGTGCCCTGGGACCTGCCGATCCCTCCCTGGCCATGGCGTATGGTTGGGATCTGTCCCGGAGCCCAGAGTGTGCCCCGGGGACCCGCAGCTCCCCCCCTGGCCATGGAGAATGGTTGGGATCTGTCCAGGAGCCCAGAGGGTGCCCTGGGACCTGCCGATCCCTCCCTGGCCATGGAGAATGGTTGGGAGCTGTCCAGGAGCCCAGAGTGTGCCCCGGGGACCGGCGGATCCCTCCCGGGCCGGGGAGAATGGTTGGGTCCTGTCCAGGAGCCCAGAGGGTGCCCTGGGACCTGCCGATCCCTCCCTGGCCATGGAGAATGGTTGGGAGCTGTCCAGGAGCCCAGAGTGTGCCCGGAGGACCTGCGGATCCCTCCGTGGCCATGGAGAAGGGTTGGGATCTGTCCATGAGCCCAGGGTGGCAGAGATCATGGAATGGTTTGGGTTGGAAAGGACCTTAAAGCTCGTCTCATTCCCAAGGGTAGGGACACCTTCCGCTCTTCCCGGCTGCTCCAAGCCCAGTCCAACCTGGCCTTGGACACTCCCAGGGGTGGGGCAAACTGAGGTGTCATTCTTGGCCATGCACAAGCAGGGAGGGCTCGGGGCAGGAGGGGAGCAGGGAATACCAACAATTCATGGAGCTGGATCCATTCCCACTGCTCAGGGCTGCGCACACTGCACTGGAGCAACTGCAGGAGCAAAATCCCATTTTTTCAGGTGACCTGACACCAGTTTGAACCTGACCTCTGTGTTTCAGGGAGGGACAAGAACCTGCACGCAGCCACCAGCCCAATGAGGGTCCAGGGAACGTCGGGAAACCTGAGCCGCAAGAAAACAACAGAACTGCCACAGTTCCTTCTACTCCAAATTCCCACCTCCGTGGCCGTTGCAGAAGATGTCACCCTCGGATCTGAGAGCTCCTTTTGGGAATTACCCTCCTCCAGCACCCCCACCCCACCCCCGGGGTGCGACCCCCAGGTCGGGGGCTCACCTGGAAGGCGTGGCTGGCGAAGCCCAGCCCCAGCTGCCGGCACACCACCATGGCCTCCACGGTGCCCCAGTTGTGGCTGCAGACCGTGCCCCACCTCAGGGTGCCGTTGCGCTCGGCCAGCACCTCCACACGGCCCTCGTAAGGGTTGCGGCCCCCGCTCAGGCGAAGCTGCGGGACGCAGAACCGACAGATCCACGGTGTTATAAATATATATTATAATATTGGCTTTCCGCAGATATTAAAAAATGTTAAATGTATAATGTTAAAATAGTTTCACTATAAAAATATGACTGCAGTTTGTTCTGTTAATAGTGGATGCAGTTATACAATCCATCCTTAAGTAGAAAGAATTTGTGTAAATAAGATACAAGAAAGTTCAAGAGAGGTTAAAAAACGATCCATCCAGAGCCCCTTGTTATCGCTGGTACTTGTCAAAAGTAAGATGAGGATGTAAATTTATTGTAAAAAAGACAATGATCTGACCTAGTCCCTGCTCTCCAAAACCCCTAAACCGGCTAAAACTAAGTTCATAACGTAGGCCGAATCCAAAAGCCTAAAAAACATGCGTGACAAAGAAAAGTAAAAAGTTCAACTAAAAGAAAGACCCCAGCCCCTAAGAAGAAGACTTTTCTTCATCCCTGAAGACCCTGGCCCACAACCACCAAGAAGCACTGCGCAGGCGCAAATAACCTTTGAGTTCATTATAATACAAAGCGAGGATAAGTCATAAATATGTATAGATGCATTAGAAAGTCTAATGCATATGTAATACTTCAAAAGATAAATACAAAGATAAGTGCTGCGGTCGGGTGCCGTTAGTAGTTAGTAAAACAAACAAAACAAACACTGCCCGGCCGCCCGGCACCGTAACTTTCACTTTATTGTCTTGTCCCTTATTGTCCCTTTATTAAAAGCTTTTAAATCCCAACAAGAAAAAAAAGTGTATTTTTCACAACGGCAAACTTCCAAGGGGAAGGCCAACAGGTGGGGAGGAAGGTTTTGCTCCTCAAAAATTTAGGGGGTTTGGAATCATTGACTGTCCCCGTCTGGAAGCGACCCAGGACTTGCACAGAAGAAAAATCCCCCTTTAGCACAGAGCTGGAGAAATCCTGGTGAGGGATTTTTCGCTCCACAGGGGGAATTCTGACTGGGAAAAAGGAGTTCTAACAAGGCTGCCTGAACACATTCCCAACCCATTCCCAGGGAAAATGACTCGGGGCACTCGGGTCAAGCAGCACCGTGTCCCATCTCTGTGCGGGATCAGGAGGGGCTCCTCGAGGGGAAGGCACTGGAAAACCATCCCAGAATCGAGCAGCACTCGGAGTCTCCTCAGGGCTCGAGCGCAGGGGCTTTGCTTCTCCTCCCACTTTGGTCCAGCCAAGCCCAGCACCTCGACGGGTTGGACCGGCCGCGGGAATAACATTCCCTGGGAAAGCTTCTCTTCCCTGCTCCTTTAGACCCTTGGAAGGAGCATTCAGAGGAATCTGTGCCTCGTTCATGCAGTTAGCACAGAATCATGGAATCGTTGGGTTGGAAAAGGTTGAAAACTGGGTTAAAAATCATCCAGTGCCACCCCTGCCATGGGCAGGGACCTTCCACTATCCCAGGTTGCTCCAAGCCCCATCCAACCTGGCCCTCCTCATTTTAAGGACTCTGCCATGTCCAGAGGAGCTCAAAACTCAGCATAAAGAGGGACACTCATCCTCATTTCCCCTCCTTTTTTAAGTAAAACCTGAACTAAATTCTTATGGCTTGGGTGAAATGATTCCTGCCCCAAATTCCCTCACGTCTGGATCCCTCAGCTTCTCACCTGGTTCTGGAAGCCCATGGCTGGCACGTTGCACCTCACAGCAGCATCTTCCTCGTGGTTGCAGCCCTGGGACTCGGTGTTGAACTTGCAGTCCGTGACCGACTTCTCAAAGCCCGTGCAGTCGATCTCGTTCAGGTGGATGGGACCCATTCCTTGGGGAAAAATAGGGGGAAAAGTCCTTCTGGGTGGTGAGGGAATAATCCCAGCAGGTTGTTAACACCACAGTGACCTCCAGCACTCAGAACTTGGGAAAAAATCCGCTGATTTCTTGTAAAAATAAAACAAAAAAGCCACAAGATTATTGTTAATAATTTCACCGTTAAATTCTTTCCAGTATTCCCCGGGACTCCAGCATGCAAGAATCCCAAGAAAAGCCAAGTTTCCACTGATTCATAATTTACAAACTTCAGTGGTAGGAATTCACAAATTGTGACCTTTTGACGGGGTCTTTGTGCTGGAATCTGCTCCCAGTCAAGGCCTGGCATTTAACTGGGACATCGACACTTTGGCTGTGAATAAAACATCCACAGGGACGGATGAGGAGTCAGGAAAAGAAATCTGGGGCAGGTCGAGGATTCCAGCACTGAGGGAAACAGCAGCGAACAGCTGCAGAGAATGGGCTCGAGGTGCTGGGAGAGAAATGGGACAATTTGGGTTTTCCCAGGATGAGCAGCAGCAGAATATTGGAATTTCCATCAGAAAAACACGTAAGGGAATAATCCTCCTGCGAAACTCAGCTCCGGCCTCCAAAACTGGTTAGAAAGAACAAGGCGGAGATGTGAATGTGTTGGGTTTAATTTCACCCACAGTTAACGGGGTTTGGGCACCTTGGCCAGCCCTGTGTCCACCCCTCACCCCACACCTGGGCAGGGTGGGAGGGCAGCTGGGGAATGGGAATCTTGTCCCTTTTTTTTTGCCTCTCTCTCATTAAAATCCCGTTTGTGGTTCCCCTCTGGAGCTGGCACCACTTCCCGGTCATTCCGCAGCCACCGAAGGGCCGAGGGGGAGGAAAGCCTTGACCAGAACTGGAGGGAGAAGCTCCAGGGATGCAGGAGGGATCCAGGCCGACATTCCCGGCCTGGCAAAGCCATTCCAGTGGGATGACAAAGGACAAGGGCAGGGCCTCACTGAGCCACAGGACCCCGGCAGGGCTGCTCTTCTTGGGGAAATTACGGCACATGGGGGCACTGAAATGGGCCCAAAATGTGTTGAAATGTGAGGAAAATTGTATTTCCTCCCACGCCACTGCAATTAAAAACCCCAGGATTAGGCCTGTCCATCCAACATTTGCCTTCACCTGCTCCTTGGAGTTTAATTCCGTGTTCTCCTTCCCAGGACGTCAAGAGATCCATGAGCTCTGGGCTCAGTGTCTCCTCCTCTTGTGGGAATAAGGGTGAATTGTTTAATTTGGGTCTCTGTTGCCAATTAATAAAGGAGGGACAAGCCCCCCTCCCACACCCTGAGCTCTGTGGAAGGCACTGCTCTCCCACTTTGCCTTAACTGGGACTCCCAGTTAAACCACTGGTGAAATTAAACCTCCCACCCCCACGGCGAGGCCGATCCCTCAGAGCAGCCTCGGAACACCCAAATTCCCCTGGGATGCAGCTGGAACAAAACAAACTGTAAGCAGTGTTGAGAGCTTGGAGATCTCCCTGTGCATGCAGGGCCAAAAAAGCTCCTTTTCCACCCAAAACGTGATGCTCTGGCTGCTGGAGGGACGTCCCCATCCCAAGGGGATGAGCACGGAAAGAAAGGGAAGCGCGTGGGAACCCACGGGGAGATTGCAGGCGGCGGGAGGCGGCAGGAACGGCGCGTTCCGCGTTCTCCTCCCTCACGTGGACCCACTTCACCCCCAGGGTGATGGAGATGTTTCCTACATCCCGTTAGACACATCAGCACATTCCATCCCACCACAAGAGGGTTTTTGGCAAATCCAGTGGACAGGTCACGTTTTAAAGCTTCCCAGACTGGGGAAACCCACGTGTTCTTCCCTTCCCTGCCCTTCTCCAAGATAAAGGAATTTCCTCCATTCCTTTACTCTCAAAATTTCCCCCATTCCTTTATTCTCAAAATTTCTCCCATTCCTTTATTCTCACAACAAGGGTTTGCTGTCTTTTTTTTTTGGTTATTCTCACAACAAGGGTTTGGTGTAATTTTCTTTTATTTTGGTTATTCTCACAACAAGGGTTTGGTGTCATTTTCTTTTTTTTTTTGTTATTCCCACAACAGTGGTGTAATNTTTTTTTTGGTTATTCTCACAACAAGAGTTTGGTGTAATTCTTTTTTTTTGGTTATTCTCAGAACAAGGGTTTGGTGTAATTCTTTTTTTTTGGTTATTCTCACAATAAGAGTTTGCTGTCATTTTTTTCTTTGTTATTCTCACAACAAGAGTTTGATGTAATTCATTTTTTTGGTTATTCTCACAACAAGGGTTTGGTGTCATTTTTTTTTTTGGGGTTTCACCCCGGGAACAAGGGTTTGGAATCACCAGGTGGGTTTACCTCGCCCTTGAGGTTCCNGTAATTCTTTTTTTTTGGTTATTCTCAGAACAAGGGTTTGGTGTAATTCTTTTTTTTTGGTTATTCTCACAATAAGAGTTTGCTGTCTTTTTTTTCTTTGTTATTCTCACAACAAGAGTTTGATGTAATTCATTTTTTTGGTTATTCTCACAACAAGGGTTTGGTGTCATTTTTTTTTTGGGGTTTCCACCACGGGAACAAGGTGTGGGAATCACCAGGTGGTTTCACTTCGCCTTTGAGTTACCATCGACCACATTTTGGGATTTAAACCAACTCCCAAAGACAGGAAATCCAAGCCCAAACCTGGCCCTGAGCTGCTCAAATGCCCTTCTATTTATAATGGGCTAAATTACTGTCCTGGTCTTAAATCGGAGCATTTGAAGTCTGGCTCCAGGGCTCGTTTTCTGCCAGGAACCTTCCAGTAATGCATTACACCATGGCGTGCTCCTAGAGGGCTCAAAGGGAATTTCAGAGCGAGGTGATTAAGAATGAGGTAATTAAGAATTAATTACTGCAACAGCTGCCTGAGCAAAAGGTCAAACTCATCACCCTCGGAATTTTTTCAGGCAATCTTTTTAAGTCACGGAATTCCAGTCTGGCTTCAAGCTCCTCAAGACACTTATTAAGGTTAGGGAAGAAATTCCCGCCCCCCGAACCGAACATCCCGACAAAACCACGCTGTGCCCAGAATTATGGGATGTCCCTGGGGGCGGCCAAGGCGCCGGGAACCCCTGGAGCTGTGGTGGTCCTTACCTTGGCCCAGCCTGGCTCCCGTGATGGCCTCCTTGGCGCTCCCGAACCCCAGCTCCCGGCACACCACGCTGGCCGACACCAGGTTCCAGCTGTCGTCACAGACCGTGCCCCACTCCCCGTTTTTCAGCACCTCCACCCGTCCTTCCCCCGTGTTGGCTCCTCCTTTCAGCCTCACCAGGGGTTGCTGGAAGAGACAGACACAGGAGTGGCGTCGCCGCTGCCTGCGAGTGGAACTTCCATCCTTTGCAGGGGTTATCCATGGAAATCTGGGCCTCAAAACTGCCCTGGAATCACCTGAGACACCTTAAAACGTCCGTCATGCAATTCCAGTGCTAAAAGTGCCGGATGAAAGGAGATCTTTGCAGGGGTTTCGGCGAGCACAGATTTGTTTCTCACATCTCCCGTGCGGGCAGAGAACAGAAAAAATCCCAACAGAAAAAAATCCCAAAAAATCCCAGTTCTCTGCAGGAGCTTGGGTTTAGGAGCCTTTTTCCATCCTGGGAAAAACCCAGTTCTCGTATCCCTGGGGAGCCTTGCGGGAGGGTTGGGAATGGCCCTGAGCCCGCTGTGCCCAGCTCTCACCCCAGCTGCCCTGAAGGGTCGATTTGGAGATGTGAACACATCTCCAGCCCGGGCTCCGGGGTTAATCCAGGACCAACGTTGAGCTCAAGCCCCATAAAATCTGCCCGAGTGCTCGGTTCTCACGAGTCATAGACGAAAAGCGGAATAAATGATCTGGCTTTTGCAGTCAGAAATACCCGGCTGAGTGCCAGCTCCACTTCCACTCATTTCTGGGTTTACATTATTTAATTATTATCTGCTAATCACCCACTGCTTCCCCCAGAGCCAAGCAGGGAGCTGCCAACTCCTGCTGCACCTGAGAGCTGGACTGAGGCGGTGAGCGCAAAGCTTTAGGTGTGGGAACACCAAAAATCCTTCGCTTTTCCGACTGGGGGCACTTCTGGAGCATTTTCTCCAGGCCGGGTTCACACTAAGGACACGCAAAGCCCAAACAAAGGCTTAAGGAATTACTTGGCAGCGCGCGTGGCTCAGGAGATGAACAATGATTTACCAAACCTTTCACCTCACAGGCCTGAATCCTGCAAGCTCTGCTGCAGGGAAGGGCCCGGGATCCAGGCAGGGATTGCATTATTCCCACTCTGGCACCTGGGAAGAGCCCAGAGACCCCCTGAAACCACCCAGGCACAGCAGGGCTGGGGCTGCAGCCACAAAATCCACGGCGAAACCTTCTCCCGTGAGAAACTTCCAGGATTCCCCCTCTATCCCAAGGCTGCAGCTGGAAAATTTCCCTTGGCACCCACCTAGCCCACGTTTGCCGCTTGTTCAGCTGTCCTTTCCTAGCCCCTGACACTGGGAACGACCAATTCCAGGCTCGTTTTACAACACTTTTGCATCTCCCGGGATTTTTACGCCCCGCTCAGCGTTCTCCTCGCTAGACTAAACAAACACAGCTTTCCAAGCTCCCCGTGTTTTCCCAGTCTGCCCCCAGGGCATTTCCTCGCTGAGGACATGGAGGTAGAGGAAATGCCAGCCGATTTCCACGGGGAAATACAGGCCAGCAGAATTCCAGCGCCTGTGGAACAGCACAGCTCGGCAGCAGCCGGGCACGAGCTCAGCTGGCTCGGACTGAGCAGCCCGAACGGGAACGTGACCCAGGGATTTTCCCACTCCATGCTCTCACAGCTTTGCCAGCTGCCGTGAGAGCCACTCTCCCACCCTTTGGAGGCGGGAGACGGAGGAAAGAACCTGGGATTTGTGCGGGTGGGAGCTCAGCTGGGCGTGCAGGGAGATGGGAATTGCAGAGGGGACGTGGTGGCTGTGGCACATTGTGGGAACTGGTGAACAGCTACACCCCCAGGGGCTTCCTGCTCTAACTGGCAGTTAGATGGGATATCGGGAAGAAATTCCTTCCTCTGAGGGTGGGGAGGGGCTGGGATGGAATTCCCAGAGAAGCCGTGGCTGCTCCATCCCTGGAAGTGCCCAAGGCCAGGCTGGACGGGGCTTGGAGCAAACTGGGACAGTGGGAGTGTGTCCCTGCCCTTGGCAGGGGTGGGATGGGATGGGATGGGATTGATGAGATTGATGGGATGGGATGGGATGGGATCAGTGGCATGGGATGGGATGGGATGGGATTGATGAGATGGATGGGATGGGATGGGATGGGATGGGATGGGATGGGATGGGATGAGATTGATGGGATGGGATGGGATGGGATCAGAGGGATGGGATGGGATGGGATGGACTTTGAGGTCACTTCCAACCCAAACCACTCCACGATTCCATTTTCCCATCATCTCTGGGTGCTGCAGGAACAGCCCTGAACTCTGGGAATCTGCTGGGCAGGAAGGCCTGGAGTGCCAGGATGCAGGGAATGGCTTCCCCCTGCCAGAGGACAGGGTTGGATGGGATTTTGGGAAGAAATTCCTCTCCATGAGGGTGGTAAGGGGCCGGGCTGGAACTCCCAGAGCAGCTGTGGCTGCCCCATCCCTGCCAGTGCCCAAGGCCAGGTTGGAACAAGCCTAGTGGAAGGTGTCCTGCCCATGGCGGGGGGTGGGATTAGATGATTTTTAAGGCTTTTCCAGCCCATTTTGGGATTGCAGGCCAGGCTGGGTCTGCTCCCTGCTCACCTCCTGCCTGAAGGCCTTTCGGAAGCCGCTGTGGCTGCTGGGGGCGAAGGCCCGGCCGGGGACGCAGCTGACGACCGCTGGCATCCCGTTCTCACAGGTGGCATTCTTCCCAGTGCCCGTCAGGTGGTTTCCCAGTTTGCAGCTGGAAATGTGAGCCTCATTCCCACTGCAGTCCATGGAGTAAGCCCAGTAGTGCTGCTTCCTTCTGCTGGCAAACATCCTGAAAGGAATCGAGGAGAAGGGGAAAAGTTAGGAATCCATAAAAAAATGCACTGATGGAGCTAAGTTTTGAGAGGAAAAAATGCCCCGGGATGAAGGGAGGATTGGACAGGATTATTTGGATGCTGATCCATTCATCCACACCGTGACTCTGTTGAGGTGACACTTAAAAACAAGGAATCATTCTGGTTGGAAAAGACCTCCGAGATCATCAAGTCCAACCACTTGAGAGGAAATAAATCCCCTGCAAAAACTAAAAAATCAGAGCAGGAATCAAAGGTGCGGCTACAGCAAATTACACGTTCCCAGGAGCGGAGATCCCACCCCACGCAGGGACAGGGATCGGCTAATTCCAAAGGGACAAAGAGGATTTGTGCAGATAACCGGGCCGGAGAGCCCCCAGAAAACCTTCCCTTCTTGCTGACCAGCAGCTCTCAGCTGGGATTGGGAAAAATCCAAAGCCTCGCCGAGCCTCAGCGTTAACAACCGTGAGCCTGAGAGCAATTTCCGAGAGCAGGAGCAATTCCCCTGCTGACTTGTTCACAGCCGAGCAGCTTGGCAGCAGCTCCTGCTTCTCGCTCCCAAACTGCCTGGAGCTGCTCCAGGCACTCCCGAGGAGGAGCGGGCACGTGTGATAAACCGGGAAGGGAAGGAATCCAGCTCCATCCCAGCCGGAGCCGGGAGCCGGGGGAATGGAAACAGGGGTCAGCTCAGCCTCCACAGGGAGTTAAAAACACCGGGAAGGCTCCGGGGAGCCCACGCCCTGCTGGGATCTCCACGTGGCTCTGTGCGATCCCGGCGCTGCTCCTCATTCCAGGAATCACTGCCACGCAGCGCTGGCATCCCGGCATGAGCTGTGATAAATGGCACAGCGAGGTGGGTGGAATTTGGGGAGAAAAAGCAGCAGTTCTGGTTTGCTGCAGCACAGAGAGCCTGGGGAGCAGCAGGAGAGGGGCGAAGAGCCTTTCTGAGGGGTTTTCTTGGGAACTCCGCTGGGCAGGTCCCGGTTTTCCCAGCTGATCCCTTTAGGATTTAGATCCTGCAGGGTCACAGATGTTCGAGGGGACTCTTTTCTTCCCTCTGCTCATTGAGCTCTGCCGCCCAGCTCAGCACTTCTCCAGGCTCTCCTGGCTCCCGGCCACTGACTAATCCTTCCTGGAAGCAGATCTCGCTGGGCTGAGGTTAGGGATGGATCCAGGCAGGCTGGAGAGGGAGCTGGGATTGCACCACATGGTGCTGGAAAAGGACGGAGCAGGGCTGGGAGCCGGCCCCAGCAGCAGCAGCAGCACCCTGCCTGTCCTCTGCGGAGAAGCGGCTGTCAGAACCCACCTCTGGCAAAGCAGAGCTGGCAGGGACTCCCGGAATCGAGGGAAAAGGGGTGGGAAAATTGGAACAGAGAGTTAAAATTCTAAGAATAAAGCCAGGAGGATGCAGACGCAAAGCAGCAGGCAGTTCCCAGCTGTGCTCGGGATGGAAGGAGCATTTTCATCCTTCACAGACAGGTCCAGAGAGCTCCGTGAACTCCAGAGCAGACAAGAACCAGCCCGACTTAGGGAAGCAGGGATGGGGATGCCTCAGAATAGCAAACAATGACCTCACCCTGGAAATTTCATGAGGCATCAACATCTGGATGGTATTAACAGCCCTCGGGAGGCTGGGGAGAAATAAAGCCCCACCTCGTGTCCCCAGACTGGATTCATGTAAAAAAAAGCAGAATTCAGCTGATCTTTACAGCCAGAAACTCAGGGCTTTGCTGATGTTATGTTTTTAACACAAAAAGGTGCAACTGGGATCAGTGGGAGCCCAGGGTGACGCCGCTCAGGTCAGAGGTGGGAAGGAACATTCCTGCTGGGACAGTTCGGCCAATTCCAGGTCAAGCTGGAATTCAAACCATTTCTGCAGGCCAGGAGAGGGGGAGCTGCATCCCAGAAAAGCTTTAAACAAAGCACAGGTGGAGCCCAAGGGCTGTGGGAAGGGCTGGGGGGTCGGTTAAGGAGCGCTCAGGATATTCCATGATTCCATGACTTGGGGAGCAGAGGACAAATCATTGCACTCAAACTCCAGGAGAATTCACCCAAATCCCACTCAGCAGAGGCTGGGGAGCTCCTCCTCAGGGCGGTGAGCAGAGGTTTCAACCCTTGGGAAATTCCTGAAGTTACCAAGGTGCTGCCTTCAGCCTCAGGAAGGAGGGAGGGAAGCCAGGCCTGCCAAAGCCCTTCGGATCCCGGCTTTTCCAGGGAAAAAACAAACCACGAGGGTTCCTGCTACAAGAACTGAAGTGATGAACTGCCCGTCACCTCTGACTGGGTTTACAACGGGGTGAGCAGACTGGTTAAACTGGGAGGTGCTCTTTGATCCTGGAGCTGCTGAGCTCCTCCGGCCATTTCTTTGTCAAGTCACAAAGGCTTCAAAAAGGCATCAGGTCTGATCCCAGGCCTCTCTGATCCCAAATTTCTCCTCTCTCCATCAGCAAAACGCATTAAATTCTGCTTTCCCAGCCAGAGCAGGAACTGGGAGGAGGAGCTACAGCAGTGCCTGTACAAAACCCACCCGAGGAACGAACAAGACTAGGGGGATCAACGTTAGATTTGTTCCATTTCCGAACATAAATCGTGCTGTCAGCTCCAGAGGCCGAGTTGCAGTCGGGAATAAACCCCTGGCAGCGGGACAACGATGAACTAAGTTGTTTTCTTTCAAGCGAGGTCCATCTGCAAATCATTTCACCTCCCACCGTTGTGCAGGAGCAGAGCTCAGCAGGCAGGGCCGGGACTGGGGGCGGTGGGATCGGGGGGATGTGGGAAGGGGCAGCCCTGGCCAGCAGAAACCTGATCCCAGCCTTTCTCCCAGCTGTGGAGCAGGAGCGGGGAAGGATCTGCTCTTGGGAGAAGGGGATTCACAAATTGAAGGGAGCAAAGCCTGAGGAATGAGGAGAAAAAGG
>VWPU01002146.1:0-117842 GCA_013398955.1 Callaeas wilsoni | reverse complement strand
TTGGTGCTGGGGGGAGGGGGGGTTTTGAGTAAAACTTCGGGGGGAGGGGGGGGAAAGTCTCTATTATGTAGAATGTACCTCTATATAAATAGCCAACAACTAACCAGAACTCTGTGTTAGATGAATTATACTCATGGCAAATGGCCTGGATAGCAGGTTCAAATAAGAATGCTTGCATGGTATTTACTCCAAATTGCTGATTTTTAAGGGAAGAACCACCATTAGCCAGATTCAACAGTGATTAGGGAATTAGTGAGCTGGATTTTTGATAATGAACCAGAAAATTTATCTCAAATTATGTTGAGAGAGTTTTCTCATTAATATAGGTGCAACTCAAGTATTGTTTTTAAATTAGAGTTTTTTAATTAAATACACTGGAAAACTCCAAGTCTGTCTACTAAGAATAATGAATAAACTTCCTAATGCTACTCCAGCAGTATCACAGATTTCCTAAAGATCTTTTCATCTGTCTTTGAAATAAGATCAGTTCTTTTCACTGTCAGGGTAAGCTCACAACAGTCACTTATTTGAAATTACAGAGCATCCTACAGTTCTGTGAATGCGGCATAAAACTTCCTCCTCTGCAATATATTGTGCACCAAAAGAATACTCAGCAGAGATCCCACCAAAGGCAGGCAGACTCATTTCTGTAGAAGGAAGTAAAGAAGGGGAATGTGACACTGCTAGACAGGTGCTTTGTGTATGTGACAGATTCTCAAGTTTATTCCAAAGAATCCTGGCCGTGGGTTAGTCCTAAGTCTCAGGCATGCCCTCCCTCCCACGTCTTGCCAGCCACTGCAGCAATGAAATCAGCTGCCTTTAAGAAAAGCTGATAAACATTGCCCAGACAGAGGAAAAACACTCATTGTGAAGCGGTTTCCTTTTGCCAGCCCCTGGGGAGAGCAGCTCTGATGCTCTGGTGGCTGCAGCTGCTCCAGGTGTTTCTGAGAGTCAAGCACCAGAGGAGTGCCTCAGAGCTCTCGCAGGAACTTTGGAACAAGCAGCTTTCTGCAGGCTGGGCTTTTCCTATCACTCCTGGAGCCAGTGGTTGGTAAGGAGAGCTCCTGCTGTGCTCAGGAGACTGAGGAGTTTAAAACTGAGGGGTGTTTTACATATCCTAAAAAACCTCGCTCCACACACCCTTGGCACCCTTTGCATTTGGGACAGTATCGAGCTTTTGTTGCTATTTTCGTGAAACATGAAGCTTCAAGATGAACTCTAGTACCAAATTTAGGGAGAAAAATCAATGTGACAGCTTTTTTTTGATTATTATTATTGCCTTGAGAAAGTACAAGGTCAGGACCCATTGCACAGCTCAGTAGCAGATTTTATGGGAAAAGTGCCCTCTTGCTCTTTCAATCCTTTGCTTTTTTCTTTCTTACCAGCTGCACTGTCTCAGTCTCTCTTGCCCTTACCTCCCCCACAGCCCTTCTGCACACTGCCAGCACCTTGACATTCACGTGCAGCACTGCCAGAGAGAGAGGCTGAGCTGCATGGCCTCGAGCACTGAAGAGATGCTTCATAGAAAGAACAGAATGAAAAGCAAAAGTTGATCTAAGGGGAAAAGAATCCAGATAAGCTACAGGTCCAAGGTGATACATAAAAATATACAGTTTTTAGGCAATTATGCTTCTTTGTCTTCACATCAGCCCTCACTTTGTTTCTTGAAAATGCCAGCAGCATATACAGTACTGGGAAATCAGGCAAGAAATCCCTGCTTCTTTAAGAGTCCAAGGTATAACACAAGGTAGGCAAAAAGGAAACAGGTGTCAGTACGAGCCACTGAAAGCAAGAAAGCAAAATACACAGAAATTGCATTCTGCATGCAGAACAGTCTGAAAATTTGTCTGGTCTTGACCTGAGCCTGTCAGCTGGCAAGTCAGCTAAACAGCAACCTCATTGCACTGTGAACCATAAGCCTCATAAAATGCGTGTTCCATGTGTTGTGGTGTTCTGAGGCCTGTTTTAGTCTCTTGGGTACAGGGATCATATTTTTCCAATTGCTTTGCTCTGTGACTGGAAACCACCTGGAGCCTCGGGCTCTGCAATTCCGCAGTTCCCTAATATTTAGAACGTGCCATAGCAACCCTCAGAGAGACTAAACCAGATGACAAGTGAAAGTGGTGCTGGTTATTCAATGAACGTAAGAGAAGTCAAAAAGAGGTTGGCTTGTAAAATACAAAACTTGCTACAACAGCAGACAAAGCAAGTTACAAAAAGAGAACAATATGCAGACAGTATTCTGAGCTTCAAATGACGCAAGTCAGTGTTGTCTCTTTTGTTATGACCTGGCTCTACAGGGTTATTTGCATGAGCCATGAGAACACAGAAATGATGTTTTAAATGCTTATCAAGGTTCATTGTAGCTTTCTGTTTAGTGTATTCTGCTCATACTGTCGTGGAGGGTCAAAGTTAGAGAGGCCCTGTCATGCAGAATGTAATTTTATACATTTCATCCCTACCCAGTAGTCATAAAACATCCTTATTTTGTCATTTTCCAAGCAGCAATATTTGTTTATGTGAGGGGGAAGCTGCCACAGGCAAGACTCTAAGCAAAGTGTAACCAAACAAAAACATTACCACAGGAAAATTTATTCCATTGGAAATAAGCTAATAATTCCTAACTGGTTGCTACATGAAAAAATAAGTGGCAGGGCACTCCAATTCACTAGAAGACAACAAACATAAAGCAGGTAAAGTCCATTTTGCATTGATAGGAGAAATTTTATAATTAATTTTCCACTATTTATCTGTGTCCCAGGGCAAGTGAAGTCTGATTTATTATTCACTTCAGAAGAGAACTTTCCTATTTGCTGAATTGTTGTTGTCCTTACTTATTTTGGACATAGATCCCAACCTGTATATTAAAAAAGTCTAGAACACATCTTTCCCACACAAATATTAACAGAGCAAAAAAATGCACTGTAGATTTGAGTTTCCTCTGTTTGAGTAACAGCAGTGAGAGGAAGGAAGGGACAACTAAAAAGAAAGAGCTTCCAAGCTGAGGTAAGTGTCTCTTACATTACAGTTAAGGGGGAAATTTGGCAGAGATCAGCCCAGCTCCCCTGATTTTAATTCAAACTGCACCATTACCCAACTTGATTTTTCATTAAGAGTAAAAGGCTGGGGCTACTATTCTTCCGTTTAAAGAAAACCCAACCAAATACAGTGAGCATTAGGACTTCAAAAGCATTAACATGTGTGAAAATGAGAATGTAACACCCAGAAAACCTAAGTCACCTTCCCTTTCCTTCACTTGCTGTGGCCGTTCCTACATTATGTGAGTTCATGGTAAACCTGAAGGGTGCAATCAAATTCTAAACAATTCTAAGAAAATTACATCTGTGTTTCTATACAGAACAATAATAATTTCATTATATTTTATTTTCTAACACCAACAGGTTTTGTCCTTCTGTCACTGAACACAGTGTGCTGCAGTGTTAAACATGACATGGTGTAAATGAAAACCAAGAATAAACTGTATTTGAGAGGAAACTTGGTGACTTGGATGTTAGAAAGTGGCTTTTAAGTAACACTATTGATAAAACACATGTAAATATCTACAGATATTTCCTAACAGGAATTGATTCATCAGATCTGCTGCAAGCATTCTGGTGTTATGTATCACATGTGGAAAGAGAAGAGCCATTCTAATATTACAGTTAAAGATGTTGGAGATAATGTCAAGTTCCATATACACATGTCAATACCCACACGTTTCTACAAATATCTACACTCTTAAAAATAGAAAAATATTTTTCAAAGTCGTTTTTTGCTTCCTTTCAGCACTTGCCTGGCCAGTGCCAGGCAGCGGAACAGGTATCTCTATAAAGGATTGTTAGCCTGTGCTTTCCAGGCCCCATGAACACATACATCAATGTTTGGTGACTCTTTCAGAGTAACTCAGAGCAGCACAAGAAAGCTCAGCAGTTAAGAGCAGAACTATTATTGTCATGAAACTCAGTGGTTTCCATTTCCTGCTGCTCATACAAAACCTTCCCTCCAGATTTGGTTATCTTGCTTTGCACGCTGGATTTTTTTTGTGTTCATCTTCAAATTAATTTCAAAATTAAAGGGAAGTGGCTGCATCTATCAAAGCTCACCTGGTTTACTGACATGTACAGCACACAGTCAACGGGGAATTCCAAACCTGGCAGCCCACACTGCAGGAATGGCAGTTTTAATTGTCTGTGGAGGTCACAGAAACACAGCTGAAATAAGGAGTTTTCACCACAGGTAGGGAACTGGTGGGACACAGGAGTTTGGTTTTCCATAATGACACGTATTAGGAAAATCCATTCTGAGGATATGACAACTCCTCTTTTGCACAAAGGTTATGTTCAGTACTCTTGTCAGCCAAGGTCTGCGGGCTTCCAGATAGATAATTAACGAGGAAATGAGCAGTGGTTCTGAATGACAAGGACCCACGTCCTGTAATTTAGATGTAAATTAGAGCAGAGTAATTTCCCACGTTCTTTAGAGAGGATATGACAGATATGCAGGGACACAAGGAGGCATATATTCATTTTAGCAGAACTGTGGGCACGTACATAAACTCTGTTCCTAACTCTGCCAGGAGAAGGTATGTGAAGGATCAGGCTGTTCTTAATCAAATTCAGACAGCAAAGGCTTTGTCAAGCATTCATGCACGCTTGAACACAGGTGCCAAGCCCAGGCACCAGTGACATGAGTGACTACGTTCAGAAATGCTTGTCTTGTCAAATATGAACCCACTTGCTTCTTACAAATAACTGCCTTTAACTAAATGGTGTATGATCCAGGAGGAGAATAGTTTTCAAAGAACTACAGCAGACTTGCATCTCAATAAAAAGCCCCCATTCTTCCCAGGAACGATCACCAGCTGCTGGAATTCCCCGCACGCCCAGTGGTGCCAGCAGCTCACCAGCAGCAGCCAGTCCAGTGCAGGCACTGCACAGAATCCTGACGTGGTTTGGGCTGGAAGGAGCCTCAGAAGGCCACCTAGTCCAGCTCCCTGCCATAAGCGGGGACACCTTCAACCAGAGCAGGTACCTCAGAGCCCTGTCCAGCCTGAGCTCCAGCGTTTCCAGATGCTCCAGTGGTTCAGGGTGTGCCAAGTGCCAGTCCCATGAGAGGGAGGGAGGCTGGTCAATAGGATGGATGGGCTCTGTCCCTGTGACGTAACAGAAAACTGCAAATATGATCAATGTAAGGAAATTCAAGTCTTTCTGTTGCAAACATTTTAACTCCTGAGAACTGAAATTAGACAGCAGATGAGATTCAAAGTAAAGGACAGGAAATACAACTAAACTCTCTTCCTTTCCTGGTTCATCACAAGAAGAGCTGGTTCTCAGAGATCAGCACAGAAAACATGTAGATTTTAAATCTTTATAGATTTAAATTCAGACCTCATAGCTATCTTCAATTTTCCCATTTCTTGAAGTAACTTTCTGCTACTTCACCTATATACCAGGCAAGTATTTTCAGAGAGAGATGGAAAAAATGGTGATTTGAATGATGTACTTCCAGTGTGTAGTTCTCATTGAGAAAAGTCAAGTTGGAAAGCTGTATTAATTTCTACAATTACCATTCTTTCCCAAGTAGTTCTCTTCTAACTGAATTGGATTTCTATATTCCAGCCATTATTCATTAGTTATACACAGAATCTCAGGATAAATCATGTCGGGAACAAACTGAGGATGTTTCTCGTCCAACCCCCTGCTTTAAGTAGGATCAGCTATAAGCTAAGACCATATTGCTCATAGCTTTATTAAGTCTGGTCTGGAAAATCTTCAAGGATGGAGGTGACCCAGCCCTGCAGGCTGCCTGCCCCACTGCCCTGAAGGTGGAAGGTGATTTTCCGTATATCCGCAATCTGGACAATGCTTCTAATTCCCTTCTATTTTCCTTCTGTTGGGTTTTTTGGTTGGTGTTTTGGTGTTTTGTTTTTGGGGGGTTTTTGTGGGTTTTTGTTTGTTTGTTTTTGTTTTGTTTGGGTTGGGTTTTTTTAATCTGAGTACTGTTCCTTGCTTAGCAAAGGCAGTCTCCTGATATATCTCCTTGTTTTTCAGAGTGTCAGGACAGATCCTCCTTGTGCCTGGAATGGTTTCCAGTAACAAGGCAATCTTTGGATGAACCCATCCTTGTGAGGGTTTTGTTGGTCAAAGAGAGCTGTATCTGGGCTGGTACTGAAGTGAAAATTCAATCAGGAAATTTATAACACCAAGTATAAAACAGACACTTAAAAGTGCAATTCTTCAGAGAAGTTTTTATCAGCAGAACTCCACTAAAGTCTTCAGTAATATTTCTCCTGCTTAAAAGTTCTTAGAAACATTTTTAAACTGGATACCACGAGTTTTAGCTTGCTGCGTTCAATCAAACTGTTTGTTATTATAATACTGAAGGATACAGAATTTTACCATTTCTAAGAGAGAAAAAGCATCTTATTTTTCTCCATTAAGATTCAGATGAAGCTGAAGCCTTCAAGCTTTGAAAGCTAAGCCTGTATTGTGCTCATATATCACATTTCCGTGCAGACGGGGAAACTCAGCAAACTCTGTTTCACACCCCAGTGCCTCAGGTCCTGCTCTCACTCTTTTGCTTGATAACACACGAGAAACAAGGTGCTGGTTCAGTGCTGTGTGGGACTCATGAAAATGTGAGGAGGTAATGAGAAATGTGTGCATTTCCCAGCTGGTGAGCGCTGAACGCTTCCTGCTCTACACAACAGCAGGTACAGGAAGCATCACCATCAGCACCCAGAGCTCACTGTACTGCATTTTTTTCTCCTCTTTTTTTTTTTTCTTCTTCTTCATCCAAGTGTCAGCGAGTCTGGCTGAGAACCAAAAGTCCCTTCATTTCACAGAAATTCAACAGGTAATTTATTTCTGATGGAAAGCCCCAGAAAGAAAAGGATCAAGTTTCTGATAAACTGTATAAGCTTATTACACTCTAATTAAGAAATGGTCATAAGAAAGACGGAGTTACTGGATTGCACGTCAGTGAAATGTGCTTCAGTGTAGTGAGGAAATACACATCTAATTCCTTGCACTATCATACAAACACAACCCCTAATGCCAACAACATTTATCATAAAATACTGATAATATTTTTCTCTAAAGTTAAGTCATGAAAGTTTGAAAAGATACTGTAGAGAAAATAGTAACCATAAGAACAACTTTCATTCAGCAAAGTTTCAAATCAAAGGTTTCCAGTAGGTAATGGTGACTTACAACAGCCACATGAAGCAGTCAGAGAGGTTAGGGACACAAAGCCACAAAAGCTGAGAGCACAACACCCATGGAGGCATTTAGGGATTGAGACAGACAAAGGAAAGACCAGTTATCATCTCTTTACAGAGCCAGTAGGCCTACAAGAATGGGTGTAGGGACTAGACTGTGTTTTAATCCCCATATGATTCATAAGAACAGGGAAAACATCACTTGTGTGCTCTCCACAGTGACTTCAAGAGCTCCTACCAGGTTTCTTCTTCACTGCTACAGCACAGAAAAACCCCCAAAACTCCACAAGGTTCCCTCGGAAGCTAGGGCAAACCCAAAAAAACAAAAAAAATCCCCTAAAAGCATTCTGCAGATACTTCAGAGAGACAGCACAGTTTTGGGCTGAACTGGAATTTTGCAGGAATGTTTCTGCGTTGCCGTTTTATAGTGAGGAAGTGAAAGAGCTAAAAGAGATTTCAGGAAAGCTCTGGTCCCTTGTCCTTCAGAGCCACATCTCGCATAGACCCAATGCCACAGGACTTCCTCAAGTGGTAGATCACTGCTCAAAGTTCAGCTTTGATGCAGGCTGGCGTTAGGCTCCACTTATCTTTCAAATCTAGAACTCCTCCTGTATTTTGAGGAGTCTGATGCCATTCAGACCTACTCATGCCTTACTGGTTGCAAAATTAGAACTCATTTTCACTAATCCGGAATGAAAGCTAACATGGAGAACATCTCAACTTTGAAACAAAACAAATAGCCCTCCAAAAACCCCAATTCTCCATTAAATTAGTCCAACACCAAAAACGAGATCATTAAAAGCAGTAGCAAGATTTTCATCTTGATGGCTTCACGATTTCTTTCCAGAAAACTTTTGCTTGTAGCAGAAATTAATTCTAGAAATAATTTATAATGGCTACCACTACTCTGTTATGGACTGACTACATAATATGAGACAAAATGTTAACGTTTCAAAACAGTATCACTGCAGCTCAAAAGCACCCACCGCCCTTTTTTTTTTTCATGCACACTATTTCCTCTCCCACAGAAACTAGTTTCTATTTCCCTTAAGTGCTAGAGAGATGGATTATCAGTAGTTGATTTCTTTAGGTCACCTGAAAGACAGACGCATTTCAAAGAAATCACTTGTTTTCACAGCCAAGCTAATGCTCAGCTATGTGACGGGCAAGGGGAGCTCTGCGGTGGGCAGCACTGTCTGACTGGGCCCTCCAGCTCAGCACAGACGTGGCCAGATTAACTCCAGGGAAGTTTATGCTCAACAGCAAGAGTGCAGCAAAGCTGAAAATCGGCCACACGTGGAAGACAACAACTTGCCTAAGCCAAAACAGAACAGTCAGAAACAAAGCAGGGCTGAAATGGAGAATTAAGTGAGGGTAAGGCCAGACAAGAGGGACCAAAAAGAAACAAAAAAGAAGAAGTCAGAAGGAGAAGCTTGAAATAATTTTGACCAGCAAATGGGACTTGGAGTTCACAGAACTTTTCCTCCTCTTTGCTTTAACTAAACTTGTCCAGTGTCGTAACCTTGGAAATTTTCTCACATTTTTTTCTCCTACACTCTACCAGGTGGTCACCAGAAAGAATAGAAAACGATGCATGCAAACAGGTTGAAAGCATCTTCTGTGCACATAAAATTGGATGAATTACTCATCACAAACCTACAAGAGAGCTGGAAAAGAGTAGAAACCAGCTGGTGACAATTATGCTGCTGTTTCTGCAAAAAGTTTTCCTCTGTCCTTTGACTGGACAGAATGAACTAAGAAAATGTCAATCTTAAGACAAAGAGGGTTTTGTATCAAATAATGGGATTATTCTAATAAGCCCTAAAACTGTAATGCTTAAAATATATTTTTTTGCAATTTCCTGTAATAATAAGAAAAGAAAATAGTTATTAAGCAACAAAAGTATTTCAAGCAGCAATTGGCCATCATGCACAAAATAGAAAAAAGTGTTATATAGGTAGATTAAGGTTGTGGGAGATGAAAAAGGCAGGTCTGTTACCAACCATCCCATGATGAAACTGAAAGAAATTCAGAAAATTAGGAGGGAAGAAGTTATATGAAAATCTTTTTGCTGGGTCAGGACATGGATATTCCTCATGGTATCATGTAAAATCCCACCAGACATTTCTATCTACAGGAAAAAAGGACAGTGACCCTGAATAAGGATGAATGTATATGGGTTTGAAGCACTGTATTTTTAAAGCTGAAAGTTGGAAATAAGTAGCACTTTTGACACTAGAAACATCAAGTCAGACTATTCAGGAAAACAGAATCATGAAAACTGCAGAGAACCAACATCTAATCCACCTGTGGGACCTAGTCCAACTCCTTCATAAAGCAGAATCCCTTACAATAACCAAAGTCAAAGTTAGGAAAGTATTTTTAACTTAGGAAATTCCATGCAGGTGTCTCCCCGGTTTTCTGTGGTCTGTAGAAAAAAAATGTTGCTCAAGCAATAAAAAAAATTTCTTGTCAGCCCTATGAATCTTAGAGTTCCTCTTTCCCCTCTCACTTCAGTTGTACACATACCTAAGTCTCGTACAGAGTTTTTCCCATTGTTGAGATTCGGAAACTTGCACTGGGCTCAGCAAGTCAAACCTTAAAGATGAGTAGGCTTGCACAGAAAGAGGGAATCAGAGTCAGTGAAATATTCCACTGAGAACAAAAAGGATGCCCTGAAGATCAGAGGCACTCAGAGGAAGAAAGAATTTGTCCACAGTGGGGGAAAGAAGGGACTGATAACCATAGTCCCACATTGACATGTCTGCTACTGAACGCAGTAGGCTTTGGTTTTGCAGAGTTACAGGAAGGAGGATATTGGTGCTTTACGTTGTCTTTACACTTCCTGTGACCATAAGCTAGGAGTTTATGTGCCAAACTTCTTCCTAGATACCCACAGTCCATCCCTTCTCCAAATCAGACACACACAACTCCCAGTCTTCTTTCCATGTTTGCTAGTCTCACATGGATCTTTACACCAGCTGACAAATAGACCTGGCTTAGGGTGAACCACAGAGGTAGCACTGATTTTTTTTTTGCCCAGGGATAAAGAGCACCAGCAGTAATGCAGAGACTGGGTTTTAGTGGTGTGGAATATTGGAGAGGACTCCTCAGTGCGTTAAGAGCATTATTAATTCAGGATATGAGAACAGCAGAACATAAGAACATCAGCTGATTCCAGGCAGTCTGCTTGGTAGGCACAACTTTTTCCTGATCCACAGTATAGTATTCCACCTACTCCTACTTCACTTTGGCTGTATTCGAGTCTAGTAGCATCAAGATCCCAAAAGCAAAGGTTACCACCTCCCCTTGGGTCCAGTGGTACGGTACCTCTGTAAGCAACAAGTCATCCCATACTAACACCACTGATCTCCTCCACCAAATAAAGCACCTGGAATGCAATTCAAATATTGTGTGACCTGGAAAACAATTCAAATATTGTGTGACCTAGAAAGAAATTCAAATGCTGTGGGACAGCAGCATTACCCTGATGTAAATGACAAGAATGCTATTTTTTCTTTACTCAAGAGAATATTTATTGCAGGAAGGTGAAGTACAATGAGACTCGGTAGCATGAGAATTCCTTTCTAGAGGAAGGTCTGACTCAACACCTGTTACGTGCATTGATATGTCTAACAAATCCCAAAGGTAAAGACAGTAATTTCATTTTAAGTGGGGAAAAGACATTCCTCACCTTGTAAATGAGCTGTCAACAGCCCATCACTGATAACAGGTACAAAAAAGCAAACCATCCTATTCTTCAAGGAATCAACACTGTCCCTCACAGTCACAGAACTTCACTGGTGGATTATTTATAGTTACCAGCTGCTATAAGTCCAAGATATGGCCCCACTTTTACCCTGAGGCTACGGAGCTCTAGGAGATGGAAAATGGTTTTCCCTGTTGCTTTTTACCCTTTTGTTGCCCTCCTCTGAGAAGGGTTTGGATGCAGCATCTCTCTGACCTTCCCAGCAATGGAACCTCCCACCGAGGACAGCTCCCAGCTGTGAGGGAACACAGTGAGACGCTGCGGGGGGCAGGATGTCGAAAGCCAGCAGGTTAGATATGAAAACAAATGTAACAACGAAACACTGATAACATCTCTTCCTTCCTTTCGAGCCTTGCTCAGGAGGCAAGAGCAGTCACCAAATGCCTCTGTCCCTGCCCAAAGGGCAGCGTTCACCTGACAGCGTGGAGATAAGCACTGTCTGCAGCACAGCCTCCGCAGAGGCACTCGGTCCCTGCTGGCACTCACTCGGGACCCTGCCGGCACTCACTCGGGACTCGCAGGCTGCTGCGGCCGAAGCCACCGTGGTGCTGGCGGTCTGTCCTTGCACACCTGTCTGCAGGCGACTCTCGAGCTTCCATCCCTCGCATCACCGCTCCCTAGGAAGCTGAGAAGTGCCAGCAGTCATCACCAGCATATGCAGCCCCGTGCTCCTCACTCACAAGCTATTTATAAGTAGTCAAAGTTGCACACGTTATTTAGTAAACAAAAAAAACCCCAAACAAACAAAAAAACCCCAACAACTTTGAAATATCATAGGAAAAAAAACCAACCAAGCAAAAAAGCAGAAATTAGGATGCTCAGGGGCTAGATTAAGTATTTCAACATCTAAATCACCATCCTGGACAGATAAATAGAGAGTTACACTTAATTCTCTGTCTTGCTTTATATCTGTGGCTGCTTTTTTTTGCAGTGGAACTCAAGTATGTACAAACAACTCACACCTCCCTCAAACAGCTTGTAATATTCACGCTGTGTTTACAACAACAGCTCTAACCTAATTAATGTTTATACATGCCAAATCACTTAAAATTAGGGAGGTATTCCTGAAATATGGCATTGTGTTTCCAAATAACCTGACTTGCTAAAATGAAACCAAATTAAATAAGTTCTTGCTGCTTCAAAACCCTTTCCTGAGAAAACCACTTCTAAATATTTTCACAGCACGTGTCTAAACAAACCTGTCTAATGTAATGTTCTAGTTTGAAGAGCAACAGGGGATTTGCAAATAGCTGCTTCCATATGGAACTTGAGCACTGGGCTATCCTAAAGTACCTTTTCCTTGTATCCTGCTGAGCTCACCTAACCAACTGAAAAGTACGAAATTGCAGGGCACAGGCACGCAACAAGTGAATTTTGTCAAGAAAAAACTGCAGTATTTGCAGCTCTGTTGATCAAACCAAAAAATACTTCTGACTTGCAAGAACCAATCAGAAAGGAACAAGAATTCAAAGTTCTAGAGGGGTTTGTTGTTGTTTTTTGGTAACAGACATACACAGTCACACAACCCCAGAGCAATTCTGCCTCATCTGGTTTAACCCCAACCACGAGACACCGCTGACTGTTTTCTTTCTCAAAAGACTCACGTCACTGTGCTCTGAAAGGGGAACTTCCAGCGTTTGTGATGAAAATACATGATAAACAGCTCTGCTCACACCAGCTCCAGGGCTGCCTGCGGCAATAAAAGGCGGCAGCAGAGGCAGGGAGCTGTCAGTTGGGGCTTGGAGGATTATCGTGGCTGAGGGCTCTTCACGTTAAAGTCAAGTAAAATGCCGGGATTCTTCTTCTCCCACAACAACATGACTGAATTAAACGGAAAAGAAGACTGCAAGCTTGCAGAAGGCAAAGTCCATAAAAAGAAGCAAAAGGCTTTGTAAGTATACACAACTCTATATAAAATTTAATGTATTAGAAGCGAAAGTAACACTCTACTAAACTTGGATATTAAGAACTAGCACTGCAAAATGAACAAAACCTGTTCAAAGCCCAGGACTGCAACATCATTAAAAAAGCTTGAGCTGAGGCATGCCAATTAATTAATTACTTTAAGCAATTAGAAGTAGAATTTTGATACAGTGGGGGCCTCAGTCTTTTTTAAAAAATTACTTGTATATGTAACTTCCCAGACTTCAGTCATAGGATGGAGCTGCCTCTGTTTGACAGTTTGAAGAAAGTTTAAATAGAATTTAAGTGCAACTGCAACTCTAACGGATTAAAAAATGTCTGTTCATTGTTTCAGTGGTGCAGATCTCAAAAGTTATTTGAAGTGCATGGTACCACACATTGAATCTGGGATCAAGACTTCCAGCTCTAAAAATGTCATGTAAGTACCGAAACACACCAAGTTATAGAATACAGTTATAGCTAGATTACTATATAGTAAATTATTTCATTTCTAAACTACTTGTAGAACAACAAATATTGTAAAAATATCTAGAATTTCTAAAATGCAGGAGAGGTGAACATTAGTAATTAGAAACTACTCATGGAGTTAAGGATTTTTAATTAGTGTTTGATATGTTTGCATCAAACAGTGAGGGAGAAGACACTTTGGTTAAATCCATTTTTATCAGAGGGACATTGTACCTGTTCTCTAAAGTCTTACAAGAAAAATTGCTTCTCACCTAAGTGAGGAGTAGGGGTATTACCATTCTGATTGCAAAAATATGGAAACAGAAGTACAGGTACAAAATAATTTTATCATAGTTACCATAAAACATTATTTTCCTGGGAACAGAATTCAAGATAACATCATAGTTCGATTTTTTTTCCATCTCTGATTATTTTTCTCAACGTAGGTTGTCTGCAGGATTTCAGATTATGACAAAGCCATAAATTTAGTAAAATACCTGGCATATGTTCCTGGAATGTAATAATAAATTATAAAATCTATCTCCTTCAGACATACAAAAAACCCCCATGGTTTCTTGCCTAAAGTCTTTTCTTTTTCTTGTCACCTTAGGCTTTCTGCCGAGGAAGTTATTCAATGGTCACAGTCTTTGGAAAAGCTCTTGGCCAGCCAAAGTAAGTCTGTTACTTCAGTATGACTGTTCTCACTCTGAGGACAGAATCCTATCTAATCTCACCAAAGAGGCAAAGCTGTAGCATTGCAGAAACACTGTCAGACAATGGGCAGCTACACTTCAATTCCTTACAGCTCTAGCGTAACATGGACACTGCCACAGTGTGGCTTCTGAGTTGAGGTTTGGGGTTTTTTTCCATTTTCAGTATAGCAATTAATCCCCAAGTAGCTTGTTTTGGTCGCTCTTCGATGCTTGGATAATACACCAGTTTAATCTGGAATTTTCTCTCCACCTACACCCTAAGACAATCCATTTAGGAAGGACTAGAATCCATGGTTATAATTTGGTACCCAGGGTCTAGATCTAAAAACACTGAACATAATTAGGAAGACTCCCATCAGCCTTAATATTAGAATATCTGTAGTATGCTGAAGAAGGGAAGAACAGTGTATTTTGGCAAGATTTTACATCAGATTTCAATACAACTTCTGCTATTTATTTTCTCCTCCCTGGTCACAAATATCATGCAGTAAATGATGACCTATTTGCGTTGGCTTTAGGTGGTCAAGGCGTCTTTCGGGAGTTCCTGAAGTCAGAGTTCAGCGAGGAGAACATTGAGTTCTGGTTGGCCTGTGAGGATTACAAGAAAACCAAGTCCGATCACTTACATGGCAAAGCAGAGAGGATTTATGAGGAGTTTGTTCAGTCAGATGCCATTAAGCAGGTATGTCCAAAGGCAGCCTGTGCAGAGTCAGAAGCGTGCCTTCGCTGGGATGCTCACGCACGCACTCAGTGGCGTGAGAGGAAGACAAGGACAGGTTGCAGGTCCCTTCTCGCTTCGCTGCTGCCTGCAGCGTGGCGTGATCAGCTCTCACAAAACCCACGGGGTGCAGGCCAGTCCTGGCAGAGCCACCAGCAGAGCTCAGCAAAGGCCTCAGCAGCTCAGCACATGATGCTCTTCACTGAGTCAGCCCAGCTGGAATTGCTGATGGCCTTTGGAGATTCTTTGTGTTTGCAAGTGGAAGAACCACAGAACATCTCTTGTCTTTTAACATACACGGACCTTCTGGAAAAGTTGAAGTTCTGTATGTTGATCATATTTAAACTGGAGACATTCAACACAAGATTTCTCTTAGCAACTGGAAGTTGTTCCTCAAAGTTGAGCTGTATTAATTCTGACTCCAGAACAAAGGACATTTCTATAGCAAAAAACAATTTTTGTGCCTAACTGGGATACAGGTATTTAATTTCCTCCAATTTACAGTTCTGACATTGAACTATCATAGAGTTCTAAGGCTGCAAATTCATGTTTTGACAAAGAAATATAGAAAGAGACTACATTTTTAAGTTAAGTTTTTTAACAGCATTTATTTTTTTTTCTTTTCCAGATCAATATTGACTATCAGATGAGGGAAGCAACAGCCAAAAAGGCTCAAGACCCAACTCACACAAGTTTTGATGAAGCACAGAAAACAGTGTACGTGCTTATGGAAAGGGATTCGTATCCCAGATTTTTAAAATCCAAATCCTACCTGAACCTTTTGAACCAGCTGCAAACCAACACTTCAAAATAAAGTGTTTAAGGCAGCAAAGAGCCAAGTGGACTCTGTAAAATATCCTGTGAAGAGATCCTCCACGGTGGTTGGATCTCGCCAAGGAAAATTCCTGTCTTGGGAGGAGGAGTAAGAGGGAGACGCAAACAGCTCCACACCCAAGAGAATGCAGGATCAGAGCTGGAGGGCAAGAGCAGCACAGGGAGAAAACCCCTCCTCCCACGCGCCATGGAAAAAAGTCAGGATATGGAAACTGATGCTTGAACTGCACCATGGACACTGAACTGGGCCTTAGATCCCAAAGAACTGCTGATTGTCAGGAAGTGCGAGACTCACGAGCTGAGCATTGGGAAAAGATTATCAAGTTCAGAAGAAAAACTAGGATGACTGACACTTCTGGGCATAACAAAATGCCAAGACAAGACTGACATCTCTTTTAAAAATCTATGAAGCCTTAATAAGTGTGAGTGTGACCTCCTCAATGCTGTTGTGCTATGTAAACATATTCTAAATTGACACATCTTAAAATAGATGTGGTTTAAATTATATAAGAATTATGTAAGCTGTATTTTTATTAAGTTTGTATTCAACAGGCAGGTATGTAGCATCTTGGTTGTTTAATTTATTGAAAAATAATAAGTAACTCTTCATTAAAATAGTTAAAAATAAAGATGTGTAGTGGTTTTACATCTTATTTGAAGTGATTTTTCCATCGTAGTTACTGAAATATTGAAACACAATTCCCTTCAGTCTCACCGTGCTACTACTTCTCATCTCCATATTCAAATACTAATTTTACCTCCACCGCTTCTCTCTCCTTTTGCCCATTTTACAGAACCATAATCTGAGTTACCTGGAGTAGGTGATACTGACTTACATAGACCCATCCTCACAACCCCCCAAAAAGGAAATAAATAAAGATGAGTAGGTCTAAATTTCCTTTGTATTTTCGTGCTGCCTCAGCTACCAGCACCCAAGTCAAACCTCAAACATAGAAAATATTGAGCCAACGACCCCACAGTTCAATCCTCTTTGACACTAAAGATGAGTTGAGCATGTGGATCACCCATGTTTGCTTATGCAGACAGGCAGCAACCAGAGAGACTCCCCAGCAGTCACACTGTTTGGGATATTGGCATTACTGATACTGGCAGGATCCAGAATGTGACATAGAGTACCAATACTAGCATCAAAGGTCTTTTCATTGCACTGCCAATACTGCATTAAATTTACTCTAAAATGTAACAAGTAGCCTATACCGAAGTGGGTAGTGATGAGAACTAAAGGAAAAAAAGAGTTGTAATTATTCTTGAAATATGTAACTAACAAGAGCACTCCCAAAACTCAAGTGTTTGAGACCTTGTGACATTAGAGCTTATAATGAAAATAAACCAAAGAATGTCTTGGTTTTATGAGTTCCCATCATGAGACACTGGTATCACATGTGTGGCAATACAAGATTTTATCTCACCCTTGCAAATTTTCCATTTTTCCAAAATAACATGAGCTTTGTGAGCCCCACTCTGTTCTGTGCCAAAGGGAGAAGCTATAAATTCAGAGACGTCACCTCTTGGTGAGAGCAGACCATGTTCTTACTGCCACTCTTTGGGGACTTTGGGACCTCCAGGGGAGAACCAAAATCTCTGTCAGAAGCAAAACAGCTGGAAGGAACATAGAAAAGTGCCAACTTCCACCATCACCTACTGTAGTATCTGGAAGCCACTGCAAATCACATCTTCCTTTCAAGGCTCATAAATGCAGAAGAAAAGACCTTGGTCCTGCAGTATTATTGTTAAGTTATGTGTTCCCAAGAGAGTCTGACTGCAAAACCTGAATGCTCCTGGAATAATGTAAACCAGTCTCCAGTTGGCATTCTTACATGAAATAATTTTCTAGGATCACTAGGAATAAATCTAATTGCTGTGAAGTAGGAATAACAACTGTGCCTCCCACACAAGGTGCATCACCATGTTTGCTCTGACACAGTTTACATGGACCAAATGTCTGTCTGCAGAATTTCAAGCTCACAGAAGATAAAAGAGAACTTTGAAATATCAGCTACCCTCTAAACAGACACTGCATTCAAGTAACATTATCCTTTTGATTGTAAATCCCTTAAAATATTATGGCCCTGATCTTCATTTGCTCCCCCTGCAGTTCCAGAGTTTTGCTATGATTTAGCCAAACACTTGTTTGAAATTTCTGGCTAAAATCATATTTCATAGCATGGATAGTTAGGATTTTCATTTATTTTTGAATGACTTGTTGCTGGCAGAGGAGACTAGCAGAGCAATTTCACCAACTTGTATTACACAATTAGTATAGACCAGAATTTCTGAGGAAGGTAGAATGGACTTTTGACTGCCTTCTACAAGCATCTATCCCTACTTCATAATTTGGTAGAGCGAGAGAGGAGAAAGGTATTTTTCTTCTTCAAAAATAAACCATTCCAGTGTGTACAACCCAACAACCTTGGCTATTTTCAAGTCTCTCACCTTATTTGCAGTACAAACCTGATATCAACTGCAAAGGTCAATTGCCCAGATTTTTAATTCCAGAGATATTCCAGCCCACTCGAGCACCCCTGACAACACAACCACGTTTTACCAAGCAAATAACAGCACAGCAGAAATTCAGGCCTGGCTCTGGATGAGTGGTTGTTTGAACAAGGTCTGAGGGATCTGGATGACTCGGACAGAACACACGGACCAAAGGACTCAGAGCTTTCTGGCATCTCAGTTCATGTGCAAGGTGGGTGCACTCATCTCCCTCCACTCATGCTCAGGAACAGCCCCAATACCACACACTGGTTTCACAGCTGTGGGTTGGGCCTTTTTTTAAACAGAGATTTCACTTTCTCTCTTTGGAAAAGATGTACCATGAGAGAATGGAAATTTGCTGTTCCATTCACTGTCTCTGAAAGAAACAGTTGAATCAGGTTGGCCATCAGCTACAGAACAGTGCAGGGAAACAGGATGCAGTACATGGAAAAGCTTTAAGATTTGACAGTAGTGACTCAGACTTTTCTTTAAGTGTTCTACCTTACCCCTGAAAAAATATTTTCATTGTTTGTTAATGTTCCAGTGGAAAAATCAATCACTGTACCATCTTCAGGTACACTTTTGGAAGCAAAATAACTTCCCTCTGTTGCAGCTTTCTTTACGGAATGATTCAAGAGTCCAGGAGATCCTGAATGTGTATTTAGAACCCTAGCTTTGACCTCTCCAATTTGGAAAACTTAATTACCCAAAACAGATATTTTTAATATTATCCTAAATAAAAATATGGTACAGCACAGTATAAATCTCTCCCATATGTTGAACAGGCCACCCATAGAAACATTGTATTATTACAAACAGTGAAACAGGAAGGAAATTAAAGCTGAGATAGTGATGAACAGTACAAATTCACCACCATAGACTCCTCAGTGCCACCCATCCCAGCCCACACTGAAGTAACAAGCTTTTCGCATGCCACCTTCTTTATGGTTGTGAAATGAGTTTGAAAACAAAAAATAGATAGTACAACATGGAAAAACTAGATGCTCTCATCTTCCATTCAGAGACATGAGTCAGTTGTATCAGAGTGTGTAATGTCTACAGATGAAGCTTTTTGAAATTAAATCTTTAGTCATTAAAACAGAGGCAGAAATCGAAAAACAAGTTCTTGCTTAATATTCATTGGATGATTTAAACTTGTCTTAGATGCTCAGAAACAAAGTTAGAGAGGACTTAAGGTTATCCCCTGGCTTTGTTTGGGTAGATAAAGCCTCAAAGGTTTTAGTTACTAAAAGGGGATTTACATCAATCGAGAACCAATGTGCCTACTTTGGAAATAAACCCATTCCCCCTCATTTCTCAAAACATCCCCAGAAGTGACCCTCTTGAAAGACCCCTAAGATGATCAACATTTACATTCTACTGAGCACTTCCCTTCAATTTCTTCAAGCACCACACAGCCTTAAAGCACTTATCTAAACTAGTTCAGTGACCTGCTGTCACATGGTCCCTTTCACTAATAAAATTAAAAATAGCTGGAGTAGAGCATGAAATGCAGAACTGTAAACCTTTCAGGACCACTTTAGTCCTGTGTTCAGAGAGAGAAAGAAACAGAGCAGATTAGCAATGCTTCTCTTCAAAGTCTGTTACACAGCCAAAGTACTAAAGTGGCAGCACAGCTGCCTACAAAACTCAACATCACTGGAGTCACAAGGGGTTTGGGGTTTTTTTTCAACTCACTATGGTCAGAAGGTTTCTGCTATTAGAGGGCTAACTTTAAAAATAAAACAAGATAAACACTCTCTGCATAACACTAATAACTCAGTAACCCATGATTTCTGTACTACCTATGGAAAAAGTCTGTAATGTATTTACTGTGGCAAACAGTTTGTCAGCCATGAAGGTCAAGAAGGCAGCTTTAGATACAGAGAAGAGACTCGAAATTGAACAGAATTTCACCAGCCATGAGTTTGGGAACATTTTTGTTGTTTATGCCACTCTGAGGAACCTGGGCACACTCTGGATGTTCAAACAGGGCCCAAAGTCCAGCCAGGAGCTCTCCAGGAGCTGGAACAAACATCTGGAGGAAAGCAGAGCCCTGGACTAAGAGAGTCAAACATTCTGACTTGGACCACACTATAATCAATAATTTGACACTGAGTTATGGCAAGATGACGAGCTGGCATCTTCCAAAGGAGTACACACTTGCAGGGGGTGTAAGAAGTTCTGTTCACTGCTGAGCTTTGGTGGAAGTGTGAACTGTCAGAGCTCAGGGCACACAGTGCTTTGTATCCAAACCACAGCACACCTCTGGCAAGTCTGACTGAATGGGTAGGGTGAAAGTTCCTGTAAAAACTAGTCCAAGCTTCTCATGGCATGGCTTCCTCTCCTGCTGAGAGGGTTGCAGAACATCAGGCTCACACAATGACATCACAATTTTTAGGAACAAAAAAGGAACAGAAAGGTCACAGAGTACAACTGAGGTCAGGTTTCCAGAAGTGCTATCTAGACTTCAGTCTGTTCTCACTCAGCAGGACAATGGTTAATAGAGTTTGCAGAAGTGGGTCACGATGTAAGATTTGTCCAGTCTTATTGACAAAACCTAAAGCCATGAATACAGAAATTATTCTAATTCTTCAGGCAGTAACTATTAGCAGGCAATGCCAACTTGTACCCAGAAACAAGTCATCATCTCTATATCCACAGACAATTTATTGGTTGTTTGATCGTACTGGAAGGACTGAAGCTGTGAACACTGTTCCCTGCATTCCTGTGAGCAGAACTTTGTTGCACACAGAACCTAACTAGTTTTGAGGTTATTTTCAAACATAGAACAAGAGAGTTCCCAACAGAATTTATCAAAATCACCAAGTAAGATGTAATTAGCGAAACGGGACCCTTCTCTGGAAACATCTCTGGCTGAACTAAGCAAGAACATCGATCCGTTATTTCTGTACTAAACCCACTCAAACAGCAACGAGGATGTGTAGCAGCCAGATCCGCTTTGTTGTCTCCTCAAGGTTAACGAAGACCTCTGAATATTTTATTTACTGCTTTCCCTGTGCTTGGGCCTGGATCTCCAGGCACGTCCTCAGCGCTCCTGTTTAACACGTCCCTGTAAGACACTGTCGGGAACACGAGCACCAGGCAAGCCCCAGGGAGCAGGGGGGCCACATTCCCAAGTGCCAGGGTGTGGGAGCACTGCAGAGCGAGGGGGAGCAGTGTACAGGCAGGGCAGCACATGGGTAGGTGGAAAGAATGGGTACAACACTGAGTGAGACAGACAGCACTTCCACATTCACTACCGTGGGACAGATGTGGGTGGGAGAGATCTTTATTGGGCACACCAGCATTGAAACAGAAATATAATTAGGAAATAATAGAAGGGTGGGAGGAGAAAAAACCCAAAGAACACAAAAACTACAAAAGTTGATGTTAGGTGAGTGAGTGCAGCAAAACAGAAAAGGAAATGGAAGATTGAGCAAGAACTCCTCTGGGAGAATTATCCTCAGTGATAAGAAAAAATGGTTGCAATCAAGATGGTCAACATACATTGTGTAAGCTAGCTGGCAGCTGAAGGTTAATCCCTAGAAAAAGAGCAGGTCTGACAGCTGATAAATTCAGCAGCTCTGATGCGATACAGCCATTTTCTCAGTTTTGATACTTTTCCATTTACCTTATTTTCTTTCTGGAAAGCATATCCAGCTCAACCACCGAATAAACGAAGCAGTAACTGATTCCTGTGTAGCACATCCCTTCATGACCCTAGGGCTGTCCCGTGCCCTGCACCTGGCAGCACCAGGAATCCAAAGGGAAAAGGCCCTGTGAGAAGTCACCTGCAGGTCTCAGTGTCTCACCAGGACTCTTTGTCTGTTGAGGTGGCCCTGCAGTGTCCCCACCCCCAGCAGGGACGTCTGAGCTGATGGACACGGCCGTTCCAACCTTCTCCTTCAGTGCGATACCAGATGACATCTAGTGGAATTTGTATGCAATATAAGGAAGGGTGTGATTTAGGTTAAATCCCGTAGTTTCACAGCGAAGTTTAGTGGTTAACAGCTGAACTATCCACTCTTATGACTTTAAATATTCTGGAAAGGGAAGTAGATGGGTAACCTGGGTATCAAGCTATAAGTGATGGCAGTGGAAAGAGCTGACACAAACACACTAACATCCTTTCTGCAACCCATTAAGTTTCAAATTTTTCTTTAGAGCATGATCAGGGATACAACAAAACATGAAATTAGCAACAAATCCTGTACCTAAATACCCTCCAAGTGCACTAGGCAAGAGAGGTTTGCAGAAGTATTTCCTTCAATTTAACAGTAAAAACCAAACTTAGGGAGAAAACCGCAGGACGAGTTTATTTCAATTTTAAGCGTTATTACAGCACTTTTTAATGCCTGTAATACAGAAAAGAAAATGTTTGAACACAAAGTCATTGGTTACTGATTCTCAGTCACTGCACAATTTAACTTTACAAAGCTATGATCTTACATTTGGTCTCCTGAACATCAGCTGATAGAAAAAAACCTAAATAGTTCATTATCATTCATTTTAATAATGAGATTTCAGATGAGTTTTCCTTTAAAGCAAATAAAATTTAGTGCAAAAAATAAGATATTTAGGCTTTTGCAAAAGAACATGCATAAGCACATATAAGATTTTTCCAAATATATGTAGATCAAATAGTTAAATACTGGTACAAATCACTAGAGACTATCAACATAATTGGGATTTTCATTCTGTAACTTTTCCAGAGTCACAGTTATTAATAAGGTGTTTTTTTCTTATTTAAAGAACATGAGATTACCTATAGACATTTTTTAGCTTGTCAAGTTCTGGCCCTCAGGTGCTTTAGTATATAAGCACCTGTATATGAAGCATTAGAAGCATGAGGAGGCATGGCACAACATGAAACATCCCACTATCATGATTATTTGAATAACAAACTCAAGCTAATTTGCTCCTGCCCATTGCCATTAGAGAAATCCATCCAAAGTCCTGTGTACAGTTATGACGAGTACAGAATGAGATTTCATGAAACAGCAATCAATAGAAAATAGACCACAGTGATATTTGCCCTTCCCTAAGCACAGGCCGAGGTCTCATGTGGTGCTGCCTGCTCCAACACCAGGTTCTGCTGGAGGGGAGCACACCACACACATCTCCTCCCAAGCAGAGCCAGTGCTGTGGGAAAAGGGATGTACATCTCACACACAAAGCCTGTGTACCAGTAGGGTGAGCTGCAATAAAATAAATGACTGCACTGCATTGTTGTATGCTCAAACCTCCACCTAAGTTCCAATCCTACACAGCTCCTGGTCTGCCTGGGAGGCTCTGTAAGAGGAAAAGAAGATGAGCCAGAGCAGAGAGACAAGAGTGAAAGTAGTATCACAGCACACAGCTGGGCTGTTGGAGGGAGCAGGGACATGACCAACCTTCCCCTCCCAACAGGGTCAGCTTGTGCCTCGTAGGCAATGGCAAATTCTCAGAGATCCCAAGTCACAACCACCCCAGCAAGGACAGAAAGCCCTCCAGAAAGATCTCCTCCTGTGACTAATTTGCAGCAAGCAGCTGAGTTAGTGCTTACTCTCAAAGCCCCAGCATCACCACACATGAGCCTTCCAGTGCCACAAACAGCAACTTCAGTGCTACTGCGTCACAGGGTTCCCTTTAAGCACCTGGCTAGGACAAGCAAAACATAGATAAGTTGAGTCTCAACTGAAAATGAAGCCATAACCTGGGCAACAGCTGTAACAAAAATGAGAGGACCTCACACAAGTTTGAAAAGGGTTCTGGTCTAACATCCCTCAGATGCTGAGCAGTAGCAGGTTACCCAGCTAGGAGCAGATAAAAGCCTGACACTAATGGGTCAGAGCAGAAAAAGTTCTCCCAGAGCAGTCCAAAGTACTTCATAACGCTGCCTGTAAGAACAAAATTGATTTCAGTGCAAGGGTCCTTGTGCTTTTTGTCTCATTTAAACATGGATTTCAGATTTCATAGAAAGAACTTCGATAAAGGGATGGAAAACGTTAGTCACAAGACTTGGACAATACATGCAAGATTTCAATGAAGCACATCTCCATGTCATTACAGCTGATCAGAAGAGATGTCAAGATAATCTCAGTGCAAACAGGCGCTATCTATCAGTGGTGCATCAGAGCCCAGAAGAGCTTTTTCTGATGGAAACCACAGCCACTGTTTGCCTGTGATATGCATAAAAGAGAAGTCAGGCACTGGAATGAGCAGCACAGGCACAGACAATGGGTACTAAGACCATCTACACTAAGAGAAGATAATGAAACAAAACAACAGGTCAAGAAATTTGGAAAGCTACCCTGGCAAATGCAACTACTAAATGAAGCTTTTAACCAAGGGAAACAACCCAAGAGGAGTTTCTGTGAGATTTTGCATGTTTAAATATTATCAGGAAAATATAGCACAGGCAGGAGAACACCTGTTTTTTCTCTTGGCATGTAAATTTCTCAGCATTGCAAAGGCATTCATGTTAGAAACGTTTCTGATGTATACCCAGCATTATCCCTATATATATATGAATATTTTGTGTAATAGTCAGTGCAAAATAATCTGAATAACATTACATGGGCAATCAGAACTTCTGTATAGCAGTTTCTCTCTGCTGAAAGTCATGCTGTGCACTAAAAGCTGTGGCATTTGGCAGTTTACAGATTCATTGGCACAGAAAACGGGTGCTGTAAAATAAAAATGTATGTTGTAATTCGAAAGGTAAATGGATCATGCTCTTCAACGTACCAAATCAGTTTTCCTGATATTTCTCCAATATAGAATATAAAAATAGTTAAACAGTCATTTCCAGATCAGTACTGCTTATATCTTTTACAGACATGAATGACTCCAGCACTTAGATTAATTTATTATTAGTCAGGCAATTCCTTCTGCAAAAGTTGCAGCCATGTGGCTTTCTGTTTGATCACCAGTCCTGCAGGAAGCACACAGCTCCTATATATTAAAGAACTTGTGGCCTTGTTGCAATAGTCTTACAACAAGCAACGAGAAAGGATACTACACTTTAGAAATATTGGGTGAGAAGGGTTCCATGATCCAAGTCAGGTTATCTGAACACTGCAAAGCTGACAGGAGTAGTTAAGATGCAATTTACATTTACAGTCGATGATAGGACACGAATAGGACACTGTGACAGGTAACAGCTGCTCTTGTGGGGGTTAGACAAGCCAAAAATAACGCACTGCCTCAGGGTGTGGTGTAGCTTTTGTCCTGCTCCTCTGTTACCTTAGGGTTAAGACCACTGTCAGCAGAAACACACAACGTCAGACTAATGAAACACAGACCTGCTGCAGTGGAAAGAAGATGTTCCAAATCAGCACTGGTAAAGATAAAATCAGCATGCTCTGTTCCTTGGTCTCTTAGGAAATGAGTCTGACACAGAAAGAAGAGTGAACCACAAGCCCTGGATGCGTGTGCTTGGAAAAGGTGTGTTCTCAGCAAGTTTAAAGCTTCTACCCCAAATTAAAATGGCTCCTCAGAACAACAACATTTCCTTACACAAAAGTCACTTCATGCAGCCATCACCTGAAGAAAACATTCATAATTGACACTTTGAACTCAGATGCAAGTAGCTGAACTAGATTACTTAATATTGCTTCATCTAATATTTCTTGAGCATCTCTGTATAGCAAGAAAACGACACTAATTTCTCCAGGTTTCAAAAAAAGCCACAAAGGCTGCATTTAATTTACATTTCAGTGGATAGAAGACGAATGATTGCAACATGAAAACACCCAAAGTAGAGGGCACTGGGCAACATAGCATAATAAAAAGTGACAAATAATAACCATATGCCAGAATTTAATGCATAACTTCATCTTAAATATGGAATATTGTGTAGTTTCAAAAGGTTACTTTTAGGCAGAGGGTGAAAGGAATAAATACCAGTGGAATGATTCAAAAGTCACAGAGACCTGGAAGAGAACAAAGTTCGGAGAACTCTGAAGCAGGCAGCAGGCAATGGCCACTGGCAGTCCCGTAGGGCTGCAGGGGATGTGAGCAGGAGTTGCTCTGTAGCAGCTGGGCAAAGCTATGAAGTTTCAATGACCTGCAAGAAATGTACTGGGTAAGACTCTGATAAAATATAAAATTGAATATAGGCCTCAGAGAAACAAGGAAAACAACACTAACGGCAAATGGAAATATTTCACAGCTTCAAAAAGCTGGGAGATAGAATCTTGTCCTGTGTTTTACCAGGTGCTTTAGTTTGAAGGAAAAAATTGGTTGCAGGAGTAGTATGTGTCAGTCAACCCCAAATCTGAAAGAAACTCCAAGTTTAAATAAATAAAGCTATTTTGATTTCAGGCAGGTCTATACAAACTTACAGTCCTATGTAAACTCAGCATTTGGCCTTGCTCGAAAGCCAAAGGAGAAGCACTAAACATACTTCATATGTCACAAGAGATTTTTTAAATTATGTCTTCTTTAGACAAACATTTTTAACTGCCTCATCCCAATAAACTACACCCTCTCTTATGGATATCATATCTATATAAGGGCAAGTTTTATATGACTTTTGTTGACTTTGAGAGACATGCTGGACAAATATCAATGTTAATTTCAGACACTTAATAACTTACTCAGCATTGTCCAGTTTACATTGAGCTCTGATCTCTGATCCTGGGCACCCTGAGCTTTCAGGGGAAAAAAAAGACTTCTAGTTTCATTCTGCTTTGGGTCAGGATCAGCCTTCAATCTCCTTTCATAGCTGGAGAAACAAAGAGGGAAAATTATTAACATCTCTATTCTTCCCTGAGAGGCATCCACTGGACTGCCTGGTAATTTGTTTTCATTTTTTTAAAGTTCTCATATGTTACAAAATACATTTTTGTCAAATGCTTCAGAAATGAGTCATAGATGAAGATCAGATGTACAAAATAAGAATACTTTTAGAACTGATTGCACTGCTATATGTATAAATTACAAGCTTTTATTTAAGAAAGCCAGAACTCAGCAGAGCGGATTCAAAACTCACATTTTCCATGTTTAGGAGAATGAGTCCAAATTCTTGTTGGCTTTGCAAGATATTCAGAGCAGAAGAAAATGGGATCAGTTCTAAGTCAATAAGGATAAGAATCTTATGTTCTGCAGTACATGCAGCTGAGCAGGAGAAACGAACCCCGCAAAATTCACAGTGCAGGTTTTCACTGTAAGCTTAAGATCGTGCAAAAGGGGGCAACAACTTCACAACTGCCCCAGGCAAGCACCTTCCCGCAGCCGCTTCCTCATCAGCACATGGACATGCTGTGGCACATCCCGCTGGGAACGCCTTGGATGTTACATGGGCATTGGCCCAAATTCATCCCGGATTAAACCCCGATTTGGACCGGGGAGGAATGTGTAAGCCAGGTATTTTGGGTCCATCTCTTAAAAGAATTCAGGCTGTTGGCAAAGGGTGAATATTCCTGTGGTGCATAAGAGCCAATTGGCTCCTCAGGTGCCAGCAGGCTCCGTGGGGGCCAAGCACTGCCAGGAATTTGGGGGACACATCCCATCGGGGTGGGGGAGTGCTTCCATCCAAAATGCCTCCAGCTGCTATCAGATCAGACACAGAACTGATTTCTTGAGACACGTCCTCCACAGCAATACCGAGGAGCACCTGATGACCCCTGAAACTGTCATTTGAGAGAAGCCGGGGGCAGAAATCCAGACAGCATTTCCAGCTACTGGGTGAGGGTTTCTGCACCATGGTGGTGAGGGCAGCCACCCACAGTGGAGGGTGTACAATACGTGAAAAATAGCTCCCACAGGACACTACAATTTAAATTTTTGAGTCCCAGCTATAAAGCCTTAGTTATTTTTGGAGAATATTTTCTTTTTCAGTGTAATATATGTACTTCAGCAAATGCAATCATGTTGCACATCAGTGCAGCAAGACATTTACTACCAGCACAACAGCTATTAAAGGGGCATTAACACAGATCATAATAACCTATTCCCTTACTGCCCTTCATATCTTCCTGATCTTTAAAGGAAAATAAAAAGGTAAAAAGGTTTTCCTCGGTGTCAGCTGCCCCATCATGCAGGATTCTTTCTGCTTAACAGATTAATGCTAAAGACAAATAATCAGAAATGGAAATAAGATGGTTCTCCTGATGATGTTCAGTGAGACAGACAAGATCATCCCTTGCTCTATACAAGTGCTATTGCTGACAGAGGTGAAAAATTATCTGCGTCAGGAACAGCAAATATGACTCTGAAGTAGCTTGTAAGGAGGGAAAAAAAAAAAAATCATTTAAAGATTTAGAGATCCTCACTCCCCATAACCACATGCTTTATGAGTTTTTACAGAGAGAAGGCTACGAGCTCCCAAGAAGGAAAAAAAAAATCTTTTAGTGGCAAGAGTTACTAGAGAATTATTGACACCACAGTTCAATAGTGGCAACATTTCTCTTACTTTGTATTTTCTTGATCATGTCAGACTGATCAGGGAAGCCTGAGAAAACAATCACCTAGTCACACTACTTACTTTTTCAGAGAAAGAGGGAATTGTATCAAGTTATAAATAAATTATAAATCATTACCAATTAAAAAAGCTACAGAGCAGGTAATGGCTGTTCTGCAGCAGAAATCTACAAAGCATCACACAGCACTCATATCAGTGCCAATTTTGATTTTAATTTAAATTTTAAAAAGCCCTGTGATACTAAGTAGCTGTTGACAAAATTATAGCTGCTATGAAAAGCAAATACTCAATGAGAAGGGATCTTACTCCAAATTTGGCTGACACATAATGGAAAGCACCCACTGGAATACATCCCCTGTCTTTTCTTTTACTAACATAAGCATAAGCATTTTTTCCAAGTTACCAGCCTTGGTGTCCTAAAATTGCAATCCTTGAAAATCAGTTGGTGCAAATGGAGCAACGTGCACTTAAATGGAGCAACTGCCCTCAAACATTTGTTTTTCCTTAAATTGTTTAGTCCCTCACCTCACTACTTCCATGCTCTTTCCCAGAATCAGGCAAGAGACTCCTACAAGCTTGTGAACTTATTGCTTAATAGCAAACATTAAAGTAAAATCTGATTTTAGCCACCTCCAAGGGCTGTGTAGGTTAGTAATAATGTGTCACACTGCATTGTAAACAACTGGTAAGAGATGAAAGTCTCTTCCAGCTAAGATTGCATTAACCTTTCATTATTTACCTTATGCTTAGGTCTTATATTCAGCTGTCAGATGATAAGTCAACTTAGATGTTAAAGGCCTTTAAATATTAGAGTAAGATCCTGTGCCCCTAAATACAAACATCAATGTTTCCTAAATTCTATGATTCCTGTCTCCAAAGAAGTTGATGTCTAGAAAGGCAGTACTTTTCTCGTGTTTCTCCTAAGCACAGTTTAAATAAGTGAATGCCATTTCTAGAGGAATTACATGGAGCACCTTGAAATGGAACAGCATTTGTTACACCAAGAAAAATATTTGTCTCAGCATAGTAAGCACAAGATCTGGGAGACACAGAAAAGCCTTTTCAAATGTAAGTTTTTAATATTTAAATTTGGGGACAGATTTTCAACAAGGTAATTAATTTTTTTTATACTTTGAGCCACAGCTAATCCTGCAATAATGCCCTCCTTTTTTCTAAAGGGTGTCTTTGGAGGAAGTGCTACAGTGGTCCCAGTCTTTTGAAGATCTGGTAACAAGAAAATGTAAGTAATTGTGTGTTTGTACCCCAGATGGATCACTGAAAAAGTCCCCACAAAGCAAAATCAGTAACTCATGCTGCATAATACATGCTGCCTTATATGCAACTAATGAAAAACAGCTTTTTGCCATGTCTAGCACGCATCACACTGGAAACAAGCATAGCATGCTGCAAATGCTTTCCCAAACTTGCCACTTCTGCCATCACACGTAATTCCTCTAAAGGCGTGCAATGAGGGCATGGTTTGTCTGCCACATCCCCACTTGGAGCATGGAATAGTAACTTACGTTAGCAGAAAAGTGACAAAGCTCCCTTGGGAAATCCCGTGTGCACCAAAGACACCACATAACGGGTCACGTATGCAGGGCAGTGCCATGCAGGGCAGCTCCCATATTCAGGGATGGGAAGAACTGGAGATGCAGCAGCAACTCTGAACCTTCCCACTCCAGCCTCCCTCTGCCTCATGCAGGGCTCAGAGCGCTCCCAAATTTCTCGTATATGCAGCAGTCCAGAACACCACTGCTGAATTATATTTTTTAAAATAGCAATGAAAAAGCCACACCACAGCACAAACCTCTAAAAATTATGCCTGAGGAACTGGCATTATTTTCAAACTGCAGAAAAATTACAAAGTGCAAGAAGATAAACAGCATTTGTAACTCTAAAAACTTTGCCATTAAAATCTTAAACTGGAAACAACCTAGTATGCTACAGCACAGGGAGAAACTCCTCAACAGAAAACTATTCAAAGAGACAAAATGACAGCAGGCGCAGCAGACACACATGTGATCACCACCTCTGCCAGATGACAGGCTGGGCTCAACATTTTCAGGAATAAGAAAGGCCAGAATGCTGCACCAGCAAGAAAGTTTGCTTTAAATAAAACACGTCTAGCTTCCAGCAGTACGCAGAATGCTGCCCTTCTTAAATTGCCTCCTTCACTACACTTAAAAACACTACTCGTTGAATTTTAATTAATTTAAAATCTTTATGACATCCAAAAATGGAAAGGTGTACGCACATAAGAAGCCAGAGAGACTAAACCCAGTGGATCTGCAGCTCTTTAGGAAAGGTGGGCAGTGTTTGCCTACCTTAGATTTACTCTGGGATTAGATTTACTAGGCAGTCCTGCACGTGCAAGGAAATGCAAGGTTGAAGTGTACGGGTGAGACACTGCAATTTAATTCCCCATTCTGACACAATCTAATAATATTTACAAGGTACAATCAAGAATTGGATTGCTTTGTAAATGTCCCTATTGCCTGAAAAGCACTCTAAAGGTAATGCATATGGACAGTTAATATAAATTTGGCTTCTGAAATATTTACAGATGGGCCTATGACCTACAAGACCTACTTGAAGACAGAACACAGTGATGAAAACATAGAATTCTGGCTTGCCTGCGAAGATTATAAGATTACTACATTGCAGAGGAAAAGGACTTCCATGGCCAGGAAGCTTTTTACAAGTTACATCCAACCCCAGACTCCCAGTGAGGTGACTACAAGATCACGAGCTCTTTGTTTCATAGAAGTGCCTGAAGTGCCATGCAGCAGACCCACAACAAATGCCTAGCACTTCTTGTATCAAAGGGAGTGAAAACTTGCTATTCATCCTCCCCCCAAAACTTTTTTCCACACAGAATTTTAATACTTGAATCCAAACCCCATCTATAGGCATATCTTTCAACTACATCTACCAAGAACACAAGGAAAATGCACAACTCAATTAAGAACTAAGTTGTTGGATCTCTTCTTTTCTTTTTAACATCAGATCCAGGGGCCATTGATATCACTTCACTAGATTACAGATGATGCCATTGCTACATATAGCTAGATATCTATATCTATCTATCTATCTCTCTCTCTCTCTATATATGTATATCTCTCAGTCTGGTCTTTGCAAGAGTAAATATAAATGAACAAAGTAAAAACTCTACCCAGTGCTGTCCCCTTTGTAAAATGGGCAAAAACAGATTCCAAGACATCACCTTTTTTTTTTGTTGTTAAGGAATACAGCAGATTTGTATGTAAAATACCTAGTTTTTTTCCCCTGACAAGTGGCTATAGAAAAAAGTCATTTCTGCTCAGCCAGACATGCTCTGTGACCTTTAAACATTCCTGCTTATTACTCTCCTTGCAAAACTAAGCCAACACTGGCTTTTACTGCCACTGCCTCTGGCAGGCTGACACAACTAAAGAATCATGCTACATTATTTTCTGGTTTATGTGTAACAATAAAATTATTATAGAGTCTCAAAATGCAGTCTCCCTGCTGGCACTGGAGGAGAAGACAAACCCAAATCAGCTGGATTTCCAAATATTGGCTGAGAGAAGTTGCTGCTTTAAATGACTAAACCACTCCCTCTAATCCAAATCTTGAGCAAATTTTTAAGTTCCTTCTGTTTGTTTTAAATGCCAGTTGGCATGACAATGCATTCTTATCCCTTTTTCTCAGGTTTTTATTTTTGGTATGTGCAGCTATAGGAAACTCAGCAAGACATTTGCACATCCAAAAGAGAAATATCAGTATTGCCAACCACAAATTCATTAATCAAATGTAAGGGCTTAAATCAGGACAGTTATAAATAAGCTGTGTGATTTTTTCTAAAGTAGTATGTATCTTGCTATTGGCTCTCTGGTTTCTGGAGCTTTAGGACACACCAATTCCACATTTTCTTGATGTTCATTATTAACACAAGAACTAGGTACCACTCCAAAAAGCTAGATGCTCACGAGGACACGAAACACAGTTTATATTCAAATTACAGCAGCATTTAAAAAGGGGACACTCAAATGACTCCTCTGGAAGAGGAAGATCTCAACCCATGAAAGAGGTCAGCACCAACCAAAACTTCAGAAGTCTCCTCTCAACACTAACAGACAAAGTCAAGCTGAAAACAATCAATGGAATTCATCATGAGCTTATGGATTATCAAAGGGTTCCTTTCATCTGGTGTTTTTCTGATCACCGGACCTTCCTGCTGTTACACACCAGCAGAGCTTCAATTTATCTGCTAAAAACCATGAATTGCACAGCAAAACTCTAGGAACTAAAACTTTTCCAAAAGAAGGTTGATATATAGGCTTAATTTTATCTCAGGTCATAACACTTTTAGTCCTTTGTTTTTTCCACTGGTAATGTGCACCTTCAGGCACTTGGACTCATCAGAATTCAGGGTTCCTCTTCTGGAATCTAGCTGTAGCTCTAGGAACAATTCTCAGCAGAGGAAAGCAGGGTTGATACCAGCAACTTTCAGCTACTCCTTCCACTGCAGCCACTCCATCCAAACCATGTCCACAGGACAATTTCTGCCTGAATTGTCCCTGTTCTCTCATTCTTCCTAGAAGTAGTGAGCAAGCCAAACTCATCCTGCTGACCTCCCTAACGTTTGGAGCCTTGGGCCCATGTTCTGCATACAGGCCCAGCAGCAGAGACCTTACCACTGCTCTTGACCTCCACCAATCACAGTAGTCAGGACTGAACTGGCTTGTCCATTTTTGTTTCAGATAAACATCGACAGTCCTGCAAGAAAAGCAATTATAAGGAATATTCAAGAGCCAACACAGTCCTGCTTTGATGAAGCACAGAGAATAATCTACAGGCACATGGAAAGAGATTCTTATCCACGATTCCTTGAATCGCAGTTCTATCAAAAGCTCAAACACAGTCTTCAAACTAATGGCAACAATTCAATGGTAAATTGAAGGGAATGGTTGAAAATGTAAAAAGGTTTCTTCCGGCACACAAGTGTTTAAGATTTAAAGAAGACAGAAGAAATCAGGCAGTAGAGGAATACTATTATTAACCTGTTCTGTTGATGTTAGAAATTCGAAAGGCACTATCTCCCCCTTTCCCAAGGAAGAGCTCTTGTTTCGTTTTCCTCTCCCCTCAATAAAACCCTAAAAACTAGGGAAAACTATGTATTAAAAAAAAGCAGCATTTTGCTGCTGGGAAATAAATGTTTATTTGACTATACATTACAGGAGAAAAAACCATCTGCACTGCTGCATTTGCTGTTGCTTTAGTCTTATAGTCTTTCAAAGTAAAAAGATAAATTTGAGATACAGCTGTTTGCTTAATCTTAAACTATGTAGTATAGTATTCATGTGCATTCATTGGTGTAGGGTCAAGTTTATGCTGAATTATGATGTAAAACACATGCTATGAAGGCACTTGATCTACATTATATTAAAATACTACCAATATCTTCTGGGTTTTTCTTCAGTGATAAAATGTGTTGGTATTTTGTCTTTTTTTTTTCTGGGTATGGACACACAAACACATTACTTTCCCTTCAGACTCCCTAAGAACTGGACACAAGCAAGCCTGACCCTTGAGCATCCTCCTGCAGCACAGACAGGTCTCTCTCACACAAACTGTCAAAGACAACTTGTTGATTTGTTAATTATTACAGTACCTGGTTTACATCAATAACTAAACGGCTCTTCCCAAATCTCATTTTTTTAAATGAGATATTTAAATTTTAAATTAAAACTGGAATCTCTTGATTCTCTTAACAGGTCTCAGTGTAGACAACAAAAGCCATAGGAAGTCAGGGACTTTTCTAGCATCCTCTCAAGCTGCTTTATTCCAAGGAATAAAGGAACAAGTCATTCTCTGACAGCAACACACTGATCCTCTGGGATGATCTCACAGGAGAAATGGAGTGTTCACTCAGCTGGATCCATTTATGTGACTGAGGTTACTCCCATCAAGTTGCCAGATCAGGCCTGTTAACAGTTTACTTTAAGCTGTAACTTGGCTGCCTAGTTTCAAGAGGCAATTTTTATCACAATGTGATAACCCATTGTCTCACCTCCCTTGGGAAAGCTCAGTCTTTCCACGGAAGCCTCACAGAGGTTCACTGTGGCCCTTACTTAACCACAGTGAAGTGTTGTTCCCACTGAAAACCTCTCTCATTTTCCAGTGTGAATACCTGTGCCTTTTTCTTTACAAAGCAAACATGAAAACACAACTCAGTGCAGGCAGCAAACAAACAACCGGGTTTCACTATCCTGGAGTGAGGAGAAACTGTAGCTGTTCTTTTAAGAGGTTCCTCTTGTTGGTCTAATAAAGAACTACATGTGAATGTATTTTAAGGTAAAGTTTCAATCCTTAAAAAAAACCCCAAAATTTCATTGCCTAGGGCCTCTAAGCAGCACTATTATTGTGGTGCACAGCACAGGCCACTCCTGCAGAGAGAGACAGTGATTTACCAATGACAGATGTGTATGCTGATCAACAAATATCAAATGCATAATATGATGTCTGGCTTTGTGCAAAGTTGTATTGGTAAATTGTAACTCCACGTGGGCCCTGATGACAACATGGGAATGATAACATGTGATGTAAGCAATCATGTTTAACTTATCGATCCTCAAGGCCCCAAAAAATCTTTTCATCCATCATTTTTTTTTCTTGAATTCTCAAGCTAGGATTTGTGTATATGTCCATAGCAGAATACAAAGCAAGTCTGAGCATAACCTCCTCCAGAACAGAAAGCTTTAAGAGGAGTCGGTGTTGTAAGAAAAGGGGGTGCTACTATAGGAGATAATCCTTTCCTTTTGCAGTGACCTCATACAAAGGGATTATCATACAAATATGTGATTACCCAGCTCATAAAACCACTCAGCAAGAAAGAACTCCACAGGAAATCCAGCTAGGGATAATATAGTTTTTGCTGCTGTTAACTTCTGGTGGGTGTACAGAGCATTGCGCTTCAGTTTGATTAGGCCTGCAAGATGCCACAGCAAAGAAAAAAAAAATCATAGGATCTCTTAAAAAAAAGCAATTCCTTCAGGGAAGCAAATGTGTGACAAAAGCCAGAGCAGAAACTAAAAAAAAACCCAAAATACATACAATAAATAAAGCAAGGATCACACTAAGGAAAGACTTCCCATTTGTGTTTGAATTAGAAATTGAGAAGACCTTGGTATCTGTGTCTAAGTAGAGGAGCCTCGTGGTGACCAAGGATGATAACTCTGCATACCCAAAGAGGCTCAGCATGCACAGCCTTCCAAGGGGTCACTAAAGGGCTGCTCAGGTACTGGGCTGATAGAGGGACCCTTTCTTCCTGCAGAAAGGAGATTATCCAGAAGGAGAAAAACCCCATCCACAGAGAACACTGAGGGAAACCACAGAGGGACTCACAAACATGTTTTAATGGCATGAAATGTTTAGTGGGTATTTTACTCACAGGTCATGAGTCTACCAACTCTTATTCTTGGTGGGCTTGTTAATTTTATATTTCCTTCTAGAAATAAATAAAATGTTGGGGTTTGGGGCTTGGTTTCCTGTCCCCTATGTCTATCCCACACTCCTCAGCTGGGGAAAAAAAAAAAAAAAAAAAAAAAGGTCCTTTTCCCAAAATAGACTTGTCATTAGCTGTTAGAGATCTTTCTCTTGCTTGACTTTTCTTTTGGGTTACCAGACGCAGGGCAATAACAGTATTTCATCAGATCATATGATTTATAAAACAGTAACTAATAGCAGCAGCAATAACAAATCACTGCTTTTATCATTCTCATTAACAGCACTTGAACGAGCTCAGGTACACTTTTCCACCGGCAGACAAACCTAAAAGGCATTTGCTCACATTAATCATTGAAAGCTACTGTTAAAAAGATAAACTTGAAAATAGCTAAATTGGCAGAATTCTTCTTCTTCCCTCATTTATTTAATAAGAATAAAAAAACCCAAAGTGGTGACCCTTCAAACATTAAGATTGGCAAGATTAAAATGCAGATTAATAAAACCACTACAGCAATTAACTGTATTCAACCCTGGCAATTGTTGACCTACAGAGGCTCCCTAAAAAAAAAAAAAACCACCAAAGAAACATACTGGACAGATGGTCTAGGACTTTTTTGGTTTTTGTTTTTAAAAGAGCTGACAAGTAGATCTCTTTTCCTTTTTAAATAGGAGATGTGTTGTCCTATTTTCTTCATAACAGCTGTGAAATTTATACTCTATCGTTATACTGCTATTTCCATGAGTTTTACATCAACTCTTTGTGTACAGATAAGTGTAAAATAAAAAAAATGCAGATTGTAGAACAGGTCTATAAAACAAAGTAAAAGTCTGCTTATAATTAGAGTCACCCAGAATAAAACTTTAAGAATAGCATAGCCTAATTTTTTTTGTGCAGATGGGTAGTAAATGAGAACAACATGTCTCTCCACCGTTCATTCCAAAGATTTCAGAGAATAAGTTTTTAGGAGGCTTTTCTCTCGAGTTCTCCTCACTATTTTTGTACTTCCATACTAACTCTAGATATCCCTTCTTTCATGTCCCAGGAAATACATGTTAGGCAGTTTGGCTCTAAGTGCAGCAATGAGCCATTATACAGAACTTGGTACAGTAGACAAGTGATCTAAACAAATTGTGAGCAGAGATGTTTATCACCAATCACAGGCCAGACAGGAATGTTTGGGAACTTACAGCCTCACAGGAAAGGGAAATGACTACAGCATTTCCAAGTATTACCAAATGTACAGTACTGTTGCAATCACAGGGCCCTTCAGAAACTGATGTTTGGTCTAATGTTCACTAAACAGAGTGCAATGGAAGAAGCCCTCTAAAAAGAACACTTTGCTGCATGTGCTGATTAGCTGGAACCCACGGCCACAGACCATAGCTGGATTTGGGCAAAGACTGCATCCTGACACAGGCTTACCTACAGTCTCCAACAATGCAGCCTCACAGAGGCAGTCAACTCAGTAGAATTACCCATTTAATTATTTGTCAGTAATTTTAAGAAGCTTTGGTATTAAAATCTTAAATTTTGAATTTTAAAAAAGTTACAGAAAATACAAACTTTAAAAAAATTTCAAATTTAAAGTAGCACACCCAACTCAGGATCTGATTAGAATACACAAGAGAGTCTCTTCTTTTAATCAAAAAGAAAAAAAGAGATGGATGAAACAATGTAGAAAGAAAAAGAGATGCAAGAGGAGCAAATGATGTATTGAGGAAGCAAATCACGCAGTCCAGCACTCTTAGAGAGATATTACATATCATATGTACACAGACTCTAAGAGCTGTGAATTCTCATCGCACCAGAAACGAGATCTCAGCCAGTGCAGCCAAATTGTACAATGTGTTCTTCAGAAAGGAATGCAAGTTCTGAAGAGCGCGATAGTGCCACAGTCCGGATCCCAGGCAGGGCCGCTCTGCTGACGCCTGCACGTCCTTTCCAGAGCTGTGATGTGGAACGGGACATCGGAGGCCTTCTGCAGCCCATTGGCACCAGGAGCTTACACACTGTGTCCTGAGCAAGTTGCAGAAATGCTTCAGAGTGGGTAGTGCCCCTTGGGATGCGTGGCGCTCTCCTGGCACCAGCACACTGACACAGGCAGCTGGACATCCTGTCCCTTCTCTGCTGGGAAGTGGATGCCACAGAAGATCCTAGAGCATCTCCGTAGGACCAGAGGCCTGTGCTTACACAACTGAATCAAGCCTGCTTCTTAACTCTATCAGCTGAAGGTTTCATATTTGCCAGCCTATACCCACCACTGGCATCCTAGAACAGCGTTTCAACGGGTTGTTTATCTACAAATTTATTTTTCTCTCCAAAACTGCCATGACAACTATCTCAAGAGCCCTGTACATCCGATTTTGCTCAACTCAAAATATGATCCAATTATCCAGGGACTAAGAGCCGCTCCTCATTGCAAGGATATGCACCTCACAAAATTGGGAAATGAGATGGGGTCCGCACTGAGAAGACTACACAAATAGGGGGTTTCAACCATGGCAAACCTCACTAAAGAGCTGCAGCCCTCCTTCCCAACCACAGCTCTCCAATGCTATGTCCTCTCTCTGGATTTCTGCATTAGGTGCACAGATCTGAGGATAAGGGGGAAATCCAGAGGATTTACAGCACAAGGCCGGACACGAGGCTGCAGCTCCTCTTCCACAAACACACCCCCTGTAAGTTGCAGGACCCCACAGATTCACAGCCTGTGCTTCTCAGTGGGAAACAACTCAGAAGCCAAATCCTAAAACTCATACCAAAGACCTCATGTGAGCATTGCCTTCCTGCTCAGCTGCAGAGAGCAGCAGCTCTGCCGTGGTGGTGAGAGCATGCTCTGCCAGGCTGGTGCCAGGCACAACACCAAACCACAGCTGGGAGACTGCATTGCACAAGCACCGGGAGTGCCAGCAATCAGACGTGACAGACTGCTGCTGCATCTTGCAGAGTCCTGAAGGAACGTGGCACTCATCTCATCGCAGAGTTCATTTGCTACCCCTGTGCTGGGTCCCGGCTTGCCTGTCTCGCGAGTCTCAGGCTGCTAAGTCAAAACGTGCCCAAAACACCCATCATGAGGGCTGCCACTACACACAGCACCAGCCAAGGCAAATAGTTTTTTCTCCCACACGCTTCATGTGCGAGTGTTGATTCCAGTCATCACCTCAGACAAAAACAGGTGAGTAAATAAGAACAAGATTTTTTTTTTCTCCCCCAAAGAAATTGTTACATGCTCAGTTATTTCATAGAGTTATTTCCTTCCTGCCATGCCATGATCTACTTTGCCTTTGGTTAGAGAAAAAGAGGACAGGACTGTAACTTCACCTGCATAAATTCACAAGGAAAAAACCCACAAAATTTGTAAAAGCAGTTTTCAGATATTTGCGATTCTAAAGATTTATCATTCACAACATACAATGCAGTCAGTTATTAATGAGCCTTTCAGGACCATGGCAGTTTACATTAATTCTCAACAGCCGTAATCATCAATATTTTCTATTAATTACCAATGAATACATACTTGGTTTTTAATAATTAAAAAAAATCCGCATTTAATGAAAAAACTTCAAAAGGAAGAAATACCTAGTCTTTGAACCATTGCCCATGTTTCTTTACTCATAATTGGGTCTGTTGCAGAAACAATCTTCTAATAACAAAAGAGGATTTTTTAACTAATATATGTGATCTCATTTCAGTTCAGATACCAGTGCAGAAATTACTTGTTTACTCTTCATTACCTTTTTCACTCTCTCACTACTTTTCATTTTAGCTGTATCTCTGCAATAGTTTCTGCTGGTGGGCACCTTGCTCTTGTTTCCTAGAACACAATTTCTTGACGCATTTATCTCGGTATCTCTGCAAATTTGTTCCCTAGTTTTTACATTCGATACTGACTTCTCTTTTAAAGCATATTTACCAGTCACATACCTCAGGATTTTAAAGGGTTTGATGTTTGTTTTAAATACCTTGATTTATATTGTGTCCATGGCATTGGTTCCAGATGAACATTTATCACCGCTGTTTTGGATGAGTTCATACTCTCCCAGAAGTAACCTGATGCTACTTTAAAGACCTCTCTCTGCTCTGTCCCTACAGATCCTCCCAACATCACCACATTCTCCTCATAATCAGGCTGGGTAACATGTCCCAAAGCACCACTAAAACAGCCCTCAGTTCCACAGTTCCTCCAATCAAATTACAATGGGGCAACTCTCATGAAGCTTTTGTTGCTGCTACTTCAGCATGGCAATTACTACTTCCCTGCAGCAGGATTTGTGCTAAAGCAGGATAAAATTGCTCAGAGGATGATAAATCTGCATTGTCTTTGCAATTGTAGCACACTGGATGATCAATTCACTGACCTTTAAACCAGGTAGTTTTACATTGCTAAGTAGGGAAGAGTGGGAGAAATCCACCTCTAGTGTCAATTCTAGAAAGCTGCAAAAAACATCTCCCAAGATAATTATGTTCTGTCTAGCTTGCAAAGTATAGCACTGCAAAATCTTCAGGGAGATTTTTTAGGAGACCAGACAATGAAGATGAAATCTAGCAAAGATTTGTATCAGTTTTAATAGGTAAATGTTTAACAGATTATGCTAATAATTTTGCCTTTAGCATCTTAGCCTGGAATTACTAATTTTTGTGCAGCGGTGCATGAAGCTCATGCTAAATGAGCTGGTCTAAATGATCCAGATAGTAGTTCTTCCACAGCTTTTGAAAGAACTCTTCCAATTCTTGTACCTGAACTGGGTCTGCCAGCCGTGTTAGCTATAAAAAGAGCTTTTCCACCCAGCACCCAGTGGTTTACAAGTGAAGCCAGCCAGCTGGAGTACCCCCACGCTTGTAGAAAGGTGTTAATCTACTCCACCTGCACTTCACATAAGCAGAAGAAGAAAGATCATTTCCAGGGCCAAGACCTACCTGACCCCACTAGCACAAGTTTATAACAATTGCTGAGAAGCTGCTTTGATTAATGCACTCATTACTGAGGCTGTTATGCTTTAGCAGTGATGTAACTGGACAGGGAGGACTGGACAGTCATGTGTTTACACTACGTTAATGCTAGTAGTCCTCATGGAAAGCCCCCCGGGGCATTAGCACGTGCTGCTTTCAAAAAAAAAAACACGTGGAGGAGTCACAAGAGGTAAGAAACAATGAGACACAGGCGCATTTCAGGTTTCCTGGGGGAATATTGCCCCAAATTAAACAGCAGAAAGGAGTCGGGGAGAGGGCCAGCTCACCCCAACTCGACCTCCTCCCTTCCACCTTCCTTCTTGGCCAGGGCCACGCCTTTAGACAGCCTACTCCCAAGCACAGCACACACCTGGGTCCCTCCAGACAGCCGAGGAGCTGCCGCCAGCACAGGCTCTGCCTCGCGGGCAGGGCAAACGGAAAAACCCCCACAACAGCGTGGGGCTCCGCTACCTGCTGCAACCAACCAGATAGACACTGCACCCACAAGAAAGGGCAAGTGCTGCACTTCGGGAATCCATCAGCTGCAGGAAAGCCTGAGGGGTTACTGCCATGGCCTTCATGGTAGCTGTTAATGGCCAATGAAACAGGGTTAAAAATTTAGACATAAACATCAGCTCTTTATTAAGACAGATTCTTCTAAGATTTCCATCTAAAGACAGAATATCCACAATACCACATCAAGCCATATTAAATTACAGTTTCTATTTCAATAAGAGTGCATAATTCTGTATTTTTATACTAGAAAATTATTTTTAATGTCTACAGATAAAAAACCCACAAAACAGTTACTCAATCATTTAATTATAGAGGCATTTAGAGAGGCAAACTGCACTGAAAGGCTAAACATAAATCAGAAAATTAAAGTTTCCAACAGAGTTTTTAAATTAAAAAAGTCAAATAGAATGGAATGAGAAAACACAATTGACATATGTTCAACAGGCTTCAGAAGGCAGAATGTTTTAATTAGGATACCACTCCTGCAAGACCAGAAATAACAAGAGTGAAGAAAGTGGAGAAACAAAACTATAAAAAGACTCTGGCTTCCCATTTAGCCTAACACAAAACTTTCTCAAACCCTCATAAACAATTTTAAAACTACCACATGTGGAGATCAGAAGTTTGCTTCTCTCTCCCAACTTGTGCACAGTCCATTCTTGCAACTGCACCAGCAATATTCAAGACTGATCACATTTAGTCTAGATGTGCAATAACATTACTGAAGCAATGAAAAAAGTATTTATGAGCAATGCTGTAAAGGGGGCAATTTGAATCCAATGGGAAATACCATTATAGAAATTCAGCATTCCTTTGGTTTTCAATGAATTAAAACGGCTTTTGGTCAGTTTTCCACTGCTGCTATTTTTATACTCTTTGGGGCACCATTCTTCCTTCTTTTCCTTGGCCAAACAGCTCTGTTGATAGACGTACAAAGTAGACCTGCCAGGATAGGCAGAGCAGAGCCTTGTCTTAGGTAATAACAAAAATATGGTCCCCAAAGGCATTCAGGAAACTGAAATTGTTACTGCCCCTTGTCTACAGAACACTACCAGGAAACAATTGCATCATTACGTTTGTCATTTAAATTCAGCTGCTTGCCATTATCCTTTCTAATGTGAAGTGCAAGATTTGAAAAGAATTTACATCAGCAAATTATGAAGGTCTGTGACAATTAATAAGCACTAAAGCTCACTGAAGCTAAAAGCACAAGGCGTACTCTGCTTCACTGCAGAGTGACAAATGAGATGGCAGATGCAACCACACTATCCAGTGCAGAGTTAATCCCAGACAGCTTCTCAAGTAAGTGAGAAACAAGGAGTGCAGCCTCACAAGATGGATGTGGCTATACCTATAACACCTACCAAAAAAGAACAAAAAATCCAAACAAAGTGGTGCTTTAAAAGCAAAAGAAAAAACTGATATCTTTGAATAAAAGTATTTTTAAAAATAATTTATATTTTTTATATTGTAGCAGTTTTATGATTCATACATCTATATTTTGTTCTTGTATCAGTCCTTCACTGGTACTGATCCATACTGATCAGGAAAGGTGATGAACAAGAAGCTGCACCTGGACATGGAATGGAAAAGAATTTCCCTCTAAGACAGAAGTGAGACTGCAAAGGTAGCTTCACAAAGAGAGAAGCATTTAGAGGAAAGATCAGGAAACAGGCAAGTTATGCCCTTTCACACTTCTCCTTTCCAGCCTCTCCAAAGCTGCATTGATCCCAACATGCTAAAAGGACCAGGTGTGTCTCTCAGTTGCTTTAATATTAAGTCCAGTTAGAAGCAGTTGCAGTCATTGCTATCAGCCCAAGCTGCCCAGAGAGAAGGGAAAGCCAACAGCTGGAAACAGCTCATGATTTTTGCCATGGAGCTGTGGGTCTTGTGCTTCCCTCCCTTTCTAATTCATGCTTTTGAAAGCAACACTACTGTCAGAAATCTGTTTGAATGCCCCCAAAGACACTTGGAAGGCCTCATCAGCTCCCAGAAAGAAAGTAATTACCCAGCACTGCCTAAAGCAGGACTACAGTTGTCACAGCAGCTCCCAGGGAACATGTGGCTAATCTCACACACATGCAAAACCCAACTGGACTTCCAAAATTAGTAACTTCGCCAAGAGCACTGACAAAATTCACAGCCTTTTTGGTGTATAAAAAGATTGAGTTAGCTTAGATAAGCTGTTATTTGTTTCTTAAACTGTTATTTGCTTCTGTACTTGTTTCAACTCAATTTTCTTGTTTCCCTTCTCATTCCTTGTTAAAGATCACATTTAAAAATATGCAATATTCCTTGTTTAATTACAACTCCCTAATTTAGTTCTTAAATCCAGCATCTTCCATGGGAGAAGTTTTACTTCAAGCGTAGTTGTATCTGTACAATCACACCACACATGCACAACCTGCTGCTGTAGCCCTTTTGCCTGCTCCTGTGAGTACTACAACATAATAAAGCAAGAAAACAATTCCATCTAAGGAAGATGATGTCAAAGCATTCCCAGAACAGGAATGTACAATAGGTACTGTCTGTGGAGGAGGAAAAAAAAAAAAAACAAAAAACAAAACACCAAACAGAAAAGCAGCAAGCCCACGCACTTCCTTTACCTTTCAAGTTCCTACTGCATCAACTTCTCTATCCACGAGTACATTCTGCAGGACCCAGGGGAAGGCTTTTGTTTTCTGTTTTGGTTTTTCTACTCCCCACCATCAGAAGCATCTGGCTTCAGAAAAGGTCCCTGAATAGTCCAGCTAATTCAAGCTAATTTACACTGGTTTGTCGCTGTGCATGCCCCCTGAGATTCTCAACACAAGTACTCACATGTTTTGCCTTAATTTTCTTAGGTTACTTTTACTTGCTTGGAGAAAAATCTGATATTTTATACAGTGCTTAAATTTCATGAGAGACCATTTATCCCAGCTTTGAAGATGAGGGCAGCTTTGTTATTACACGTATGTAGCACATAAGAAGGCCTCAGCATGCTAAGATGGTGCAACTGCTGATTAAAAATAGACAATTAACTGTCAATCTTCAAAGCATGAATAAGAGCTGTTAGGCACTGTTAGACTGATTTTTAATATGCTTAATATTTCTATGCATGTATTATACAGAGACCACACAAATATTTATGTTAAACAAGAACAGGGAGTGGTCTGCATTTTGTTACAATGGCAGAAGTCCTCAAATATTATAGGCATGTTTGATGTCTCTGCTTTGAATTGAAGTTGGAGGATTGTGAAGGGCTCAGTTAATGAACCAAGCCAAAAAGGTTTGGACTCTCCAAGCAGTCATCTAAGTCTAATTCTTAGACTTGCCCATAGACTGTCATTGAAGACCTAAAACTTATTAAACCCCCACAACTTCCTTATAGGAATTCTTTCCAGTAATTGATAATAGACTCTTAAAACTCTTAGAAGCCAATTTCTTTTTTTCCTCATTCCCATTTAGACTATAACACTGCCCAAAGTTCTGCTTGTCCTTGGTTCTGTCACAGTTTAGTCCATGCAGGGTGGCCAGACCAACCTGTTTGGAATGAACCCTGTGCTTACCCTCCCTTTGAGAAGACTGCAGTGCATTTGTTTAGCAAGAAGGTGACGTAGCTCATAGCTGACATTAAAAAGCCCTAACGGGTACACATTGCAGAATGCTCAGCAGCCAATCAAGCACCTCATTCAGTTCTAACACCAATAAATATTAAGATGTGTCACTTGTGCTCTCTTTTAGAAATTCCTTGAAAAGATGCTGTTATCAGAAGTGCAGCTTATCTCTGCCTTCCCACTGCTGTAGGAAACATGGCTTTGCATAAGGTTTCTTCAGAGACTTCTACATGCTGGAAGCTTGCCAGCTACTACTCATAAATAAATGTATGAATACTGACCTATACATGCAAAAGGGAAGAACTTATAAGTTCAAATATGAAGGAAGCTCAGTAAGAGTCAGAGTAATGTCGTGTCTAAATGGCATATAGAGGAATTTTCTATAAACACAGATTGAAATTCTGCCCCTCCATGAAGTATGGACACATTACCTTGACTCTCTGAAGAAATTGAAAAATCATACAGAAAATAGCAGCATCAAAAAGAACACCCCAACCTGATGAACTTAAGACAATTTAGGGCCCACATCTGAAGGGAGGAACCTGGAAGCAAATTTTTCAAAGTTCCTATGCAAGTCCCCTAGTCGTTTAGGGCCTTCTTTACAGGACCATTATCATTTCCATTCAGATCACTTGTCAGCTGACTATTCGGTGGATTTTTCATCCAATTATTACTTGCAAGGCAGTGGAGCCCACTTCTTCCCCCATGAAGACCCACTGCATTTCTGACCCGGCTGCTCCAGCCCTTCCCACCTGGGGACTGCTACTGGAGCAGCGGTTCCAGAGGGGAGCTCCCAGCTCCTCTAAGCACTCTCACCACCGCCTGGCTGCCTTCCTACGTGCTCCAACTATCCACGGCAAAACCCAACTTGCTCCGTCATCATATGGGAAAGCATCTCTTCGTGCCTGGAATGAAAGCTGAATTCCTCTCCCCAGTCCCATCCATTGCTTCCAGAATAAACAAGGAAGAAAAAAAAAACCACATCAAAATGACCTGAAAATGAACCCTCAGATTTCGCTATTGCCTGATAATATACTGGGTACAGAAATTCTGCAATTATAAGTTTGTTTACTACTCAGAACTTCTCCACAAGTGTATAATACCTAGGTATTTTGGAAAAATAACTTCCCACTGAGCCCTTCATTTATTATCAATAGATATTAGAGCTTTGTAATTTGTGACTTGCTGCCTTGAGGAAAAGAAGGTACAGTTGGACAGAGCCAGCAGATCCCTGCACTTAGAGCTTAGGTTCAGTAGGAAATCAATAAACAAAGTAGGAAGGAAAATGCAATTAACTACCCTTGGAAAGGTCATGTCTCTTACTCCAGTTAGAAGAGACAACACATACAAGAGCACACCGTCTCCCTAGTAGTAAAAAAAGCATACTCTAAAAGGACAGATGCAGCCCTGAGGCTTGGCAAGGAGCCTGGAAGCACATTTCTTTCCTGATAGCAGCCTTGAATGTATTTTCAAAAGTAATCCTTTCCTTCCCAGAGGTTACATGTCTTCCAAAAAGCACACAGGCTTAGAACTAGCCAATCCTAAAATAATGCCTTTTGCTGCCACAATATGCTGGTTATGATTTAAAGAGAGGCATTTAAACATCCCTTTAGAGGGCAAATAAAACTCAGGGGTCTAATTTGGCAAAAGTTGTTGCCACCAATCAATTTTCACCCAAGGAATTCCCACTCCATAGCTTTTTGCAGTCAATTGCTCTTGCATTGCTCACAGGAAGCAGGGATGGGATAAAAACTCAGCCAATATCTGCTTTGTAAAACAAAAAGCATTCCTTATTGGTGGTGTCTCCACACGTTGCTGGGATCTCTGTCAGTAAATACAGTGGACTTTTCTATATTTGAAATGTTTCACTTTTCTTCTAATGCATCCACAGTCTTGTAAATCTCATTTTGCATCCCTGCCTCTATCGTGTGCCATTTTGGAGAAGGTTAACCATTGCTTCACTCTCAAAGCTCCCTTTTCTCATGCAGATGTCTGAACAGAGCAGTTTTTCCACATGAAACTGTGCAGGGGCTCTTGACAGCACCTCCTGAAAGATATGCCAGTACCGCAGGTTGGAGAATTGACCTATTTGACCAAAAACTTCCCAGGTAAAAAAGGAGCAAAAAGCCTGTGGCCTCTGGTCCCAGCTGGAATAAGCCATAATTAGTAAGAGGAGTAAGACTGCTGAGTAAGAATATGTCACTGTTAGTAACTTCTGAGAATAAACTGTTTTATACCATGTTCCAGGAATATTACCAAATCCCTTCAGTGTATCGGCTGACTCAGTGTGCCGGTGACACAGAATAACAGTTCAAAGGAGCAAAACCAAGGAATTCAGAGTTTCACGTGCTAATGCTGCTGGAAAACTCAGTCACCTAACCCTTGGCAAGGCATCAAAGTACTAAATGGTAATATATCCTCAAATAAATTGAAATTGCACAGCACTGGCTCATCAATCCAAGAAAGAAAGTGTGACTATTACAAAGCAGATGTCTCAATTAATTTGTTATGATGCACTGGCTCCAAAGCTGTGGTCTATTATACAATAATCCAAGACAGATCCAGGATTATTAGCATCAGACAAACAAGCTAGCATTTACAAAGCAGAGTTCTTCTGCAGCCTCAAAATCAATCAGCTTCTTCAAAATCATATAAAATATGTGTTGCTCAGGACACTTGGCAGCGGCTGAGGCTGTTTTTAGTTTCAGCTGCATGATTCCCAGGGCTCACCCCCGTAAGGCCCTCAGAAACTCTCCAGCAATCTCCTCCAGTCTCTCACAAGCCCCAGGCTGATGGAAACACCCCCCATTTCATCCATGGTGAGCTCTGTGATCACCATGTCAGTGGCAGAAAGACTTCTCCTGTAGGCACAAGCTCTCCAGGTGATCTCATGAGGTGCAATCATTAATAGCCAAATTTCACTAAGAAAGCATTTAAAAATATTGAAACAGTGTTAATTGAGGCTGAGTACAGGCTAGGAATGACGTCCATCAGTTTTGGATGCCCACTCGTGTTTCCAGGAGCCAACCACATGAAATAAGCTACCAGTCCATCCTGTGCTCATTCAAAGCCAGAGGCTGACGTATTAAATTCCCACAATACACAGCTTTGGGTTATGCCACAGGAAGCTTCCACATCCCAACAAAACCTTGAAATGATGGTCAGAGCAGCACCCTCAGCTGCTGTGTGGAAGAGAAAGCTCCTGGTAAATTTGGTTACACAAAGCTGAACAGAAGTGAGCTGAGGCCAGCCAGGAATCCATTACTTTAGACAGACCTCTGAAAAACAAATGGAGGACTCTGGGGTTTCAAGCCACCTCAGTGTCCAGGCAACAGTCTTCAGAACTGTTTTCCTTTCCACTGTGGAAAACAAATTTCACCACAAGGGCTAAGAAATCATCACCAGGAGCAGCTCAGATACCACTGATTTTTATCAAAACCAAAAAGACTAGTGAAATTGCCATTTTCTGCTTTCAAAAGAAAGCTCCTGGCAGGTTCTGATAAGGAGAAAACATTACTATACAAAGCGCCTGTAGCCAGGGCAACTGAAGGGCTCAGCCAAGCAAAGACTTTTGTTTCCAATAAGAATGCAAGCAAGTAATTAAGACATCCATATTAATTTTGCCTTTGGTTTGTGGATATGTTTATGCCAGAGAACTGGAATAACACAGGAAACCAAACTTACTGAACTTGCTTGTTAGCAGTGTTAGAGACCAAGGAGGGAAGGAAAGGCAAGAAAGCTGAGGTTCATCAGGTGCATCTCTAACTGCCACATATCTCCAAGTGATAGCTGCCTTTAGTAAACTGTTCCATTACTTATCATGTGGATCTGCTGAACCATTTCATGCTAAGCTTCAACTCCTTTATGTCAAGCTTCAAATCCTTTATATAATCAAGTCCCTCCAAAGTAGGGGAAAAAAGAGCACCATTGCTACATGGAATCATCACACTCATTTAGAAGTACAGATCAGATTACAGGTGTAATTTAAATAAATCTATCCTTGCGAGTTTAAAGTCAGGGATGCTGAACTACAAGAATCCTCAGCCAGAGGCTCAGGTGAGATGTAAAGATTACCCCAGTTATTTCCTCACCATGCACAGCACACCACAGTGCTGTTCTGTCCCTTCCATCAGATATGGGCAAAAGCCCTACCCAAAAGCAACTGAGAGCAAAGTCCATTAAAACAAGAACCAACTTCACATTTCCAGGCAATTCTATGTGAATTACAGTACTTGGAACAGAAAACCCAACAACAAAAGTGAAATGGGCAACATGTACTCACCACTGTAATTGGAATAAGAGAGATTAAAATGTCTACCCACTGTACAAATAAAGGATCAAACCAAACAGCATTGCTTCTGGTTCCCAGGAGGTGGGTTGTACTTTTTTCTTGTTTTGCTTGTTTAAATAAAGTGGTGTTTATTCATTCTTCCATCTTTCAATAGAGCCATGAATGTCCCCAGTCAATGAGGCATGCTTCCACCCAGGGTACTTGGAAAAGCACTGCACATTTAGAGAACTCTCTCTGTCACAAACATTTGTTCAGTGGTGTCTTCAGAAGACCATCCATGTGATCCCTCTCAGGCTTCGTGTTTGGCTTTTTTGCCTCTCCTGAAGCCTGAACTGCAGGAGAAAGACCATTTGCTACCCGAGATCCAACAGGTTTGGCCACACAGAAAACCTTTACCAGGGAAAGGAACCAGAGGCTGAAAGCTTCTGCAATAAGATGTAAAGTAATGCAGGAGTAATGATGTTAAAAATCACACCCCTCTCTGCACCAACATTGCATCCTCAGGAAAAGCTCTGCTGTGGAAGTTTGTGTCTGTTTTCCCCTGTGAAAGAGAGCCCAGCAGCAGAGCTGCAGCTCATGGCCCTGAGGCAGACAAAGCCCACCTGAAGGGGAGACACCCACCTCGCCTTCCTGCCCAGAAATACCCCAGGAGGAGCAGGAGTTGGGAGAGACTTGACTACTCTGCCCAAGCTACACTGAGTGTCAGATTAAGACACCAAAACCATAGTAAAATTGAAATAAGACAGGAGTTGGGTCCCCCCCTCAATAAATTGATTTTGGTTACATTTTAAACCATGTTTTGTTCCTAGCTTCTGAAAAGAAAGACTAAAAAAATACATTTGAAGATATTCTAGAAAAGGAAGATTTGTTTGAAAGGGTGAGTGATGCCGTTCAGAAAGACATAACTAAGAGATAAATAGGTTTTAGCCACCTTGACCCAGGACATAGTCTTAACAGCCTCTACTGACCTAAATCCTTCCAGACTCCTCGCACATTAAGGATACTTTGGTTTTATATTGTAAACAAAGAAATTAAAGGCGATTATGAGAGAACTGTCACAGAAATCCACACATACAATACAGGATGGGAATACCAAGGCTGGTCTCCAACAGGAGATTAAATCCAGCAATTAGTTTAGCAGTAACCTGGTCCTGATAAGCAAAGCTGTACTGACTGCAGGCCACAGAGGTCTTGCCAGACTTAACACACAAAAAAACCTCACTGACACAAAACTTGCTCCAGCTTACCAGCACTGCTTTTCTGTCTATGCCAGTAGTACAAAATCTATTAGAACAGACTGTTCAAATTTGCTTGCAGATTTATAACAGACACTAATCCTCTGTGGCACTTTTTTGCCTTGTTTTTCTTTACAGATATTATCTTCTGTGACACAGCAGCAATATATCAAAAAACAATTATGCCAAACCTTAACTAATGAAACAAATGCCAAATTACCTCAAGGAAGGTTAACAAGAAGGGGTAATTGATTAAGCCCAGCTAGGTTTCTGTGACATAAAACAAATACACAACCTCCTTTTGTATACATTTGCAGTATCAAAAACATTTGTTGTACATCCTCTTTCTATAATTGTTTCCAAGATAAAGTTTCAGATTAAAGTACAGAAACATACTCCAACATTAATGTTCTTCAAGAATAATTTAGGCAAAAAGAATTTCAGCATTTTCATAGGTGATTTTTCATGACTAAAAGTCCCCATACTTCTAAAGAGCATATCCCAATTACTTCTTTTAACCTTATAATCTGTAAAAGGATTTTTAAAATAATTCAAAACCTAATTTTTATGCAAGAAAACATGTGGTGCAACCTGCTATCCTTTCCTTCTCCCCTCTCCTTCTTTATGGCTACTAAATGCAAACATTAAACATGAAGGAGGACAGAAAAAACGAGCACATGACATGGCTTGCTCACATTTGCAGGTAGTGCACTTTCTGTGTAAGTGTGACTTATTTCAGTGGAAAAACTGACTTACATGTTGCGATGCATGAATTTGAAGACAGTCAAGCCTGGAAAGCAGAGCTGCAAGTATAAGAAAAGAATAATAATGGCATTCTTCCCAAAGGCAGATGCTACTACTGTGCAAAGCAGTTGCAGAAATAACAGATCACACAACAACATAACATTCCCACTGCCTCATGATGAGTTTAGTGGTATCAGTAGCAAGCCCATCTCTAATTCAGTCTAAAGCAGGTGCTGCATTTTATGTTAGGCATCATTACACATATAGACTATGATGCATCAAAATGCTGCAGCTCTTAAGTGAGGCCCTCCCAGGTTCTGCATTGGATTTTGAAATCATATTAGATGATAAGAGTGAAAAAACAACATTTTCACTGGTTTTATTTCTGTTATTTCTATTTTTCATAAGGTCCAGGTAAACAGCTTCAGGAACATAAGGCCTTCCACAGGTAAGCAGCCAGTGCAGCTCACGAGGTGCCAAAGAGCAAAGGGACACACATGGGAGCTTCCAGAGCAGGTCTGGACTCAGATCTGGTGTCATTGTCTTCTGCCGAACATCCCTGGGTGCAGGGCACACAGCAGAAGGCAGCACATGTGGAACTTGGCTAAAAGCTCTTTCCCCAGAAAGAGCACAAAGACAAGTTTGAAACAGGTCCGTGTAGTGCTGGAAAATGCTGCTAGTCAGACTCAAAGCATCAGCTTTATAAACCCTGCTGAGCTCAATTAACTAATTAATTCACTTATTAACGATCTTTAATAAGTTACTGAGCAGTGAGTACCTCCTGTCTCCTGGCAGCAGCTCAAATCCATATCCCTGCCCATCAAGTTCATTTCTCAGTGGTCATGGGAAGTATTACAATGAAAACTTATTAAAAGAGAATAAAAATGCAGAAAGGAAACAGAATTGATAAGAGATCTCTTTTGCACGTGCTGGCTGGACATACCTTAGCCTTCTATTGAACCTACAGACTGTACAGAACCTCAAGGTGCTTTGCAAGCAGAAACAAGCTTGAGTGACTCATTACCAAAGCAGACACAAGTTCTTGCCTATGCTAAAGATGCACAAGTTGTAAAGCAAAAACTAAAGACAGACTCACAGGCTTGCAGCAGATGCAGCATCCACTGAACTCAGGGGTCAGTGGAAGGCACTGGTGCCAGCAGCTCAGCACATTGGCAGAGCCAGGTGGTTCCTGCCCGGCACCAGCGGCACTTTTCCAGGCACTGAAACACCCACACCACCATCACCTCGGGGCTCCTGAGACTTCCCTGCTCTGAACCAAATTCAGAAGCTCTGTTATAAGTACAGCTTCCCTCAGGGCTACGGGACATCCACCCAGAACGCAGGAAACAAAACCCAGGCTGTGGTTTTCTGCTCCCTGAAGGGGTTCAAGCTCACACTCCAGGGAACTTCAGAGTGATTATTCAATTGATCACCTACTTTAGCTATTCACTTAAGCTCTTTTTTTACTACTCAACGCCATGGCACTAGAATTCCATGGAACTCACCTGCAGGTTGTATATCCAGCCTTCTGTACTGGAGGAGCTTCCTGTAGGAACACTCTAGCCTCAGCTGCTCAGATACAAATAGCCTCTTAGTGAAGTAGAAAAGTAATTCAGCATAGCTTTCAAAATTTTAAACACTCCACTATATATCCTATACCAATGTCTTAAACAAACCCTTTACAATAAAACCCACAAAACTTCTCCTTTTCCAAACACACCCCCTCCTACCACACAAAACCTCCTGTAACTTCAGCATCTTTATATAACAGCAGTTAATTGCTCAATTAGCAGTTATCAAATCACCTGTTTACTGTTTAGGACAGCCCCAAACCAATGGGGAATGAAGACTGAGCAGCAGCAGCTGCTCAGTGAGCTGTTAAACCCCACCTGCTGTGGGGCAGGAACAGCTATTTGTTCCTAATTAGCCTACCCTTACTCAAACTACCTATACAGCTAATTTTGGATGTCAGTGTATCCACACAAAATTATGGCATATTTTTCCTGGTATTTGCTGTCTATGGTGCTCTCTAAAATACATTTCTGTCTAGTTTGAAGAACTGCATTTCATTTACAAGTACATATCCTTCGCATGCAAAGAAAACATGGTGTTAAACTTGGATTTATGGCAAGACCCCTTGACATAACAACGGACTTGGAATACTACAGAAACCTGAACCAGCCCTTCCAATACGGACCATTAAATAAAGAGAACTTCCTGCTTGCAGTCTCTGTCTCCAGGAGAATAGCTCTCTGCTCTTCTTGCAAAGCAGCTGAGTAACTGTAATCTGCAATGAGTTGCAGTCACTCTCTCCTGATTTGTAATCACTATCAGCAAAAGGAGAAAAGCTTTACAGAGCCTGCCAAATAATTCAGCACAAATTTCCAGTAAAGATGGACCGGCGGAAAGGCCTGGCCAAATTCCTTCTCAGTTCAGAGAGAATACAGAGCAGGAGATTGAAATGTGGTGATCTGAGCCTGTCCTTGTTTCCTTTACACAAGTTCCATCACAGGATAGCCATCATAATTCCTGTCTGCAGAATCCATCAAGTAGCAATGGCTTATACACTTCACTTCAAGAAAACTGTGCCAAACCTCCAAAAACCAGCTGCCAAAGGTTAGATTCTTGTCTGTGTTTATAGTTGTATGACCCACATTTGATTAGCTCCAATGAGTTTTGGTTTAGAGGCAGGAGTCACAACTGCGCAAGGTTTCAATTACATATTTGGTCACTCTGCCCTTTCCTGAATTCCAGCCATTTCCTTGCATGCTTATACACAAATTTGGAAGCTTTTAGGGAGGTAGAGTGAAACATAAACCTCCCCAAGCTAACAAGGGATAACTAAACCCCCAAAGCATCATAAGAAATCATTTCAGTGGGAGAAGCCCTTTGCCACAGGATTGGAGTTTGGTGGGTAACTGACAACTGTGCACGTGGCTGAGTCAACACTGGCTGGTAATAAAGTGATTTTAATGAGCTGCTGTGATTTTCACATCACACGTGACTGCTACAGTATGTCTTGCCAAATAGTAATATAGTTTTGTCTAAAAATGGTGCATTAATTTCCAGTAATAGTAGCACATCCTCAATATCAGTTTAAGAAAGAGGATGGAACACAAAAAGCACATCTGATGCCCATGAAAATATATTCTTTTCAAATCAAATTAGTCTCTAAAATATGCTTTGTTGACTAAATTCTGGCACCAGGCTATGAAACAGTTTGAACTTACAAGAGAACATGGGATAAGACTAATTTTCATAACCTTTGTGGTTCAGTACATTCCGTTTGTACTGCAGCTTTTTCAGATTTATTGCAATTTCGGCTCAGCTCAGTATGTCCTACACAGAGGAACCTGTCTCACCTACACTGTGAGCTCTCCAAGCTCATGGAGATGGACAAACAAAATTTTGTATACTTTCTCCTGCTTATCTTTCACTTAGTCCAGTCTTCAGTATTTGTAGCATTTATAGTATTTGGTGCAATCCACAAATACTGCCCCTACTCCTTAAGTTTCCTTTTCACTCACAAAAGGAAGGGAAAATGCTTCTGTTGAGAAAAAAGAAATTTCTTTGCAAGAGTACACTAAGCCCTACAGCCCTCCTTTTACATGTACAGCTCAAAACTATGCAGCAAATCCTGGCTGTAGGCATGGGCATTATAAAACTAAGCAATTCATCCTCAAAGGAACTGCTTGCCAAATTTGCTGGTCCAAAACTGGCCTCCCATTTCCTATTCCACTCTAAACATGTACACAGTTGAAAAGAAGTAGTTATGGCACTCTGTAGTCCACATCTTAACCAGTATCCTTCCTGATCTTCTCAATGTCTTGTTTCGTTTTTCTGCCTCTTACATTTCGCTCTACCACTCTGCTGTTTTGCAGTTACATTCTCAAAATAAATCACCTCCGAATTTTATCTTTCCCCCATTAGAAGAAGGAACAGTTTGTGTCCTGCTACTAATTTATTCTTTCAGCTTTCCTTTCCTATTGCAGGGATGACTCAGCTGATAACGAAACAACTGCTAAAACCTCACAGCCTAAACCAGCAATTTTAGTTTGTCTTGACCTGATATGCTGCACATCTTGACAGGGTCTTGGGTGCTGGCAGCTGAGTTCTCATCCCTGCAGACAGCTGAAGGCAGGAACTGCTGTATTCATCCAGAGAATGAAGACTCTACTCTTCAGTTGGATTTTAAGGACTTTTTCCCCAGGCTTTGAGAGGACTGCAGCAGTTCCATGTTTTTGTCATGAGTTTGCTAGTAAAGCTCGTCAGACGTGCTAGAGGAAGTCGGTCAGACCTCGAATGCATCCTTCTGTGTAAGATTTCCAGCCTCATCCCTATGAAGTGAGGATTAAATAAACCTTTTGGTTAATAATGTAAAATATTATTTTATGCAATGTAACACTTATCAGAGAAGTTTACCTGGAAATAATGTCCAGTGTTTACACCGTGATTAGCAAGATAAAGCCAGGAAATCACAAATAGGAAAAAGCTGTTTTATTTTATGGGTTAAACAAGCCCTCTGACTCATTCTCTGAGAGTTAAAAGAGTAAGCACATAGCTTTTCTGGGCACAGGATAGTGGCACAGCAATTAGACAGCAACTAGAGGGCTGTAACAAGATGGTCTTCCTGGAATTAGTTCCTTATAGTCATCAACAATATCTGTGAACAGGCTGCATTTCGTGGCTCAGTATCTCTATGGCAATGACTATTTGTGAAGGCTCTATATTCAATCCACAGGGATTAAGGAAATGTTAATAAATATTGTCAGATAAGAGAACCTTCCTGAAGACACTCCAGAAGGGCAGTTGCCCCTCCAGCATGGGAGCTGCTGCCTCGAGGCCTCTGGACTGTCAGAGTTTGGAATTGGCTTTAGGGGATCCCCAGCCAGCCCTGCTTAGTGTGGTGGGGACAAGCCTGAGAAGCTGTTCTTGCTTAAATAACAAAGCCCACCTTGCTATTATCATCTTTAAATATGCTTTTATTTGTCACTAGGTCTACAAGCAATTCTCCCCCAAGACAATGATTAATTGTGAATATTTACTTCCATGAAGACAAAAGAAGAATTTCTTTCACATCCACCCTTTCCAGCCTCCTCCAGAACAGAAGAGCAGCTCCTGCCTGCAAACCATCCTGTCCTTTTCTTGGTTGTTTTGGGGGGTTTTGGGTTTATGGGGGGAGGGTTTATGTGTGTGGGGATTTTCTAGGTTTTGGTAGGGTTTTTTGTTTGTTTTTTTCAAAATCTCTTTCCTTGATGGTCAGTTCCTCAAATCTGGCTTATTGCTTATTGATGTGGGGGGTTTTGGCTTTTTGGTTGTTTAACGCAGTCCAAGTGTGTCATCTTGTCTTGCCTACCTGGCACTTCTGAATTTTCTGAGCTTATATGACAGAATTTTCTCCTCTCCAAACAGTTACCATGATGCTCTTCATGTCCGAAAATCCTTCCCTGGGTTTTGGAAAGGAAGACATCTCTGGCACTGAGCCTAGAGCTGCATGAAGAAAACAGGCCAATGACTCCTCATAATTCTTCCTCTGCTTCCCCTGTTTACAGATAAACTACACAGATGTTAAGTGGGACCATCTTAAATCCTTTGGTCAACACGGTGATTTTGCACAAAAGTGTATTAACTTCCCATCTTAAACAACTATCCAAAAATAAATTAAACTAAACAATGCTTTTAGACTTCAACTTTACTCCAGTATCAGAGGGCTGTTATTCAAAAAACATCTCACTGGAAGAGGCTTTTATAAAGCCTCTTCTGTCTGGTTATGAGAAGAGCTGAGATACAGGGCACAAAACGTCTCCTAGAAGTACCACACAATTATAAGGGAAATGGAAGACAAATGTTTTGGAAATGAGACAATAGATATCTTTTCCTGAGAACTGGAAATCCGGTCCTTGAGGTTGGCTCCTGTTAGGAGAAGGCCCTCCTGGACTCCTTAAGCAACTTTGCCACTAATATGTCATAACTTTAAGCAGCAAAGCTGTACAGTAAAATAGGTTTGACTGTTAGTGATCCTACACAATGAGAAGAAAATGGCACATGACAGAAATTGTGCATTTTGGAATTTTCAGCATCCCCATGACATCCATTTACAGCAAACCAACCAAAATTCCAATGTTTATACCACCAAAGCCAAGCCAAAGTACATAGTCAGTAGAAACCAGATTATATAGTGCTGTTTACACTCTTGCAGGCACTGAAAACTTCCCTGGTATGAAGGTCTGCACGTAATTGTTGATACCTTCTGAGGCACTTGCTGCCTTATTAAAATCAGGAAGCAATAATTCTAGAGGACCGATCACATTCTGGCAACTTTCACACACATCCCACAAAGCTGGCACTTCCACAAAATACTGGGTGGCGAATTTGGTGCCAATTTGTTATTTTAACAAGGAATTTCTAGTTTAAAAAAACCTAGACAAGGAGTTGCCTTATTCCTGTTGTAGCATTTCTCACGTTGTTAGAGTGAGCCTGGAGAGGCAAGAGCGCACTCACCACTTGGTTAGAGAAGGAATATTTTTCAGGTCATTCTTAGAATATATTTGGAGAAAAGGAGTTAAAAGAACACTCTTGTTATTTTTTCTTGCTTCTTTCCCAGCAAATTTGCAAGAAGAAACTTCGCTGGAAAAAGAGCTCTGGCAGCCTTCCTTTCTCTGCTATTTTAAATCTACCTGTGGCCGATTCTTTTGATACTGCACTGCAAGAGACAGGAACATTTAATTCAGGCAGCCCTAAGAGCCTTTAAATATCATACTAGGAAGTTTGTTTTCCACTTTTTAAATATGAGATTGGATTATTTTAGCATCTTCCTGCAGTGAGACTCCTTATCTCTTTTTGATCTTGGAATGCATGTGATCAAAATAATACTAATGTTCTCCAAAGTACCTTCTAAAAATGTAAGATGTTCGTGCCTCTTGGAGCTTGTGCCTCTCCTGTTCCTTCCCAGGGACTGGAGGAATGTGAGAACTTCAGAACTGAAATCTTCACTGCACAAGCAGATTGCTTTTATTTTTAACAAGCACCCCAAATACAACTTGCTGTGCCTTTTGTATAATAAACATTATAATAAACCAGCACTAAAACTAAGCCACTGCCACTGCAGCCTGACCACAGCAGGACCCATGACAAGCTCAAACCCTGCACAGAGATGGGATGTGCTGCTGAAGCACCTGCTTTCTGAAACGTACCTGAGATCCTGTCTGTGGTGCCCAGCCCACATGACACTCACTCAAAAACATTCCTAACTTGCTGGACCCTGTTAGCCTGTGGGCCATGCCAAGTCCATCAGTAATATTGTCAGCCCCTGTCCCCAGCTCCCTCTCTCAATAAAATGCAGCTGAGGTCACCAGCACCACCTGCTCCTGCAGCTTTGCTGGCCAGCCAGGACCCCTCTAAGCAGTGCTGTCAGCCTGCCTGTGCTGAGCCCCCTGCCCAGCCCCATCCGAGGCTGACAGCTGCTTTTGGAACATCTGTATAGGCTGCACTGCACTGGCATTCCTGCCACAGCATTTCTCACATGTTGCTTTATTCCCAAGAGCTAGTTTGTTATCTTGGGGAAAAAAAAAAGTCAATAAATAGGACAAATAAATCAGAAACACGGGCATATTTTTATTTGGAGGTTAAAACCTGGCCATCTCACAAGGACTCCAAACTGTGCCAAGTGTACTTTAATGGGGCACATAATGAAAAGAAAAAAGAGTATTTTATGCTATCTGTATCCATGGTGAAATCTGCTGATCAGAAATATGGGAAGGCTGGTGTTTTCTGCTTGTAAAGGAAAGAAATAATAACTGGCTTCTCCAGTGTCCATCAGTTCAGGGCTAAAAGGAAATGTTTCACAGGGCAGGGAAGTTTTTTGAAATGCTTTGCTCAATCTAGCTGCTGTGTTGGACTTCTTTTTTCTTTTAAAAGTTACAGAGTCCCAAGGAAGACAAAGCGAAAAGTCATGATTCTAGATGCAAACTAAACATTGTGCCATGGGACCACCTCCAATCTTTCAACCCAGCCCTGTTTCTCATTGTTCCAACACACACTTCTGAAAACTGGCTTCATTCTTATTGCATCAATTATCACCAAAAAGGAGAAGTCATTTGATCAACATAATACCTGTTTTTCCTTCTAAATGTCTGTCCCTCAGAACATCCTTCTGTAGGTGTCCCAAACTCCAGGCAAGGAATTTGCAAAGGAGTAATCTCCCCATTTCTTGGGGTATAATGCCATCCAGCCAAGGCAGTGCAGGACATAAAGATGCACGGACAGGAGCTTTACCCAGAACCATCTGCCCATTATTCCTCTCGGGTCAGATCCAGTGACTGGGAAAGGGACAAAAGTACCAGTTTGGCACTGGAGTAGCCAGCTGAATCACACCCAGAGGCTACATGAGGGTCAGACCCAGAGCAGCAAGACCACTCCTGCAGAAGCAAATCACCATTCGCTGTGTTTAGCTGTCAGGTGAAACCCCATCCCTCCACATGCCTTTCTCAGATGCACAAGGAGTAAGGCTGAGGGACAGCTGGCCTCTTCCAGCAGGAACATCTGGGAGTTATAGCGGCTGAAATGGCTCATGTTTGAAGTCACTAATGATTGTTTCATCCCATAATATAAACATGGTTCTGTAAACATATTTTTTCTCTTTTGCAAGAATTAATTGTCAAGCCATTGCCCCATTTTTCTTCTTCCTTCCTTCCTTATTAGTACAGTAGTTTTCATATGGAAAAGACAAAGGTGAATCCAAACTTCCCACCCTTAGGATAAATTTGCCCTTACACTGTGACAAACAAACCTAAGTGACTTCTTTGTTTCTCCTTGAGGTAAAATCTTGTCTTGCCTTCCAGGAAGGGCAAGTCCGTGGCTGACATTTCTTCCAATCTTTTTCCTGGAATATGACTTGCTGAGCTCAACATTTTCATTGCCTCGTACGTTGCAAAGTTTTGACATCCATGACACAAAGATATAAATTATCAGGCACAAAATAAATCTCTCTGATGGAGAACCTGTACACCTCGGAGCCAAAAAAGTTACAAATATTATAACTGAAATAAGGAACTGCTTCCCAGTGAAGAGGAACACACCGTTGTTTGTTCCTGCCCTGTCATTCCAGCGATACTCATGGTTGCAAAAGCAGTAAAACACCCAGCTAAAGTGACATTTTAGGTTGAGAAAACACTCAAAATCATCCAAACTTATGATGTACCTTTAGGCATGATCCCGTGATTTTTTTAAAAGGAGTGTTTGATAAAAAATAAGGTATTGAAAGAGATGAATAGACTCAGCAAAAGGGAAATGCAGCAGCCTGGTGTTGCAAGGTGCCTTCCTGGCAGATGTCTGTTCGCACTGCTGTCACCTTCCCACCTGAGGTGCTGTGGCAGTGCTTTTTCCTCTTCTCAGATGGCTGCTGAGGCTTTTTCTTTTCTCTTTTCTGCCCCTGTCTCCCCACAAATAGCATGAATCATTAGATTTGAGGTATGCCATAAGCTATGAAACCCACTAATAAATTTTTTCCATAGGCACCTTCCTCAGCATCCTTTGTGCCACAAGTCCTGTTTCATAAACAAAATAAGGGTGAAGCTTAGCATATGCCGTTAGATGCTAGTGCACTGCTAAGGGCAGGAATAACACAATGTCAGTTGGCAGTATTTCAGAAAAACGCTGAAAATCCCTCTTGATTTCCAAATCAGTAAACAAGAACCTACTGACATTTTTCTCGCAGGAGAAAAAAAGCATCTGCTGTATTTTCTCTACGGGTTTCTCTTGCCTCCAGGGTCTTTGTATATTAATACAGCTGCCTGGAAGATTTTCTATGCAGCCTGCAAAATATTTCAAACATATGAAAACATATCATCTGCAATAGTAGACTTGGACAGCCAACAGAGTCAGCTGACGTGGCTGCAAGGACAGATATGGTCACTGGCTGCAAGACCAGCCAGGAGCCACTGCAAATCCAGCAGAGGAAGATGGGAAGAGCTCACCTCTGTACCAGAGAGCCTGGCAAAGTGGGAGAATAGTCTGGGCAGGGCACAAAAGACATTCTTACTGAGATTATACATCTTAGCAAGATGTTATCCTTTGAAAGAATCAGCCTTTTCTACCAGGAAGCAAATCAGCTGGAACACCTCCAAACAGCTCCAGTATCCAACTGAGTCATTCATGTTTTCCTACCCATCTTCCAGCTAATTAGCTCCAGCTAAGACAATGCATGGCGATTGGCTACCTCTGCAGGTAGCATCTCTTGGTTAGCTGTGCACAAACTGCCAAAAACAGGATGTCTGTCAGCAGCCGCTGTGGACTGTTTGTAATCATCCCCTGCTGCTTATTAAACACAGGCTTCTAACCCAGCCATTAGATGTGTTTTTTTTTCTTGTAAAAGATTAACTTATTTTTCTCACCTCCTTTATTTTTAACTGATAAACATTTTACAAGCGACAGGATACTAAATAATTTTGCTTATCTGATTTTATCTATACCTCATCTTCTAAACATACTTTGAGCCAGGGTAAAATTAGAAAGAGATGTTCTAAGTCCTTGGCACTTAAAATCTCTCTTTTGGCTCAGCTGACAGGACTAACTGGATGTGATTATTTATATAGCTGTGTGAATGTTCGTGGTCCTATTTAATCAAATAAAGCATAGGGCCTGAGTCTAGCAAAATCTTGCACGCATACAAGGTCCTTACTTGTAGAGTTTTCAGGGGTAAATGCCTTAAGCCCTAATTTTGTGGTGGTCTGAGCAATAAATAAAACTTACAAGGGCACAGAAAATGCCACCATGGGGCAGAGCACTGCCTTCTCTGGCCCTGCAGTCAGTCTCCAGTGGTGGTGAAGTAAGTAGGTAGGGAAAGCACAGAAATCCAGCTGTTCTCTTGCTCTGTTCCCCTCACAGTGGTTCAGCATTCACAGCTATTATAACAGGGATTTTAGAGCATCTCAAACCTTTTCAACATCTGTTTGTGGATCTGTTGTCCATGAATTTACTTGAACCCAGTGACTGGCCCATCCCCACAGCCTCCTGTGGAAGCGAGTTCCAGGTGGTCACTACCTGCTGGCTGAAGACAGCTTTCCTTTTATTCTAGCTGCTCTCCTACTGCTTGCATCAAGTGATTCCCTAATTGTAGTTTCTCCTTTTTGGTCACTGTAATTTCCCTTCTTTGCACTATCTCCTTGCTCATGTTAAATAAGCCCAAAAGAACTGTCCTTTAGTACCCATTTACATACCTATTGCCCATGAACATCCCAGCCTGCTCCCAGCAAGAACTAAGGCATGAAACAACAAAAAAATATGGAAGATTTACCACCATCACATTTTTCTAGTGGCTCTGAACATGACATTCCAAAAAGAGCAGCAATTAAGCATCAAACACTAATTACCTGGTCATGTTTTTGTCTTGCATCTTGAGCACTCGAAACATTTCTTGAGCGCATCCACGTTAAACTACTGATTTAAATCTGGTTAGGAAAAATGAACAAAGGCAACAGCAGCAAAAGTAATGTTTCAGTAGTTCACAAAATGCATGTCTAGAAAATGGAGAGTGCCTTGTGCAGCACTGAAAATGGCACTGGAGTAACTAAGGAGCTAGCAGAAAAGAAGCTCAGTTTGTTTAGAAGCTGATGAAAACCCAGCCCGGTAATGACTGAGCAAAGGCTGACTGTGGCAAAGCAAACATCACAAATGGATCTCTCTACCTAGGGAGGATTTAACCTCAAAATGGTTTCAGAAAAAGAATCACTGGAGCTCTCAATCTCTCTCTCCCTAAACCTACCCTAAATTCCAAAGAGCACAAAATGCTGTTACCACACTCTGAGAACATTCCAGTTCAAATTGAACTTGGCTGTAGATGAGGATAATTTCACAAGCATTTGAGTCAGCTTTGGAAAAGGTTGTTTAAAAAAATATACCTATTTAAAACCCTCAAGTGGATTAAGCAGGAAGCTCAAGGTAATGACATTGCTGGCTGGAAACATTCAAAGGTTCTATGTATCTTAAGGAAAAGAAGTCCCTGAGCATGTAAACCCTTGGTAATTAATGACAAAGACATGAGAGAAAAGACAAAAAAACAACCACTACTTCTCCAAAAGGTGATGCAGGTCAAAGCAGCCGCATGAGTTAGTACAATGCAGTTTCTTCTGCATTGTTCACAGTGAGTTTAAAACTTTACTGTGTTTCTCAAATGCATCCCAGCAATCTGTGGTTTAAGTCAAAGCTAATCACTACCCTCTAGGAAGGGGGTGACAAACAGCAGGGCAAAATACAGGCCAATATAGAAACTTCTGAGATTGCCAAATCTAACAGTCCTCTGATGATGTAAAAATAACAGGATGCTTTCCAGATAACAATTCCTTTTAGATTTCTGAAAAAAAGTAGAAACCTAACTCAGCTCTCCTTCATGTGCTCCAGAAGAGGTTACATTCCAGACAGGGCTATTTTAACTCAGAGTCTGTAAAGCACAAGATTTTTAAAGTTCTTTTTCTTTTTTTTTTTTCCAAAAGCATATCTGCTGGCATTTACATTATCTACTTTTTATACTCTTGCTAAACAGTATATAACTTGTTAATGCAATTAAACCTTAATTATTATTTAATCTTACTGATCCAGTCCTCAGATCACACTTTTGGCTACATGCAGTGTCTGCAGAGCAAAGTAGGTGAGGATAAACCTATGGCACGGGTTAGAATAACCAGTATAGGCACCCAGAAATTTTCAGGATGATTCATACCTTTCCATTTTCTCCAATGTATTTACTGGCTGAAGGGAAGTCTTGGAGATGCTCATTGGCAGCTTTCTTACCTAGGAGAGTTCACAGAGCTGGAAAATTGCTGTAAATCTGCTAAATGATACCACATGACCAGGTCAATATAGGGGATTGGGGACAACATTCTCAGTTTCTTGCCTCATTATCCTTTGGGTAAATATTTATAAATAAATATGCCCTTAAACCTGAGCAATTGCAAATGGTAACAACCTGCTGCTTTTAAAAGCTTAAAACATTGTGCCAGTATTTCTGTTTCACTGAGGGTTTGAAAAAAAGAAAAAATAATTACAATCAGAGCAGCACGGAACGCACAGTTCTCAGAGTGGAGAGAAAACATGAAAAGTAAAACAATAAAAATAAAAATACAGAAAGGAAAACATTCACCCTCATTGTTCAGAAGGCGCTTCCCAGCTGCCAGCACCACTTCAAAGCTCTTGCTGAGCGTGAGGGGTTCATACACAAGAAGAAAGAAGCCACAGAGGAATTCCTCTGCACAAGAGAAGCTGTGAGTGCCCACCTCTCTGGGAACGGGACAGGGTCCCAAGGAAGCCCCCAGCTTTGTTGGGCTGGCGCTGCCCAGGTCTGCCCTCGCACACTGACCCAGGGTGCGGGGTGGCGGCCAGCCATGCCCAGGAGAGGCCTGGATCCACGACTGCCGAGCCAAGCCGGCCGCTGCTGGGGCCCAGTGCAGCTGGGGGAGCACTGGCACATGTCACACATGTCACACACGTCACCTGTCACACGTGTCACACGTCACACACGTCACATGTCACACGTCACAGACGTCACACGTCACCTGTCAGATGTGTCACACGTCACACGTCACACACGTCACGTCACACATGTCACACATCACACGTGTCACACATGTCAACGTGTCACATACATCACACGTGTCACTTTTAAAGTTCTTTTTCTATCATGTCACATGTGTCACACGTCACACACATCACGTGTCACACATGTCACATGTCACACACGTCACACACATATCACACATGTCACAGGTCACGCAGAACGTGCTCTTGGGCTGCTGCAGGAGCAGATAAACAGTGGGCAGCATAGATGCACAGTGCCAAATGCTCCTTTCTCACCCCTCCACACAACCCCTTCCCCTGCTGGCCACGGATGTCCTTCAATACGCATTTGCAACGTAGCCTTTCGGTCATGCAGGGAAAAGGGAGGTTCATGGAGAACAAGGAACAACCTGCCCACTTCTAAGGGCTGCTTTGCTCTGGGGGGTCTGGCCATCTAACAGGTGCTTTGCCAGAGGTGCCAGCTGGGTGTCAGGCAGATCCAGCAGGAAAGCCACACGCCACGTGTGCCACAGCTGAGAAATACTGCTTTTCACCGCTACAACCATCACGGCAACCCAGCTCCAGCCACACGACGGCCAGCCCAAACTACAGCAGACACACTGCAGGTCTGACTGTGCCGGTTTCTTCCTGAGCCACCTTCCCCAGGTCAGAAAGGACTCGCTGTAATAACATTATAAACCTATGTTGATTCTTCACTGAGAAACTTGCAAAGCGAGCAGACAGGCAAGCAAAACCCATTCTTACTAGATTTCCTCCCACGAGGGACAAAAAAAAATAGGGATGTAGTTTAAAAAAAACCTGTTGATTTCTCAGCTGTACTTAAAACGAAAAAAGAAAATGAGCTGGCTAGTAATGCATTATAAATGTAAATGCAAACTGGCAAAGAAAACAAAAGCAGCTCATTTTGAGTGCATTTTGAGTTGTAACAAAATAACCTCTTGTTTCAATTTAATAAATGCAAATTAAATAATACTGGCAGACAGAAGATTTAGCAAATATTATTCAAAGTACCATGCCTGCATGATGCACACAGGACAGTTGCGTAATACCTGCTGCAAACCCAAAAGCACATCAGAGAACCTCACCACGTCCTTCTTTACTCTCCATTTACTTGCAGAGAAACAGTCAATGCAAAAATACCCTCTAGCGTCAAGCAGCTTTCCATGTGTTTAATCTGTGCCCAGTTCCAAAGCTCTTTCCGCTGCTTACTGTGTATGGATTGGAGTAGTTGTCTGAAATAAAGAAAAGACATCTGCAAAGAAGAAATAATTCCATAATACGTGGAAAAAATTGTCCTCACTTCTCCTGTAGCCAAAGCAAGCAGAAGATAATCAATATAATGGGCATTAGCTGTTCAGTGGATATTGCTATAGGACACAGCGGAAGGTAATTTCCTCCACATAATTTTTGTTCTCCTTTTCATTACCCCTTGCAATTTACCTATGCATCCTATGATTCCTAATATGTTCACACACATCCCAGAGAGCTGATGTGAGCCCTCTTGTCCCATGGTTTCTTTCTCAGTTATAAACTTGCCAGGAACGTTTTTCCAGTCTTCAAATAACAGTTTTTGTTGGAAAACTACCAGAAAAACAAACTTACTTAAAACAAAGACATTAAGTAAACAACTTGATTTAAAAAATAAAAAATCCATAGCAACTAAACACTAGTTTAATGTTAAATGTGAAATAAGTTCACTGTTCCAGAGCTTGAACTGCAGCTCACGTGTCACCCCTCAAAGCAACACGCATCAGAAAAAGTACTGAAGGATCCTGTTTTGAAGTGTGTGTTTACAAACTGCCACACAGTTGGTTTCGTTTTTAAAAGAGTTAAGAGAAGCTTCCTGGAAGGAGCAGGTGAAATCACAGCCAGCATCACAGAGCACCCCCTCCTCTGCAGTAGTTTATCTTGGAAAACATGAACCTGCCAGGAGAGAAGTGCTGAACAGACATGTTCAACTCTATCACCTCGAATTAAACTGCCCCATCCTTCGAGAATGGGCAAGATTTCTTTTTTCCCTTTAAATTATCTATTTGGTACATTTTAGTACTTATAGCCAGTGAAGAAGTGGTAAATTTTTGTTGATTCTTTTGTTAATTCAGGTTTCTTGCTCTCATTTCTCAATGATGCATCAAGCAATCCTTGAAGAGCATCCTTGAGAAACACCAAGTACCTAATGTAGAGATCTCATCATAGCTCCTAACTGGAGGCTGTGTCACAGTGTGGCACTAATTATAGTCTCCTTAAAAAGGAGTTTTCCAGAACAGTCAATGAGCTATTTGCAGCCTCCCAAAATTCTGAGTGCAACCTGTAGTAATGTACAGTCCTGCACCGACATTTCCTAACACAGCAGACAGCCGAGAAAATTTTTCTTTAATGCAAAATTACCTGTCTCTGCTGTTCGCTGTGACAATATCTGTTCTGAGTACATCTAGCACTGCGATATCAGCAAGGAGACCCTTACTAATTTCTGTGGAATTTTACCTAACATTCATTCAGACACAAGAAATGACATTATCATTCTCTCCACATATTTTTTATAGGTCTGGATCTCTTATTTTCCACATGGAATGAATCCCCTAAAGTCAGCTATGAATTGCTCTGCTCTGAAGGCCTGTTTGAATGCTGAACTGATAAAAAAAATGTTCTAGGGGAACCATGTACCTGCCTGCAGCGCTTGGAGGATTGGGACATTATTTTGCCACATTTTTCATTAAGGGAATGACTAATCTGTCAAGCTACTTGGCTATATCTCTCTTCCAGACTGCCCCAAAGGCACCCAGATTATGGTCTGACCTCCTCAGTATACTCTTCAAACAGCCAGGAGGGAATTTCCACACTTGGATGAGGACAAATTTCACTCTGTACTTCCTTTCTCTCCCAGCCTTCACTTTGGGAGTAGTCCAGGATGCCACTGTGGGATTAATAACCCTGTACAAGGAACCTTTTCTAACTCCAGAGAGTTTAACTTACAAATTTTGAAATAGTTTTTGTCAGTATGATTACTAGAAAGGGTGTCAGGCTGCCCTTCCTGACTCTGATAAGCTGATTTGCTCAGACAGTGCTTTCTCTCCTCTCCATTACCATGCAGCCTTTACCACATCTCAAAGACATTCATTACCTCTCTACTTTTCACCAAAAAGCCTACCCTGCAACACTGAAAGTGCTAAAAAGAAAATATCACCCTAAAATAATTTTAAAGAAACAAAAAAATTTCTACTGAAACATTTGATATTTCGCTACTCTTTTTGTTTTCCACTAAAAAAGTGTAATTAAATCCCTCCTAGTTCTACTCAGCACAGAGATCAGGGTGTCCCAAGAAGTGGGCTTTTTAAAACTTTTTTGCCCATCGCAAAATAAGGAAGAAATTTTATCTCATTTCAAAAAAAGTACTTGTTTTCACTGATTATTTTCAATGCTTATTTTAATTTGAACTTTTAAGGTGGTGCACAAATGGTTATATCCTATACTCCTATCTTTGGCTTTCTTGCTGTTGTGCTCCTGACAGTATTCACCTGTGGGAGCTGTGAAAGAAAGCGATTCTCTGCACCACAGAGACTTTCTGAATCAATATCTGACCAACACCATTCGGGCATTTGCAGAGACTTTCATTAACATGGATTAAATAGTCATCAGAAGGGCTGTGTGCTGACTGTGTTACATGCAGATAATATGATAAAGATGGTGCCCACATCCAGATTTAACAAACATATTCGATTGTTTAACGTCCCTCTGCACACCCAGGTTAACAAATACAGTCTTTTGGGAGGGGGGAGCAAAATAGGCTGCAACTGGAACAGAACATGGAGCCAGTGTTCTGCATCACCTGGCTAACCTCAAACAAGATTAATCGTCTCTCTCCACCTGAGATGGTGTAACCCAGCTTTTAACTGCTAAGAAAACTTCATTTTTAAAAATACCCTGCTTCTTGCTAAGCCGTTTTCTTTCTGTATTGACAAAAGGCACAAGGAATATGAGAATGTCCTGTCCTTTAGAATGCAGACTATAGTAACGGGTCTCCTTTCAGCTTTTTTGCAGAAGGGATAAAGCAGATCTGACACGAGCAGGACAGCCATCTCTGCTTCCCAGGGAACCTGCTGTTCCAATTCCTGCCTGCTGCTGTCCAGTATCTCCCTCAAAAGCAACATTTCCAAATGTCCACGGGCAGAGGGGGAATCACAATTTAGGCTCAATGCCCAAATTCATATTCTTTTCACAGCATCCCTAAAACAGAAACGTACACATCCACAGCAATCCTGTATGTCGACATACAGTCCCAGCTGATCCACTTGACAATTTTCAGCTCTATTTTTAGAACTTTTATAAACTAATGTCAGTGTTTATGTAAAACAAGGTGGCTAAGGGCTGGGATGGATGAATTCTCAGAGAACTCTGTCTAGTTTATACGTTACTCTGAGGATTTTGCCGTCAAGTGAAACAAGATCCGTTTGTAATGAGATATATTTTATTTTTTATTTAAGAAAGACTGAGCATATAATTGGTCCAGGTTAGTATTAATCCATAGTAGTGCTAAATTTAGATCCAGAAACGGCTTCTAGTGATTTGCACATTTTGAGCTTTATGACTGGAAAATAATACTGGGGGAAGTACAACAGCCTGTCAGGGCCAGATTCTGCAGGGCCAGAATCAGAGAATGCAACAACTTGACTTCAATCTTCAAGTGATTAAAAAAACACAAGCAAACAAACAATAGAAAAAATTTTTTAAAAACCAACACAAAACAACCACCAAAAAAAAATCCAAAGAAAACAACACCTCCTACTACATGCAATTGAAATTCTAACAGAAACTAGAAAGGCAGAATGCAATGAACGGGATTAGTATTAGACTAAGGGTTTGAGTGAACTTCTTCATTTATTAAAAAAAAGAGAAAGAGCTGAAATTTTAATATTCATAATCATAATATTCATTCAGAAAATAGTGCCCTACCACACAGCCGTGCTCAACTGCTGTTATTCAGCCACACACAGTGCAAAGCCTTCACTGGCACCCATAGCTGGGCACCTCTGTGCTCCTCTGTACTGATGCAGATCAGTCCTTGCACTTCAGAGAAGACACAGCCTGAAAGAGAGGCAAGAACAGAGGGTCACAATGTGCTGTGCTTTGCTGTTCTGATGCTTACGTGAATCATCTCACAGCACAGCACAGGATTGTACAGCTGTACATTCAAGAACAATAAAAATACAGGAAAGTTCACCTGTGTCATTTGCAATTTGCATTACAAAAGAAAAAGACATAGCTCAACATCTTGTTCCTTCTTTTGAAGGATTTTTCAGCTAGTCATAGCTGAGGGTTCAATAAGACATCCGTCAAATAATTCCCATGCATGGTTTGAACTACCAGGCAAGAGCACATTCTATCCTCTTGGCTTTATGAAACTCAGCTATAAACTCTGGAGCACTTTTCCTGTGTCCTACCAGCCAAGTAAAAGAAAGAAACAAGGGTTGGCATTTCCCAAAATGCAGACATGGATTTAAGCATCATTCAGTGAGAACAACTCGCTGGGGACTTCAAAAGATCAGCATAGTTATTGCGACATAGAACGTAACCAAGAAGGAAAAATCCTAATCTTCTCCCCGGTTTGTTTATTGCCTATGTTACAGTCCCCTGTACATCCAGCCGTCCCTGATGCCCGTAGGAACTGTATAAGCAGAAAAAGAACAGAACATCCTCAAGAAAGGCTCTGGAAAGCGAAGTGTGATCTCCAGGGTGAGCACTTGTGCCGTTAAATGTCTGACATCAGATTTCGCTGCAGGCAATGGCAAATTTGTCAGCGACTTCAATAGCAAAGTTGGGGCTACAGGCTCCCTCCTCCCACCACCTTCCCTCAGCCTTGCCCCTTGCCAATGAGATTAGTGGGACAGAAACAGACAGAGCTTTAAGGAGGACGTAAAGGAAAAGCTTGAGCATTATGTTTGCATTTGTCCTCAGCTACCAAGAGCTTCCCTGTTTCCAAAGGGCAGAGGTCAGCACACCCACAGGCAGATCTGCAGTGCTGCTCTGGGCACTGCTTGGAGCCCCTCGGCCTCATTCCCAAGGAAAAGAATCACATCTTGGACACACTCGCTTTCCAGCAGCGCTATGCATTGTGCTGTGCTAACACATCTGAACCTGTGCAATCCAGGGCTTTTCTTTAAAACTCCAATTCCTAATTCTCCTGAAATTTTCAATATACTGTAGCAAGACACAGCGCAGGACAGGGCTGAGATGCCAAATCTCCTTTGCCCAGTCAATGTATGGCACCACTGGGGTGAAACAGACCCCCCTTTGGAAAGGTGAGCTAACAACTCGAGCCATTTTGCCATCTTGCTTCGAAAAACCAGAAATTGATAAAATGAAGTAATGCTTGGGTTCAGTGCCTTTAAAACTGCTCAGTGAGCCCAAACACTCTGGCAGGCAGTGCAGCCACTCACGGCCACTGCATGCCCACAGCACCTGGGGAAGTTCTCAAGGGAAGAACCTGGCTTGCCCCCTCCCAGCAGCCTCTTCCCTGCCATCCCAGTCCTGACTGGGTCCTTGCACAGCACACTGGTGACATTGTGGGAGGTCAAATGCTTTTTCTTGGTCTTTGAACATAAACGGAAAACACGTTTTATCATGCAGATGTGTAATTGATGTCCTGGCAAAAGTAAGTGTCTCAGCCAGAAAACATGCCCATGGTGAAGTGAGAAAGTATTTTGTAAAGTGTCTCTTTTCCTGGAAAAAACAGCACTATCCATGCCTTAAAAGTATAATAAATATATAAACTAAAATATACCTAATGCAGCCGACAAAATTCAATTTTAATCTAAATAGTTTTTCAACCAAATGTTACAATAATAATTTTTATAAGGTTATCTAACCTCACAATTCCACATTCAGCTGAATTTTTTACCTGGTTTTTTTCCACTCTTGAAAGATATTACACATTATAAACTGCCTTCCTTAACTGGCACTTCCATTTTATGTGTTTCTGAGAGAAGCAATTAAAAGTTTGAAATAGAAAGTATCAGATAAATACATGATTCGTGCTGCAATTTTCCATATGCTGACTACTGCCAACTTTAGAACTTGGCAGATGCTGGGAATATCCCAGCTCTACCCTTGCAAGCCTCTTCTAAGAACAACAAGAATACATTTTGTCAGGCTTTAAACATCTGCAAGATATCTGGTGTGCTATGGGTAAGCTCCCAAAATATAATTGCTTAACCAAACCTTACTGTAGCTCGCTAGCCTCTGAAGTTTTCCACTTCCCAATAGCTGGCACATTTTCCCCCTTTCAGCTTTGAGAATCAGGTGAAAGAAACTCGAAACCAGCATCCAAACTGGGGAAATCTGCAAGTCGGGTGGCAGGTGGGGACGTGCTGTTCTCCTTTGCGGATCACTTGATCCTTTGCAGAGGCTGCTGCGTGGGGCAGGCCCAGGGCTGTTTCCCCGAGTTGTTCCAAGCCCGCCTGTGCCGCAGCCTGTGCCCAGCTCGCACGTGCAGCCGCTGTTCCCGTGTGTCACAGGCTGTCCCGCAGCCTTGGCGGGCTCACGGCTCGCCTGGCCCCAGCTCTCCACGCCGGTGACGATGGAAGCCCTGACAGCAGTCAGCCCACGCCCATCCATCATCCAGGCACTGCCTGCCTCACTCTTTGCTTTGGCAGCTTCACCCCACAAGGTTTCTGGAACTGATGCTTTTATAGCACTTAGATCCGTACTCTTTCCATACTCTCTCCCATGGTAACCACCCTCACAATAATTTCCCTTTAGAAAATATACATACCGTATACAGGACTAAGAGCTACCTGTTGCAAAAATCATTTAAAATTATTTGGTAACATTTATAGGATTGATTTCTTTCAAATCATCAATATATACTGCAAAGTACAGCCAGAAGCACTGAAAAGTTGTTCAAATGCTCTCACAAATTAAATGGCATTCCTTTTCCCCAGGCACCTCATTTAAAGCAAAATGCTTTTGTGCAGCTTGTGAGTGTTCAGCAAGCAGAGGTTGTAAGGACTATCTGAAAGGATCAGACATTGATGCTACATGATTGTGTTGAAGTCAGCTGGTGTTTTGGGAGTCGGTCTCTCTGAATATTGCTTTTTGTGGCAGGAAAGATGGGCTCCAGGGTCCTGTGGAGAGGAAGACACATGCACAGAAAAGAGCAGAGAAGCAGAGAGAGGTTAAAGAGAAACGCGTATGGTTCCTAAATCCAAATTCTTTGCACATGATACCCTCCAGCTGGACACTGCTGAGAAGGACCACATGGCCTTTCAACAAGCCGAGGGCTCGAGTAAGGCGGTGCAACTTCAGCTTGCAGTGCTGGGAGCAATTTACACAATTCACTGGTAGGTGGCAACACTGCACAGAGGTAAATCCTGTGCAGACACGGGTGGAAGGGATCCGCAGCCTGGCTTAGCAGAGGGGCCAAAGGCACCGTGCGCTCCAACTTAGAGTCACTTCATGCTTTGAAGAGTATGGCTAAGTCCTTCCTTTTTCGCGTACTGGCCACACTCAAAAATCTGAATAACCTTAAAACAAACACCTCCGGAAAAGCATGGTGTATTTTTGGCGGACGGAAAGGACAGCCAGCCCTTTGGCGGTGTGACACGCCGAAAGATTTCTAATGCGGGGGGGGGGGGGAACGGCGAGGGGGACGTAAGGAAAAACAAAATAAAGGGGAAAAACAGACGCGATGCGACGCACAGTTCGCTACACTGGGAAGGACAGGCAGCCGTGGGTGGCTCGGTGCCGCCCTCAGCCCAGCCCAGCCCGGCCCAGCCCGGCCCCGCCCGCCCACAGGGCCATAAGAGCGGGCGCGGCGCGGGCCGGGATTGGGATCGGCACAGGGATCGGGACCAGGACTGGCACCGGGACAGGGATCGGGACCAGGACTGGCACCGGGACAGGGATCAGGATCGCGATGCAGAGCGCGCTGCTCCTGGCGGTGCGGCACGGCGGGCGCATGGAGCGGGGCAGCCGCCGCCGCAGCGAGCCGGAGGAGGCCGACAAAGGCAGGATGAAGAGAACGCTGTGAGTGCCCCCGGCCGCGGGGAGGGGAAACGTTTTCCTTGCCTTCAGGGGCTCTGGGTGACTCCTGCTACAGGACCCGCCTCAGGGAAAGCGCTGCTGTCTAAAGCTCTGCGAGCTGTCATTTTTAAGGAGCGTCTCCCTCTTCTTTCTTCCAGCATTAAAGATTGGAAAACAAGACTGAGCTACTTCTTGCAGAATTCTTCCAATTTTAACAAAAGGAAATCTAAGAAAGCAGGGAAGCACCGCAACTACTTCAGGTAAGTTATGAGAAAGAGACTTTGTTTAAATAACTCGAGTGTTCTACAAAAGCAGTAAAGCTTGAGCAGTGTAGTCTGATGTTCTCCCTCTCTTTCTGCAGACCTTCCCCTGAAGAAGCCCAACTGTGGTCAGAAGCCTTTGATGAACTTCTTGCTAACAAATGTAAGTTTGTCTTTAGAAAGTAGCATTCGGGAGCAAAGGGATGGAGGAGCTTTTATGTCTGTAAGAGTGTGCTTCCTTCCGTGTCAGCATTGTACCTCTCATGTAGAGAGCTTTGATTCTGGTCTTGAAAGTTAAAGTCTTGGCTTTGCCAAATGGGAAGAGGGCATTTGTACCCTGAGCTCACTGCATAACCAAAGCACAGGCTTTCCAGTAATGTAGGAAGGATTCTGCAACACAGGTTCAGTGATCTTGGGGTTTTGCTGTAGCTCTACAAGCAGCAGCATTCACTAGCAAAGCAAAAAGACTAAGAAATAATACTACTATTTGCTCTTTGAGCTTGAGTCATCCTTTCCATCAAAAGAATATTCCAGCGTACTCCAGCAGTCGTATTTAATGCAGTGTAAAGGTTAACAGAGGAGATCTTATCTAGAGGGAAACAGGTTTTTTTAATGCCTTCTCATGCATCACAGGAGGAAACATATCGACTAGAAATGGTTTCATTTTTTGTGTTTGCCTAAGAAATGGCAAACTCAAAGTGAAACCTGCCAAGCTGTTAAAGCATTAACTTGCTTACAAACATAAAATAAGAATTTTTTTTTTTATTGCCATGAGATCGCTGAAAAAAATAGACCTACAGCAAAATATTTTGGTAGAAACTGATGTGACCAACAGGTAAAATCAAGATTCCTGAAATAGTTAATTGATGGTGAGTATTTTTTTTCTTTCCTTAGATGGTCTTGCTGCTTTCCGAGCGTTTTTGAAGTCTGAGTTTTGTGAAGAGAACATCGAGTTCTGGTTGGCCTGTGAAGACTTCAAGAAAACTAAGTCACCCCAAAAGCTGACATCGAAAGCAAAGAAAATCTACAATGACTTCATTGAAAAGGAGGCTCCCAAAGAGGTAAAGAAAAGCTGCTTAAACATAAAAGCTCTGTTCTATGAGTTCTTACAGCCTTTATGTCTTTGAACTCAAGATACAGATGTCAAACTGCGTTGTACGTAACCTCACTGTTAATGTCTGGATCTGAATTCAACTGCCTTTTCACCAAGCTGGAAAATGGCACAAGTGGTGTTGCAGAGAATTTCAGTTTTAACTGACAAAAGACACATCTGAATTAGTTTTGGTTTTGTGCAAAAGAAGACTTTTCTTAAAGAAAATTCTCCATTAATTTGACCCTATAGTTAGAGAATCTTGCCTTTTTCACCTCTTCAGAAGTTGTACTGTGTATTCCACTCACTTGAATTCTGTTGTCAGTAGTAATGCTGCTCTTTCTGTATTTCAGATAAACATAGACTTCCAGACCAAGAACATGATCGCACAGAACATTCAGGAAGCCACCCATACCTGCTTCAGCGCAGCGCAGAAGAGAGTTTACAGCTTAATGGAGAACAACTCCTACCCGCGGTTTTTGGAATCTGAATTCTACCAGGAACTGTGCAAGAAGACACCTATCAGCAGAGCAGCCCAGGGCACATGAGTGATGGAGAGGAGGGAGAAGCAGCCTCCGGGCTGGTGAGGAAGCCAAGCCACAGCTCGTGAGCAGCATCCTGACCCGAAAGGTTGAGGCACTGAGCACTCAGTCTGTTTGCCACGGTGCAAGGACAAATACTGATTCTGGTGCAGAGCTGATGGCCCAGCGTGATGCTGTTTGAGGATGTTCAGGGGAGATGGCAGAAGTGTGCCAGCCAGCTGCTGGCACTGCCCTTCTGTGCCAGCACTGCAGCGCGAGGTGGCTGTGTGTTAGACCAACGCGTGCTGTGCAGGAGCCCTCCCGTCACGGCCGAGGAGCGATGCGGCAGGTCCGGACAGAGCTTCCTTCTTGTGAGCAGAAGCTGCTCTCTGCACTTGGCCAGTGCTGGGAACTTGAGTAGTTGGTTGCCTATTTATTTTTCCTAAACATCCTCTGACATTGCTGTTGTCGGTGGCTCAGTGTGCTCACACCGGTTCTGTTACTGCCTCAGGCTGCCAAGAGCTGTGCTGGGTTTCTGTGCAGCCTCCTCACAGTAACAGCACTGTGAGGGGAGGAAGGGATATAATAACTGGCTTCCCAGAGGAACAGGTTCTGCAGCTAAAGTATGCAGGGTTGGGTTGTGTCAACAGGGCTGTGTGGGGCCAGACTGAGGGCAGAACTTGGCCAAGGTGAACAGGAGCTGTATAGTATTATATTTATATGTGGATTATGATTGTGTTGAATGCTGCAATGTCATAATTCTGTCTCGAAGACAGCAAGCTTCAGTGAAGTTTTATTGTTTTTAATAAACTATTTTGATACAAAGCTTCATGTGCTGCCTAATTTGTGTTGCACACCCAGACATACGCTGTCTGGCACTGGACTCCAGAGTATGGAGACAGGGGTCCTGGGTGAGATCTTAATAGGGCTAATTTTAAAGCTGTTAGTTCTTAATCTATGAAGTGAATTTTTGTTTGGGTTTTATCAACAGAATAAAAACCTTCAGAGCTTGAAAGTGTAACAGGGAGACACGTTCAGCCACATCCTCTGTCCCAACGTGTCTGTGAAGCCCACCTCTAAGACACGCAGGGCACACGTACAGCTGACGTGTGCATGATGCGGGATCAAACAGAGCAGCAGTGCTGCCGCAGGTCTCAGGATGCCATTGGGAATACAGGCACCTACAGTACTGCACTTGCTCCTGCCCAAGACCTCTGCTTCAGAAGGAGTTTAGGAGGACTTCAGTATCACAAAACCTGTGCAAAGTCAGGAGAGGCATTAGTTCAATAAAGGCATTTGACTCGCAGCTTGGTGACAGTTGCTCAAGGGAAAGTTACTGGTCCTTGTTATGCCATGCACTTTTTTTCCCAAAACCAGTCCCTAGTTAGCTTTGCAGCATCTGCATTTCAAGTCTGCTTAGGTCCTGGCTCCAGCTATTTTGACTCCAATGCTCAATTCACAGCTTTAATTGCTTATTTCACATATATCCACAGCAGTCACTTCTATAACACTCCACTTTTTCCAAGCATCAAGAAAATTCTAACTATGGGATTTTCTGCTTCAATTACACATCCAAAAGCAACTCCTTCAGGTCTGTATATATGCATTGCAGGAGAGGAGCCTACAAGAAAGATGGAGAGGGACTTTTCACAAGAGCATGGAGTGACAGGAAAAAGGGGAATGGATTCAAACAGAGTAGGTTAAATTAGCTATTAGGAGGAAGTGCTTTGCTGTGAGGGTGGTGAGGCACTGAACCAGGTAGCCCAGAGAAGCTGTGGATGCTATGTCTGGAAGTGTTCAAGGCCAGGTTGGACAGGGCTTTGAGCAACCTGATCTGGTGGACGGCTCCCTGCCCATGGTAGAGGGGCTGGAACTAGATAATCTTTAAGGCTTCTTCCAACCCAAACCAATCTATGATTATGGGAGGGTTCCATGTACAGTAGAGTGAATACATACATACATACGGATATACATATCTATTATACTGGCTCTATGCACAGAAATCAATTTGGTACAGCCCCCACGTTGCCATAGGTGGCTGGGGCTGTGAGAGCTGGCTCTCATGCAGCCACATTTGCTGATCAGTTAAGACCACATAAAGAAAGCACAAGAAAAACTCATCCCAGTAATTTCCTGCAACAGAGGTTTTTTACTTACAGGGAAAACCAGATTTGGGCTGATAATTGCTTTTGTAATATAACAGAATAATAAAAATAGCCAGAAGTATACCTATTAAAGACTCAGACCTGGGGCAGGAATAATTCCATGAAGATTCAACTGTGCCAATTTGGGATGTGGTAATTAACTGCTGCTGGTGTCTGGTTTTAAGGAAAGAAACATGTCTAGTTTCAGCAGGTGCCTGAACTACTTATAGCACAGTATGTAGGGGAAATTAAGTGGGGCTGTTAGGCCTGGCATCCCTGCCTGAGGCTGCCCTAGGGTATTTTTAAAATCTGAATCATGAATATTGAGCATTAGGAAGGCCATGCAGGCAGCTCTGCAGCTGCCACAGAGTGAGCCACTGGGCTGGCAAAGCACCCAAACCATGCAGAGCACCTGGCACACTCTGTCTGCAGCATTGGAGAGGCCTGGCTCCAAGGCCAAGCTGTGCAGCAAAACAACCTAGTGTATCAACAGCAAAAAAAAATATTTAAAAACATCTTTTCAGTAAAATCCAACACACAACGTTCCTGCCAGTTGCTGCTTTTCCATTTTTAATCAGAGCCCTGTTTTCCCAACTCCTAGGAGTAAGCTTCACCAGAAAACCAGGTACTACAAGCACATTGGGAGTGCTGCAAACCAAGAGATTGCTATGAACGTTTCCTGTGGAAATAAAAGCCCAACGACTGCTTTAAGAGATGCTGGTTCTGTACTCTGGGCAGCCTTACAGCTGCAGTTAAAATTGGTACTCTGGTATCAGTGTCCAATGGCAACAAATAATAAACTGCTCCTTCCCCCAGAGCCCATCCACGTTCACACCCCCCCAGTCCCACCGGGCTGCCCATAGCCAAACACACTGTGATGCCAGGGACAGGACTGGCATGGGAACAGCAGGGGGAGGGCGACAGAACTGGGGGGGCCTGCAGGCTAAGCTAGGGGTGCTACTCAGCAATGGCCAGAGCACTGTCCCTTTTTTAGCTTCCATCAGGTTACAAAACTGCTTCTGCCCACATTCACTATTTGGTATATGGGCTGGAGCTGCCCAGGCAGAAAAATAAGAAGGATCTCAGTGTACAGCTGCAAAGGAGCACAGAACCTGGACAAATCTGTAAACAAGCCTAGCACTGATAGGAGCAGACATGCTGCAAAAAGCTGAGGAGTGAGAAGTGGGCTTTTGTAGGAGGGCACCCCAGCACCTGGATGCAGCCTCCAGCCACACAGCGTGCCCAGACTGACCCCAAGCAAGTCACTGCCAGCCCATGCCCTCCTAAGACACCTGATAACTGCACATAGGTGTGAGGATCTGGAATTGCTGAAATGCCCCAGCAAATCTGGAATAACAGCAGCTTCTAACTATCCACATATCACTGTTTTTAAACCACAGTGTCACAATAGCTGGTGTTTTTCTTAGCTGCTAGAGGCAAGCGGTTTCCCTACTCGTCTATCACAAAAAATTACACCTCTCACCTTTATGACAATGAAGAGAAATTCAAAATTGCAACTGGAGTATCTCTAGCAATTCCTCAAACAAGAACTTGATGCAAACACTACACAATCATTTAAAAAAAGAGTAAATCTAATTTTTTAAGCCAACCACATGATTTTGAGAAACTAGGTCAGTAGTTTCAACTGACCACATCCAGCAACAATTTGGGTTTTGAAGGGCTTGCCCTGACACCACAGCACAGAGCAAGCTGAAGGAGTGTCCTCCATGCTGCCAAGAGGCAACGTCTAAATTAACCTTCTAAAGCACAACACCAAGGCTGCTGACCCTCATCAAGTGCTCTGTGGCACAGATGAGAGCAAGGCGAGCTCAGCAGCAAGGATGATTCACTACTCCAGGAGAATGGGAAAGCAATGCCATGCAGTAAACTGGCTGAAAGATAAAACCAGACTATAAACACAATCAGTCTGCTTCTCCACTTGAAATTGCAGCTCTCCCTTTGGAAAAGGGGACACTAATGATGGTTTAAAGGGCTGTAGAGGTACGCATGTATGTGTGTGGAAGGGTTTCTTGAATGAGACTTTGTAATTTGGCAACTTGAACAGAGAAGAAACCCTTAGAAATGTTTGACCTTGACTGCCATTGACTATGACCCTTAGAAATAGTTTTAGGATCTTCACGGATTTTTTTTTTTGGTCCAGATTTAACTTACTGTGATTCAAGAGGGGAAAACTGGTCAGAAGCTGGGACAGCATCTCAAATTCAGGTTCCTTCGGAGGGCACAGCTAGCATGTGCCACGGAGCAGCAAGGCTTCTACATCAATCCAAGGTGCACCCCAAAGACAGGCCAGAAACAGGGCTGGTGACAGACCTACCTGCGTGTAGGGTGTTGATCCATCTAGGAGCAAGAACTGTATGGGAGGCTGCACCTACAGCAACATTCAGGGGGAAACAGAGGCATCTCAAGGCTGAGCTTAAATGGAGCCCCCTCCAATGGGCAGCAGATGGGGGGTTACAGGAGGGACTGGTTAGGGCAGTTAAACCCATCAGTGCCCTCAGGGCCCTGACACAAATATGGAGATGTCCTTTTCTGAAGGCTCTTGTGCTGTCCATATGAGCCCAACAGGTCAGACTAATTCTGAGGAGGCTCCACAGTCGGATTTGTGGTGAACACCCTCAGCAACCGGCCTCATTCAGTTCTGTAGCTGTGCTAATTGACATTACCCAGAGTGCCCTGACTGGGAAACGAGGGCTGGCCAGCCCAGGGAAAATAGTCCCCCTGTTAGCCTACGTAGGAGTTTCAAATGTGAGTCCTTTGGCAATCTTTCATTAAAATAATCATTTAGATCAGAGTTTCCAACAGCTACAAAGTACCCATGAGCAGCAATTAAAAAATGTTCCATTAAAAATATTAAATATTCCATTCAAGATAATCTAATTGACATAAATTAGTACTTATGTTCCCCAGCCAGTTTTCCCACTTGGGATCTCATGGAGTAAGTTGCGTTTCTGCGTTACAGATTTAGACTGGAGAGCAGCTCGGTGGCTTTTTGGATGGGAGCCCGCCTTTGGGCTTCCAGGGGACATGCTACTATTATGATATTTACAGGGCTTGGAAAGTCAGCTGTCCAATATGGAAAAGACATTGGGGAGCAGAGTGGGCAGTTTAACGAGCTGGTGTGTTCCTTTGCCTTTGGGGGTGCCCAAGGGAAATGGAAATACCAGGAGCACGGCAGAGGGGCTGTGCTGGCACCCTTAGATTTGACTATTGCTTTTAAAGGCCCATGGGATTACCGGGTTTGCTGGGATCAGCCGGAGCTGATGGGGCTGAGCCTGGAAGGAGAAGGGGCACTGGGGGAGAGCTGTCCTCAGTGTCCCAGGGCCATCACAACTGTGGCACGTGCAGGCCTTGGCGGGTTTCCCGCTCTCAGCAGGCTCTGTACTGTGTCAGGGAGATTCTGTGCCGTGTGCGGCTGCCCTGCCTGGCACCTGCCCAACCTGAGCACAGCTGTTCGCAGAGCTGAGCTGTCTCCTGTGCTCGGTTCCTGCTGTCTGCTGTCCCTGATACCTGCCGTGGGCTGGGTCCAGGCGTCAGAGCATGGGGAGGAGTGACTGCCAGGCAGGACAGCACTCTTCAGCCGCCTTCGGTGCCATCGGCACACCCAGACGTCGTTTTTGTCCCTTGTCCCGGCTGCAGTGGGGACAGGGCTGGAGTATTAGGCTTTCAGAGCAGGGTACTTCTGTTTCCGAAAGGAGAGGTCGGCTCCCTCGGCAGCAGCAGCCCTTCAAGATGAAAATGCCAGATAAATGTGCAGCGTAAATGGGTCACAGTTGAGAGCTGAGGGAGAGATCAGCCGTGACTTCAGGAGCAGAGTCACAGAGCTCTGTGGAGGTCAGGGTGGGGTGACATAGTTACACGATCCCACTGGCTGCGGCTCTGTGATACTGTGGAGATTACGCATGTTCCAACAGGCTAATGCCTGTGTGAATGCATAGGTCACGAGTGCAAACATACAGAATATTCCCAATAAAGGCTCCTGCCTTCATTTTTCTTGGAGGGAGAAACAAAGTGCTGTGCAGAGCTGGCTGTAATAAGAGGTTGGGTAGCTGTCTTTTAGCTGTTTGAGGAAATACAGGAGACCACAATTTTTCAGAAGTCTGATGTTCTGAAACACAAACACACTTGTAAACAATTTCTCCTTTTGTATGTTTCCTTATAAAAACAAAAAAATTGCAGTGGTATAAACCTCACTGTGCTCTGGAACAAGCAGCCTTTGCCCACTGAAAGGTCTCTTGGTGTGCTCCTGCCCTTTGGAGAAGGTACCTACACCTCACATGCAAGAACTTTAGCAAATCTCTTTGTATTTTTTTTCTCAAGGTTGCTAATTTTGTGAGAATCTCCTGAAAGGGGCTTTCACCTGCCTTCCCTTTTCACGGCTGGAATAGGAAGAAATATATTTCTTTATCAGCTCTATTGGACACCACAGTTAATGTCTTTCAGTAATTTCATTCCTGTGAGAAAACCAAACATTTATCAGGGCAACAAACTAATGACAATGCCTAGTACTGAAAGGAGCAGCAAGCAGCAACTACATGATTTGCAGCCCACATCCTGGCTAATGCACCTGTTCTGCAATATGCCTGCTGTATTTAACCCAGACTAATTATTACATAAAGCCTACTTGAGCAAAGTCTATTTTTTATGGTATTCATCAAGGGTTTGAGCACGGTGTTGGATCTGGTGCCAAATAACCCCAGCACAGCGCAGAACTCCTGCCCTGTGCAGAGCTAAGAGTCTGCAGAGGGAAAACCAGCTCAGCAGTGCCCAGCTGACCACTAGTTCTGCATCCAGGGATGACCAGAGCCCTTCTCCAGTCTCGTCTGAACAAGGGGCTGGGCATCCCTCGGTCATCCCCACGGCCTCACTCTGCGATAGAGACAGGGAAACTAAATCACTGATTGTTACTAAAGGGACATACATAAGAGCTAGAATGCTATATTAGGAAATATTAAATACAGATCCTCAGCTTTGTGCAGGGCAATTATAACAATCTAGAGCATCCAGAAAATCTCAGTTAATGCATTATAACTGAAACAGCAAAGCAGGGATTATACCTATAATCAGGTTGTAATAGCCAGCTCCTAAAGATAGCACCTAGAAACCCCAGAGGATGGTACGTCTCCCTGAAACACCCCTGCAGCAGTCACTGGTATGCTTTTAGAACAGGAGTATGACTCCAGCCCAGCAGCCTAGCTTAATTACAGGAGTATTGGGATTGAAGAGAAGCACCCTTGGCACAGGAGGTGGCTTCCCTAGGGAAGACAGAGCATTCCCACCAAGCCAGCTACGTGGCTGGCAGCACGGTCAAAACAGGACGTAGCAGAGGATGGCTGGCCACTAGTGAGGGGAACAACTTGCCAAGCATTTGCTTCAGCCCCGTGAACCACCACTGAGTGAAGGTTTCAGGGTCAGGCTCAGAACGGGAGTCATCCCCTGTTCCCACATGAACAGGTAGAATTAGCACGGACTTGGAGAGGAGTCCCTGTGGAACATATTTTCCACTAGGAAATAGTAAGTGACTAATGATGATAGCAGTCATTAACAAGGCAACAAGTTAGGAAATAATGTCCAAAGACAGCAGCAGCTCCTCTGAGTAAGCGCAGGATGGCGGAGCATCGCCCTGCAGCTGCCCGGGGGCAGGGCTGGGCTCGGGCAGGTGCTGCTGGTGACAACCGGAGGACCAGGAATTGATGCCACCAGAAACAAACAAATATGAGGGGAACAAAGTACTGTTTACAAGCAAAGAACATATCAGCTGCAGGGTTTGCATGGGGTCTCAGTGCCATGGACAATAGAGGAGCGTGGAAGGACAGGACTGTCACTAAGGAAGCGTGGGTGTACCTGGTAGCAGATTGCCAGCAGATAGGAAATATTCCCCCCTTCAGATCAAGGGGAGCTTGCACTCCCTAAGGGTAGAAATATTGCAGCTGCTTTGCTGACAACAAAGCATAGCATGTGCCTGTGGGACTTAGTATGGGCCAAATTACTTTTTCCAGGAACAAGTCACTTGCAGAACTGACATAACCACAAATGAATACACAGGGTTATTTTAATAGCAGTTTACCAAAACCAGCCACATTGGGGCAGCTTTTTAAAATCTCAACATGCTGTTAACATGTGTATCAAAGGACATGGACTGACAACACCAGCTGGGTGACAGCTGCTTGGTCACATCCTCCCCAGTCTCACCACACCGGGGGACTGAAAGGGCACAGGACATGCCTGTGCTGGGACAGCATCAGCATTCTTCAGTGAGCTTTCCATTGGGTGTTGTTAGCTGCATGGATTCAGGGAATTCTGCTCAGACAAACGAAGGATGTCCCACGTGTTACGCTGTGGTCTGACGCACCAAGAGCAGCTGCTTTCCCAAGAAGCAGGACAGTCACGCTGTCACACTCCCCTGCTCCCTGCATGTCCCTCACTGCCCTTGCATCTGATTTAGCAGCTGTCCAGCTGCTGTGGAGCTGGATGAGCAAGCTGGTCAGGCAGGAAACTGTTCTTTTTTTGGCAGATTTGTTTTCCATGGAATCAGATCACTGATCCGACTTAGCTTGCAGCCACCCAGACGCTAAGCAAGGGTGACAGAGAAGAGAGGGACACACTGGTGAGACATGGCCTGAGATACTGGAAGGTGTGGCTGACTGACATTGAGGTTCAAGTCCCTCATCACTGCTTTGTCATACTTTTCCCTTTGGATTCCACCTCCACCTTGCTTTGGTACATCTTCACAAGGAATGCCATTCATCTGGAAATGGCACTGTTGATTTTCTACCCCTCCTTCCTTGATAACCCAGCCAGACTGGTCACAGGGCAACACATCAGGAGATATTTACAGACTGTGGGAGCAGCTGAAATGGAGAATATCACCAGCAAAGCTGTGAATGTGGTGATGTCCAAACAGGGAAGGGGCAGCTCAGGTCATTCATTAAGAAAGAGAAGGGCTGGTTGGCTGGTTTAGCATCCAATAAATAATTTCATGTTACAGGTCACCTGCGCACCTACTGATGCTTAACAGTCTGGTTGGGAGGTACAAGGTTCAATTATGGCCTGGAAATAATTTTAGTACATTTGTAACGTGACCTGATCTGAGTCACTGGTGTAATGCAAATGGGCAAAAGTGTCAATGGACAAAGCTGCTCAGAACATCACCATCCTTTTCCAAAAGCAGCCTACCTGGCTTCCAAACAGAGCTGGAAAAGCACTGATGAAAATTCATATCTTCCAGCAGTACATCTTCATTTATTTAGTGGCTTTCTGATGACGAGCACAGTTTCCAGAACAAGTAAAACTCATGCTGTTATGGAACAGGGAACACTGCCTACAGTGTATCGATTTTTATACGGAAAATATCAGACTACAAATCTGCTGCCAGGAGACTGTTTTAAGTGATTAAAGTAGCCAGCTTTTTTTCCCCTGCTTTCACCAAGCAGTGATACCTTCCCAAACTAGTTAGGATCATACTGATTTACTCAAGGATCCAGTATATTTGAGATGAGGGTTAGTTCTAACTTACTGTGTTGCTACATCTGTCTTCCTGTGGAGTTTATAAATATTCTGCCCCTCTCAAGCACTACCCGTAAGACAGTGGTTTACTGGCAGCAGGCACAGCTCAGCAGCAGCAGCTGGAGCTGATATTATTGACTGCAGTTCCTGGTTACATTTTGACTGGGGCCAAACAGTTCTGATTAAAGCAAGGACTTTAACTGCTCTTGCTTGAAGAGCTTCAACTTGGACCAAAATTTGCTCAAGTTTCAAGGGAATTTTACTTACAGCACATGTGTGTTCCTAACTAACCCATGCTTCCTACTTTAGTCTCTCCCAAAGAGGCAGGGACGCATAACTTGAGAGTAGAGATGAAGCAAGGAAGCGCTGTGATTGATCCCTGATGCAGTGTCAGGAATGCCAAAAGACTCAGAAAGGGTGACGTAGCAGATTATTCCCCTTTCCCACAGCCTGAAGACTGATGATAATGATTCCTACTCTTATGATCTTCCCCAACTACCGTTTCTATTTACTGCCATAGCTGCAGTATTACAAAATTCAGGGAATCCTTTTCACCCACATTTTCTCCTTGGCAGGAGTAAATGAAGTCAGCAATATCAGATATCTTTTTTCCTCTGTCATCCTTTTTATGAAGAAAGAACCCAGTCTGTCCTTGGTCACTAAGATCCGATGGACAGAAAATAACTGTGAGATGACCTTGGAGCCAGGTTTCTGGTTTGAAATGTCTTTGAAATGTAACTTTTCCATATCACCAAATGATGGCAGTTGCTAACGGGCACATCATGAGCTGCAGCACAACTTTCCTTCCATTAACCTCGGCAGCTGCTGCCTTCCTCCTGGGGGGAGCATCTGGTGTTTTCCAAAATAGATTCCTCACGCATGCAGCATTTACATTTCCCATTAACCTTTCACAAGAAGCCAGGTTTTGTCTGAAACTGGTGTTGGAAGCTCAGCCAACATTACTTCAGTCATGTCACACCTGCAGTAATGCCTACTTGCTTTCTTCCAGGATGAGGATCAAGGGCTCCAAGACCTACAGCTCTGTTGGAAAGTCTCAGCTTCAAAAATTTCACTAATTTGTCATAAAATCATAGAATGGTTTGGGTTGGGACCGTTAAGATCATCTCATTCCCACACCCTGCCATGGACAGGGACACTTTCCACTGTCCCAGGTTGCTCCAAACCCCTATGTCCAACCTGGCCTTGGACACTGCCAGGGATCCAGGGGCAGCATCAGCTTCTCTGGGCACCCTGTGCCAGGGCCTCCTCACCCTCACAGTAATATCTGATCTAAAACTCTTCACTTTCAGTTTAAAGCCATTTTCCCTTGTCACTACATGCCCTCATAAAAAGTCTCCAACACAAAAGGCTAACAGGTACAGCTCTTGATTTAGACTCAAAATAAAGCACAGTGAGTTACATTACAAGATACCTGAGTACCCTGGAGGTAGTTTAAAGCATTTTTCTTTCTGACTGGGGTTATGTAATAAATCCAAGTTATTAATTGCTAGGTCTGGTGCCAAGGGAAATCATTACACTCACTTCAACGACTGACCATATACATCTACCTATCAGCTAGTGCTTGGATGGGAGTTACAATCTGTAAAGATTGCATTTAAAATACAAGTACTCATTAATAATAATATTAAAATAAAACATACATGAGATAGCAACTCTCTTGAATAAAGAGATATTCCCCTCAAGTTTAGTCTTTCAGGAAAGCCTGAAATGCAAATCTAGTAATCAGCCACAGAAGCACCAACTTCATCTTTTCTCACTGCTCCACATGAGCATCTGTACAGGGATTTTATAAGAATGCAGCTAAACAAATTGAAGAGGGAGTTTATTTATTTATTTATTTAAAAAATTAAAGCTGTAAAGACAAAAAAATTTGAAGAAATGCAATACCGGACATTAGGAAAGGCTCAACAAAGGGCACAAGAAGCAAAACCAATATAGATGTATACATTACACTTATGCTTATGATCCTTTGACATTCAAGACTAACCAACACTGTTTTAGGGAAAAAAGTATTACCCCGGACATAAAAGAGAGGGTTTTTTTCTGCAACATTAAGCACAAGTGTTGTACTAGGTTCTGAGACATTAGTTTTGAGTTAATTAGGCATATGTGCAAACTGCAGTCAAAGTTGTCACTTAAAAACTTCAACTCTTGGAGAGGAGCTTGGCACGTTTTCACAGCCAGTGTGGTGTGTTGATGGGGCAGCTCCGGCAGCAGAGTCACCTTTCCTCCTGTCCTGGAGCAGCCCCAGGTTATCAAAAAGCTTTTCTCTCTGCTCTACCCTCTGTTACCAGCCAACATCAGCTTTCCAGCTCTGCAGATTTGAGGGTTTGCCTCCAGAAAGGTATTTGCTGAGAAATTGTGCCTGAAAAATGGTGACTGTGTTTAATAATAACAACAGTCTGGGGAATAGGTGAGTGACACGAAGATCTTTCAGCTTCTGGGGTGCTAGGTCACCTGCATGGGCATGTGGGAAATGGAGATGAGAAACCTCATTTTGGGGACACATAAAAAGAAATAAGAAAATACACCCTGGCTTTGACTTGGCTCTGTCCCACAACAAGGCTGGCACACTTTTGTTATAAAAAGAGAAGCTATTGCTATATCTTCCTTGCTTCTCAAACTAAAATGAGGCCTTTTAAACAGAGTACAGGATTTTGCATAAAAGAGGTGGTTGGTATAAAGACTGGCATTTATAAACATCAGCATAACAGAATTTTCTATCTAAAATATCCTCTCAGTCCCTTGCTCTGGGAAAACATGAAGCAATTCAATGAGGTTACAGTGATACCTTGATTTACTGGGAAAAAAATGGTTTAATTTTTTCCACGGTTCCACTAAACATTTTTTTCATCTGAGAATTTGCTGGAATAGTTAATGTGGAATAAAATAAGCCAGAGTACTCAGCCCAGGATAGAAATATTCAGGTGTTGTTACTTAGTTTCGCTTATTCAGGGAAATACATTAAGCTAAAATGGGCTTTCATATGGACTAAGGTTCTAGGAACACAAACATTCAGGAATCACTTTAAAGCTTGGACAAAACTGAGCTAACTCCAAAGCAATTTCCTAACACTAGATCTTATTTTATTGCCACAAGTTACTGGGAGGAGGTGGAAAATAGAGAGACGTACGAAATCCCCAGGCGACATCAGAACAGCTTTCAAAAGCAATTTTGGTTTCCCTGTGCTCCCGCTGCCTTCAGCTGCCAGCACTTAAGAGAAATCCCATTACCACAGTGGACAACTTTCCCTTTCAGAGATTTGTTTCCCACAGAAAAGCCCATGGGAAGAGGACGATAAGCAGAAAGTCCCGGATAGTGAAATTGGACCCATGTTCATCTCCACGCTGCTATGAGAGCTGGCAGAGGGTCTGTCCTCAGGAGGGATTTCACACCTCGTTTCCCAACAGCCAATTTTGACGGAGTTGAATATTTTAAACCAAGAAAAAAAGGTGGCAGACGGGCCTGTTTATAATTTTGCAAATAGTGCAGAGAAGTTAAAAAAAAAACCAAACAAAACAAGCCCTCCCTGCTTCACACAATGAGAGAAGCGTCTGGCACCCAAGTGTGTCTGCTGGGAGGCAGATCTAAAATAAACAAGAGGGAACATGTCCTCGCACACTCTGTAACTACACTCTGGATCATCCAGAGGTCGAAAGTATCAACAGCTTTAAGATATGACTGGCTAGATTAAAAAAAAAAAACAAAAAAACCCCAAAAAAAACAAACAACCAAACAAAAAAAAACCAACAAAAAACCTAAATCAGGGTGAGTGATTACTAGAGCTGATGGCATGCTTGCAACAAATCTCCAAGCTGTGGTTTGCAGCCACAGCACAAAGAGAGAGGGATCATCTTGTCTTTACTGCCTTCAGCTATGCTGAGTAAGACAAGGAGCAGGGATTTGTGCCATTGTGCAGAGCCCCCCTAAGGGTTACGGGATCAGTCGACATATAGATCTAGGAACAGGTTAAAGCAAAGCTGAAAAGCTTCTTAAGACCTTTGCTGAGGTTGTAACCAGGACATAGGAGCTTCAATACTTTCCCTGTCCCTACTGTACGCTCTCATAAGCACACACAGCTGGTGTTGCCAGTTGCTGAATTCTGCAGCTAAGGAAGCGGCAAAAATGCAGCCATCCACAAAGGGTAAAAAAATCAATGTGATTAAAAGTTCTCTTTATCACTGCAGGAGTCCAGGATGAGCTTATTTAACATCACAGACAAGGACATATGCTCCAACATGAAAGTACTTGCCCAGCTTTATGTCGGGAATGTGTTTCTATATTATGACAATGTTGTTCGCACACCCAAAGCTTGAAGGGCACAGCACAAGGCACTTTAAAAAGAGGCAAACCCAGCACTACGCTGCAAAAATGCAGTCTGAAAATCATGCGCTACTGGCAGAGACTGGAATGCAGTCCCACAGCAGCGTAGCTGGGGACTTCCCATCTATATTTAGGGTGTTGCAATGCTACCCGCTCTCCCACACGTCCTCACCCCCAGCAGGATGCCAGCTCTGGCATTCCTGGCACAGAAAGGGAGCAGGCTCCTGCATCTCCTTCCGCCGTGGTGTCACAAGTATCAGTGTTGGGTTGGTGTGAGAACGCGTGGCAGGGCTTGGTGGCAAAGCTGCTCATCACTTCCAAGTACTTATGCGGTTGAGAGAAAGGTTAAGGAGTGACTCAGAGCTGTCAAATACTTGCAGGCACACGGTGTTAACCTGCGTGCACCGTTCCCATAGGAGCTGTTTGCACTGCTCCCGGGGCCTGACCCGCCAGTGGGCTCTGATAACCTCTGGTGCTCAGAGCCACAGCAGGGTGGTTAACAAGTGATTACACTTTACCTGCACGGTGCCCCTAGCATGGAGGGGTGATTTACACTGCAGTACCTGTGCACATTCCCACGCTTCCAGCCAACAGGAGCAGGGACTCACATCCAGTCCCCGTCATCACACACACTGTAGAAAGGTGCACCCCTCAGTGCTCATACATCATTCTGCACAAAACCAAAAGGAATGTTTGGTTTAAAAATAGAAACCTGATGCTCCCTGCTTGTTTGATTTGCCGTTCACATAAGCCAGGGCTGAGGCGCAGTCTTTGTTCTCTCTCTGTCAATTTAAGACTTACTCAAGCAATTGTCAGACAGCATAAGGCTTTTTTTAGTGAAGCCTCACTTACACCCAGCACTCCTACACACACTACTCATTAGGCCACTTCTTGATGCTTTCCGTATCAGTCACTGCTGCACCCCAGGATACATATATTGAAATTTGTCTTTGCCTTTTGATTCACTGGGAGATGTCGTCATGCCCAGCTGCGATGTCAGCACAGTGGCACTGACACACCCTCGTGACACAGCTTCCTGAGCGGAGCACTCCTTGCTGCTACCAGAGCAGGGGCAGAAAACAATCAGGACATGCCAATTAACTGGCTATTTAGTAATGCGCTGTAGAGAGATTATTCGACAAGGTTTGGGCAAGGAAAATGGAAAGTGAAAGTTTAGGAGTTAGAACCAGATGTAGATCAAAAGCATATTGCACTTGGGCAGCATTCTTAACTTCTCTGGTGTCCTTTCTGCTTTATGAGAGCTATCAGTTATTGGAGCTGTTGTTCAAAATAAAACTAATTCAATTTTATTTTTAAAACATATCTACAGCATTTGTGGTTGCAGAGCAAAGCCTGAAATGTGACTTCCAAAAGCACAAAAGACTACAAGGCTAATAACCCCTACTTTCCTCCCCAAACCAAATCCCCTTTTTCTTATTATTGAAGAGATCTCAACTTTTTAATTCTTATTGAGTGTTTAGGACTAACATAAAATAGTGCAATGCCATTGCCTTTGTCTAGAGCCCCTGTTGTTGCAGCACAGAGAATCTACTGGAGGGTGATAGAGTCACCACTGTGGAACATTTAAAAATTATTATTTAGACCTAGTTCCAGAGGGTCAGAGCCAGACTTCTGGCAGCATCTTCTTAAAATAGCAACAGTTTTACTCGGTTTATAAATCTAAATACCATTTATGGCCATAACCCCTCAGCCGGGGGTGGGATCCCCTTTTGATGTATGAACCTTGTGTTTCAGACTGCGAGAATCAAACGAAACTGCCAAAATCCAGGCACATCATGGAAAAACCTACAGACAGACAACAGACAGGGTACACAACCGTGGAGCTGTGCACAGACCCAGAAACAGGCATTGGATCATTGCTCATTTAACACCTACCAGAGTGTGAGCACCGGGGTGAAAGAGCCCCTGGTCTCCGTCACCGTCCCTGGGGACAGACACATTCCAGCCCCTGCCACCAGCAGCAGGGACAGCAGGTCCCAGGGGCACGAGGGGCAGGAGGACCGCACACACTGCTGCAAGAGCAAAGGAGTGATTGCACAATTAGCACAGAAACGAGTGTCGTAATGCCTGTGCATCCCTCGCAGCAACACCTTGTACTTAACTCAGTGCAACCAGCGTGAGGTCCCAACAATGAGGTTTTTTGGGGGGTTTTGTTTGAGGGTTTTTTGTTGTTTCTTTTTCTTTTTTTTTCTTCTTCTTGTTGTTGAGTTTGGGGTTTTTTTGTGTGTAATTCTAAACGTTTTTAGGGCCTAAAGGTTTTCAGGGTTTCTGGAGTGTTGGTTTGTTTTTTTTATTACCACAAGTCAGATACAAATAGCATTACTCACATTTAGCAGCACATTATTCTGGCTTCCAGAGACAACCTGTGGAGTTGGACAGGGAGATATTACAAATGCTGAATCAAACCCAGGGTAAAGGCAGCTCTGTCCTGAAGTAGTTCCTTCCTGCTGTCCAGCCCTCACACCTGCATCTGTGTGGATTTAGGATCCAAGCATAAAGAATGTCACTGATCTAAACATGTTGGGCATACATCTCTTTTTGATCACACATCTTTCTTCCGTGTTGATGACAGGGCTATGAAAAATTTGGAGAAAGAAAAAATAAAGTCCAAGCAGAACCCAGAACTCAAACATTTTACGTAAGAGTCCCCGAAACAGCACATTTTTAAACAAGCACTGTAGTTTAACTCTAAACCTGGGCGCATCTTTGTAAATGCAAGAGGCAGACAATAAGTAAGCATTATAAGATATATTTGTATTTTCTATCTAAACATTTCAAGAGAAAGAAAGAGGATCGGGGAGGACTGGGTACACAAGAAGTTAATGTACGACAACATTGTTTATAAATAAATTCTCTGAGGAATGATACAAACAACTTTACTAACACATGACTTAAATTCTTGCCATATTTTCCTTAAACACTTCGAGGAGTTTCGATTATTCTTTCGGAGAAGTGTCACATACAGATCTCTGAGATAGTTTAGCAAAGCACTATGAGAAAGGTCTCCAGTGCCAATTTGCTCTTTGCTCCTGGGCTCCACAGAGGGGTTGTCTCATGGATGAACTTCAAAGTGATTGAAAAGTTTGATAGCAGCTTTCAGCTGCTTGTTGCTGTGGGACATGCAGACAGCAGTGCTGCAAGCCACTGCACTGCAAGGTAAAAAGACATTTCCATCACCAGCCATCCCCTACTCAATGGAAACACAGGTTTTAGTTTGGGTGCTCTAGTTCTGACACTGTCCTGAAACCACAGAAGACTTCTGCCTGTGTTAAGTGACTAACTGAGTCCCTTTGATCCGTGCAAAGTTCTGCACTTTTGCCTTTAAATATAGAGCAGAACCCTCACCTCCTCCTGCCAGCCAGCCCCAGTCACTGGCAGAGGCTGCGGCTCCTTTCCTGCATCACTGGAGATGGATTGCCTGTACATCAGAGAGTACTGCAAAGTCCAGACCAGATCTTTCTTGTTTGGGGAGAAAATGAGAAAGTACAAAAGGTGACTGTGGGTTATGTTTATAGACGTTCTGTGCAACAGCAAAGCTGTACAGAAACTAGAGAATGCACAAGGGCACCAAAAAATACCAGTTCCATGCAGATTTCTTATGTCACCTACTCGTGAATGATCTGCACAGAGATGGGGGTACGAGCTGACCACAGCCCTGCCCAAACTAGGACAGGAGCATGCATTTAAAGTGTTTCTGGAAATCAAAGCAGTACTTTAATTCTAGATGGAAGACTAAGCACAGTTTTACAAGAAACCATAGTTCAAGCATTTCTTTTGCACTCCCAGTTTTGCACACAGGATTCCCTTTTTTTTGTCACAGATGTACCTGTGTCTTTTACGCACTGATGCAACATCTATGTAACACACAATGCTCTGTACATTCACCAGAAGTTCTCAGAGAGGAAATCCTGACAGCTTGCACTGCCTTTGTGCAACCTGCCCTTCCTTCCTCCTCTGTACAGTGCAGAAAGTACAGGGGATGTCCTCTGCCATCAGCTGTACATCTAACAGCACAGATCCCTTCTTACTCACTTCCCCAGATGGTTCAGACTCATTTACACTGTTCACAAATAGATACACCATGTTGTCAGATGCAATTTCATGGCACAAAATAGAGTTACCTTATCTCTCTCCTGGCCCTATGCCCTCCCCTTTGTGCTTAGTACACAAAGAGTAAATGTGTGCATTAAATGTAGTATTTTGTCTCTGGTTTTGAGAGTCTGCTTCTTCTAGGTAAGCAGCTCTGAATGTTTACTGGATCCCTTGGAATAATTCGTCTTGCAGTAGGATCAGTAGATTCTCACTATTGACTTCGAAGGAGTTTAAATATAACCAGTAGGACCAATATTTTGAACCAAATACTTCTTATTTTTCCAACAGAAACAGTAACTCTTGATACTCTTGCTAGTGCTTTATCCACCCATCATGACTCTCGATACAGTCTGTGACTGGGATTAAAAAGGCTTGGAAAATGCAGGGGAGGGAATGGAAAAACCCTAGATCTTCTGGCTTGTGATGCATCTGAAATGCATTGATGGATGCTGATAGCATGTAGGAACACAGTTGCAACAAAACTGCCACGAAGATGTCTATAAATAAAAGAGTACTGAAACTGGCTCTTCCACATCCAGCTCGTTTCAAAGGAGGCAAAGTCTAACCTCATGTACTGAGGTTTCTCCACTGAGTTCTCAAGTAGCTTTTAAGAAGAAGACAATTTTTTCTGTAGATAGAAATGCCAGTAACTCTGAAAGCAGGTTTCATTATCTACCTATGTTCAGTTTTCCAAGTGTTACACATTTGCATGGAGAGGTTTACCCTTCCAGTGTATGCCAGCAGTGAACCATTTGCAACCAATAATGCCCGACTCTGAGCTATAACCCATATGCCACTGAGCATGTGCTGTCTGCCCATTTCTTCCATATTTGGAAACCCTTACTGGCCTAGCAGCTGCTCTGGGTAGCTGGAAGAGAACATCATCAACACAGATTCCATATAAATTTACACCTTCCCGTGTCTCTGTTTTTCCAACCTCCATGCACATCTTCGGAGTACTGGTGCAAGTTGCTTCTTACCAAATGCCAGCACCTCTGCCCAAATAATAAGTCTCTTCCTGCCTGGAGGTCACAATGTTGTACAGCAGCGAGAGCCTCGCCAGTGCCAGGGCTGATTTATTATTGGCTGGCAATTCTGACCCGATAACATTATTTGTGTGGTAGGTGCTCACGTGTCAGGATTAGGGCAAGACACCGAAGAAGGAACACAGTGTTCTGCTCCTGTTTATGTTTCTTGCTGTAGTTCCCTCAGACACTAACATTACTAACTTCCCCTGTCAGACAAGGGACATTAAATTTCAGGTCATTTATACCTGTTTCTTACACTTCAGGAGTTGTTGTATAAGCTTGAAGTCTGATGGAAAACTGAAGTGTATACATAGCAATGTGTAATACACATATTTACATCCAAGTAGATGTTTGTGGATGGCTCCTGTCAGAATTTAAGACCTCAAGCCATCAGCAGAACACTAGGAGAAGCTATAGTGACTCAGTGGCATTACTGTGCTTTGCTAGACCTAAGTGCTTCCCTTCTGGAATTTTGGAGTGACACGGAAGTGAAACCCGGCACTCTGGCAAAGGGACAGTCACATTTCACAAGGCAGGGTGGCCTCTAGGTCTGTACTGCAGAGCCCCAGCTTTCCGAAAACACTCCTAAAACAAACTCTGCTGGGACCAGTGTCATTGCAGTCACCTGCAAGGGTGAAGAAGGAAGAGCTCTGCAGAGAAAAGTCTGCAAAGCAAGACTTCCAGTTATGGCCAGGTCTGGGATAGCATCTGCCGCATCTGCTGTTGGCTGTGAAGCACCAAGCAACCAAAGCCCCAACACCAACATATCGGCCGTGGTGAGCGCACAGCCTGCACGCAAGACATGAACAGGGAACAGGCTCAGGCTGCTGCTACACGTAGGAAACAGACCTACTCAGTCAGAGGCTGACATTTTTACAGAGCTGCTTTCCAGAGCCCAGGCGCACTCCAAGCGCAGAATAGTTTCCACTGTTTCCCTTTTCACACGCGCTCAGTTTTCCAAACCATTCACCTTTGGCAAAAGGCTTCATGCCTGGCCCCTGCTAAAGGTCAGCTTGTTTTGCAACATGAACCGAACTCCTTCATTTGTTAAAGATCTGGGGCAGCAAATGAATCTGCTTTTACATCCCAGGGTTTTTTACTTCATCATTGTCACTAAATTTGTACACACATTTCCTTCTAAAATGTATAGTTCATTTTTAAAAGAGACTGTGGCAGGCTGATAAACAGAATTATCTCCTAATAATTCAAATATGTGACCGAGAAATTAGGGCTCTCATTGCTACATAGACTGGTCTTTTTTTTAGCAAAACCTATTTTAGTCCTGTACTTTTTGTGCCATTGTCAGATTTTTTACGTGCGCACAGTTACATTTGCATAATTTCCATGAGGGAGAGTGAAACCTTTCAGGGAAACACAATGCGAAGTCCAGGAAGAGAAAACTTTTCATACAGGGGGAAAGGAAACAACAGTGCCAAGGAGACAAAAGTGCCAAGGTTAACTGGGCAAGTGCTTTCCACTGTGCCCCACAGGGCTTGCTCCCAGCTCTAGCTGATTCATCCTGACAAGGACTCTCTGAACCCTACATTTTCACCAAACTGGTGTGTTTTGGACAAGTTCCAGTTAAGGAAACTTCCCTCTCTGACCATCCAGGAGCCACTCGGGCAGTCACACCTGCACCACCTGAGCTGGGACCGAGGTCCCTTCCCAGCTACACCCCCCACATTCACACAGCCACACCAGGTTTCCTCTCTGGCTTAGCCCCAGGTTTCCCATAGCAGCATCTCAGACATCCTGATCCTTGAAGTAGTTTGATTTTGGTGCAATAACAAAATTAGAAATCAACAGCTTAAGCTGATGTCTCTGAGCAGGGACCTCAAGCAAAGGAGACCCTGGGTTTTTATATCCTCACAATCTACGTGAGGCTAAGTCTGGGGCCATCAGCTCCTTGTGTCCCCAAGTGTCCCTCACCTGGCTGTGCCACAGGTACCCAGGCCCTTTTTTATCCAAAGGGTCAGCAATTCAAGACCTCCTGGGGCTCCTGCGCCCTTGAACTACCTGCACTGAACATATTCCTCAGTAGAACAAATGTGAACAGCCATGATGCCAGGAGGGCTTGGCTCTCGTGACAGAACTGATTAACCCCTCTGTACAGACCATCATTTTCCAGCCCTCCCCCTGCTCTTAGCTTGCCCAGCTGGGCTCCAGCACTCTGCTTTAACTCACTGAAAGGACAGAAAATGATCCAGAAAAAAGGTTTTGCTATATTTTATATTTTGTTAGGAAGATAAATTAGCTCAGTTACGGCTCAGAACTCGTTCAAGGATGGGGCAGGACTGCCCAGCCAAGAGCAAGCAGAGGAAAGGACATAGGATGGAAGAGGTAGGGCAGGGATGAAGAAAAGGCAGCAAAACAAGCTGTGGCCAGACTGTAAACAACATTGAACACCTAAAAAATTTCATCCTGGCCATCAGGATATACCCTGGAAGGAACATGAAGAATAACAAGGGAATGTAAGAAATAGTCAGACTTAGTGGAATAACAACAGTAATCTTAAAAACCTCAAGTGTCCAATGATATGATTCTGTATCGTAAGTTAACACATTAGCAAATGGAAAAAGAAAATCATCTGAGAGACAGTATCAGCTTTAAACCACACTGGAGCTATCTTCTACTTCCAACTTCTGTTTCTGTGATTACACTTTGTTAACTCTGATCGTTTATTGCACGGCCTCTACAAACGTTATGCATGTTTGCTCATTTTGTCATTCCGTTTCCATTTCCCACAGAGACCTCATCTGCTGTTCTTACCAAACCTCCTTTTCTTGAAGTCATTACTATTTAAATAAGGACTGCAATGGCAATGACATTTCAGTGAGAGGCGCCACCACCGTTCAGTATTTCCAGTCGTCCCAGTTACACACAAATGCAAAGCCAGGAGCAATAAAAATAAGGTGGCTGGACATTTTAAAAACAGCACCTTCATATATGCAACCTGTACCGCAGCTTCCACTCATCTAAAGACAAACTCTTACATGACCAAGTTACCCCACATACGCAATAGCTCAGAAGTCTAGAGCTGGAGAAAGATCAGGAGCCAGAAGGATGCCAGGAAAGAAGTTTAGGACAATATTTCTCTAAAATTACCAGCAAAGTTGATGACTTGTAGTTTGTTTTACAGTTAAAGGGACCATGGAAATGTAGAACACAACAGGAAACTTTCATCTTGGGACTGAGAAAAGCATTCATGGAAATAAATAAATAAAATAATTCTGACAATATAGATGAGAAAATGATCTTCATTACACAGTGGGGAAAAAGACTAGAGAAATTTACCCTGATGACACAGAGAGGCAAGCTCAGAGTTTAGAACTGAATCCTCAATCTCTAGTGCTCACCTGGCTATTGCCTGCTGTTCCTTCTCCACATTTCTCAGAACACCAGAATTACTCAACACTGCTATTTTACCACTCCTTCCTTACAGCTATTCACCACAACACAGGTGAGACGTGACCAAAGACTAAAATACTTCAATTCCAAAATAAACCTCAAGATTTTGGACTCTATTTCTATACCTTTTTGTTTCCTCATTAGTGAAACTTTTTCTTTCTTTTTTATTTTTTTTTTTCAGCCTCAAATGAATTTCAAATGTTAATGCAGGAAAACACCCTTATGGCCTTCATAGGGACAGAGTCACTTCACACTTATTACACCACTGTACAGTCTTCATTTACTTGTCGTAGTTAATAGAGCTATGTTGCACAGCTGCAGAGTAAGCCTCATTTATTTTGTGTTCTAGAAGGAATGATGCTTTTTTCACTATCATGTTTCAAATTAATTCCCCAATCGTACCTCCATCTCTTCATCTTTTGGAATAGGCCAAAGGCTTTAATCTTCTCAGTAACCTAGATTTATTAAAAATAAAGAGCAATAGTGAAAAAAGTGACAGACAACAAGAAAAAATGCACAAACCCACAGCTGGGCTAGCACTTTGACAATCACCGGAGAATGGCACTCGCATCACCAACTAAAATGAAAGGGTATTGCACATTCCAGCCACCCAGCTCTGACAGCTGGCAAGACTTTAGAAGGAAAGTTTTACTTCTCCAGAAAATCCATGCCTAAGCAAAATGCTGAAATGTTTGTCTTCTTGTTTACAACACTGTATCTTTTAAAAGAACACCCCTTACCCTACAAACAAGCAACTCAAGCATTTATAATAATATTACGTATATAGAACATGTATAGTTTAAAATTGGGTTAAAAAAGTTTGGCTTGCAGTGCTCAATGGAAGATGGAAAATAACGCAGTTAACAGAGAAACATTATACTGCAGAAGAGAAATGTTCTAATCTATTCTTAACTCACTTTTATCAATAATCCCCATAGCTGACTTCTGGCCATCCCAGATGAATAATTTAGAGCCAGGAAAAAACAGAGATCTGGACAGACATTGTCCACATCTGTAATTCGTCTGCCTTGCTATATTAAGTTATTCACCTGTTAAAATCCAATTTTCTAGTATATAGTTAAATATGCTTCAAGGTTACACAGCTAAAAATAGCACTGCCTGCAGTATTTTCTATACTGTAGAATATATAAATTATCCTCATCAGTATGTTACTATAAAAAGGCATTGGCTTATATTTCTAGAAGAAGGCATTTCAAAGATGTCAGCGGTTGCATTTTGGTCAAATAGGTTTGCAGCATATATAAAAGTGTGTAGGTAAAGCTCCTAAAGATACTATACTATTGCCATTAATTGGCAAAAAAAGCTACCAGGGTTCTCATAGGGAATAGTAGCACATGCCTAAAACTAGCAAAATTTTGACATTTTGGTTTGGGGTTTTTTTTTCCCTTAAAGGAATTTTTTTGGTAAGTGCTCTATGGCTGAACCAACTTCAAGCTTCAAATTTTCTTCCTGCAAAACCACTGCCAAAACAAGCTCCTTCTTCTTGGAGAAATCTCCACTCTGAGCCCTCTTGAGCAAGAGAGAATGTGGCTTTATTCCACCTTGAGCCGCATGAATAAAACCGTTTGCAAAGCTCTACATGTGCATCACAGCCTCTGCGTTGCTGCTGCTACAGCCCTGGTAGGGCCTTTTGGAATATTTATTTTTTGCCATTATAAACAAGGTGGGAAAAAATGCTCTTTGACTCTTGGGATCCTGAGGTGACTTTCACTGGCCTAAAAGTGACAAAAGTTTCCATCTGTATTATGGATCTAGAAACCACTGCTATGAAGAGAGAACTCTACAGCCTTCATCTCCAGTGGCCAGGACACCAGCCTTCAGTGCCACTCAGCAAGGCTTTACTAGAAATGAATGAAGCTGTCTACATAAAGCCATTGTTTGGCAGCTTCCTCCTCCTAAGGAAAATGCAGCAGAAAAGCCAGTTTGTGGCAGAATGCCAGTTCCATTAAGTACAAAGCAGGCAGGTAGTAAATTTTTGCCCACAAACCAAGTTATCCGAGGGTCAAAAAAACAATGGAAAATTGTAGTTTTAGTGTCAGCACTATGCCAAGTATTGTCAGAAACAGAGAAGGCTTCCGCTCCAACCAAGCAGATGGAAATTATTCTATTGTTCAGAGGTAAAGCAGAGCTCCCACCCAGGTCCTGACCACATAATTACATCTCTCTGTCTGAGCCCAGCCTTTCAACCACCCCCCATGCAAAGCAGCTTTCAGGAAGAAAGTCTGATACTGCAGCTATTTTTACTTTTGCTCCTTATTTCTCTTGTCCAAAGAAGCAAATGCAAGAATGACTGGTTCCATGAAAAACCAAGAGACTTCCTTTGATAAACAGGATGTTGGGTTTGCTATAGAGTCACACACACACACACACCTGTTCTTTTTATGGCTGGGTAAACATCCTCAGCTCCCTGCAGATCCTTTTACACACTGTGCACATCAAGCACCTTGCTGTGGCCCTGTTCCTGGCTGGCTGCAGTGGGAGCAGCCGGGGTGTCGCTCAGCGTGCCCACGTAGTCAGCAGGGTGCGTTAATCACTCCTTATCTTGTTTGCAGAACTGAGACAGAGACGCATAAAGATGAACACGCCAATCCATTTACAAACATTGCAAAGAAATACTCAAGTTTTCCTTTCAGCAGAGCAAATATTGGGAAGTGAGCTGACAAAACACAAGGTCAGCTGGCATCCTGGTCTATAGAATTACTTATATTTACTTTCTCTTGCCTTATCTCCCTTGAATAACTTGCGTTTGGGATGTAAGCATACATTCATGTTTATCTTTCCGAATATAGGACCATGACTGGAGTAAGCCTCTGATGGAGTGGAATTCCACTCAAGTCAGTGGTATCCAGCCATGTTCCAACACATGGGCTGGGTTAGCTTCTGTTTTCACTCTTTAGATGACATCCTCAAGCAGGGCTTTAGCTACACTGAAGTTCAGCACTGCCCTTCAGACACAGGCTGTAGGCATGCCAGCCTCTGCCTCCAGCAGGAGACTTTGGGATACCAAGCTCACAGGGAGCAGTGTCCACCTCTCCTCACTCTTGTGGTCCCTGCCCTTTAGCCAGTTTTCTTTTTCATGGCTCCATTTCTGTCCACCTCCCCAGATTCATACAGGCCTTCGGTTGCTCACGTGCCCCTTTCCCCTCCAGTGTCCCCAGGGACCAGACAATTCTGCAGGACAAGTCTTGGCTGCCTTTCTCCAGGGAAGATGAACTGCAGCACATCAGCAGATTCAGAGAAACATGAGCTACTCCGTCGGAATCAAAGACAAGGTTTATACATTGCAGTGAGCAGTGCTGCCCTTGAGGCAGGAGGTTCCCCCAGCAGCACAGGTGTGTGAGCTCTCACCAACTCAAAGATGGCTCTAAGCAAGCAAAAGTGCCAATTATTCCCTTTTAAATCAAAGCATGTGACAGTTCACCAGCTTGAAGAAACCTAGGCTGGCTTAGGGTTCTGTGTAGGAAAACAACACTGGTTTCATAAGGTTAAAGACTTTAACCTCGTGAACTCATGAGCTGCAGTCGATTTTTGACTTTGAATCATTTGACTCTGAAGCTTGAATGGTAAAGAAGTAGCATAGTTATGGACCTGAAACTTTCAGGCTTTGCACATATCTGATTTATGAGCCAAAGCAAATTAAAGAAGATGAATGTTTTTGTTACAGCAGCTTCTTTTTAGAAGTCGTTCCTTTGACAGACACTGAGTGGATATTGGTTTCAGAGAGGTAAATACAAACCATCATCTCGCTGTTCCTGGAAAACAAACAGTCCTTTGTTGCCAGCCGCTTGGAAATAAAGTAATAAAACAAAGACCACAGAGGTGTTTGATGGCTGTTCTGGAGTCATTACGCTTGTGATTCAGCTCTTAAACTCAGGGTAGCAATTGTCTTGTAAGAGAAATACAATATAGGTAATAAATGACAGATGATCTTAAAACATTTATTGTCTTAATAATCAAAACACAGGGAGAGAGACAGGAAATCAATACATTAGTTTTAGAATAGCATCAAAAACAGTGATCTGAGGGAGAATAATAAGAGGAAACTGAGAAGATAAAGCACACTAGGGTAATTTTAGACAGAAAGGCGACAATAACATTCTTCTAATGTAGCAAGGGAGCTACAGTGAGCTGATCTGGGTAGCTACAGGTTATAAATAGCATGGAACAAAAGAGACCAAGAAATATCAGAACTTTTCAAGCTGAGGGAGAGAAAACAAAACTTAGCCCATAAACTCCCATAAAGTATTTTGTGCAATAATTAATAGTCATGTGAGTGGGATGCTACCGTTTTTCTCATCAGTGTTTACAAGTGTCCCTCTCACTGCATGTCAGAGTTAGAAAGACCAGGGCTGAAGAAAAACCTTACCTAATAGCAGGGTTACTGGCACAGAGCCACAGGGCAAGTTCAGAAAACTTGTAATTGAGCATTTCTTTCCACGACTCCCATTGCCATGATGTTGATGGAAATGATGGATGAGCTCCATGACCGGCTCATCTTTGAGAAGAACCATTTGAGTCTAAAAAGTTGTTCCTTTTTTTAGAAACAGAGTCATTTCACAGGGATTACTTTTTTTCTTCCTGAGAATATTTTACCAGATTATAAAAGCCTTCTTCTAACTGCCCCGATTACTCCCCCTCTGTTTTCATTTGCTTTAATCAAGCATAAAGGATAGGTGCAGACATTTCTACTACTCTGCAGTGCACAAGGAAAAGTTACAAACAAGAGGACATGAGAAAGAAGAGATGCAGGAGGGCAATGTTAGCCAAAATAAGGACCACACTGTAATACTTGTTGTGACTTAAGAATTCTGAAGTGTTCCAGTAGCTCAAACTCAGGCAATCCCATCTCCCAGGACATTAATGATTGCCCAAATCAGCACCTGGACATTTCATCAAAATCCCTTATTTAGCTTATGGAAACCTATTTATAGTAGTCACTGTAAGCATCCAGTTTTCAGACCTTTCATGGATATTTCATTACATTCTCTGTTTTCCAAAATGACTCATTCTTCCTTCAGAGTCATTTTTGAAGATGACAATACAATATGCAGAGATAATGCAATATTTTCCTCCCTCCAGACATTTTCTCATTTAATTTCTTATTCCATATCAGAGGACATTATAAACATGTCTAATGGCATTTCTATTGTTCGTGGGTCATCAGCTGCTTTTAATCAGCAGGGTTTCAGTTCAGGTACAAGTTCCAATGAGGGGTTTTTTCCCTGAAACTCATAGAATGATACAGACAGACGTTCAATTAAATTTGGCCCAATTACAGTAATGCCTGTAAGCAAGAAATTATTTCTTTATTTTTAAACAGCTAGAGAAACAACAATTCATTTAATTACATAAAAAAATATTAAGGAAGGTATAAATAGGAGGAGCACTGAAACATTACCACATATGTGAATACAGTAATCTAAAGGGGTAGGCAGAATTCTTTTGGATCAACTAGCAACTCTTAAAAAAACCTCGTGAATCACTGGGCAGTTTTCCCCCTCAAAAGCAGTGGAGGACAGCACCTTCCAGACAAGTGTGGTCTAAATCTCAGAGTCTGGTAAACATCATTTTGAAATATTTTAATAAAACAAGGTCAATATATTGTGGTATTTCCCTGTATTTTAGACATGAGGGGAGAGAGGTGGTAAAGGGCACGATTCAAGTTTCAGTTTCGTCACTACCACAACTGGCATTCATTTATGTGCCAAAAAGAACAGTGGCCTTCCTTCCAGCTGTCCAGGAGGCATTCAGGAAAACTCATAAATCTGTGACCACCCAAACAGCACAGACATGCAGGATGCTCAGCACAGGTCACTGCCAGATCATAACTTGCAAGTGTTGATTTAACAATAATCTTGGTGATTTTTAAATCTAGGAAACAGGCCTAACAAGGAAAGACAATTAAACGATTCTGTATTTGGAAACATAGTTGCTGACAATGGGTTTGGCTTCCCTTGCCCTTGCTCTGTTCATATTTTATCCTCATCTTCAAACAGGACAAGAAGCACTTGATTTCTATGACTGAGCTCTTTAAAAATACTGACAAATTCTTGTCTTAGTTCTCTCTTGCATCTCTTCCTCCCTCTGCTCTCTCCAGGCAAGAAACAGAAATACCTCAATGAACTGAAAGCTCTATTCAACCTCATCATACAAATTTCAGTCAGAAACAATGTTCTGAGAAAAGATTTTGCAATATAATCCCTTCGCCTCTGCTACAGGAATAACTTTCACACTGGTTTTCGCGTAAATAATATGAAATCTGAAAACTATAGAGGTGTTTTTCTTCTCGACTTTCTTTATCATCAGCTGATTCATTTTGCAACCAAGATAAATAAAAACTTGCATTTTGTACAAACCCATGACATTTATGTTAGTTTCAGTGAAAAGCAAACAGTCCCTGTTTTGTCCCCCAGAAATACATATAGGTTTTAGTTATTAATCTTTAGGAGAATCCACAGCATTCACTTCTGAAGTCATAACTTCCAAAGTGCTAAAGCTCTTCTAAGTCAGCACAGCAGATGGTCTCAGCAGCCCTTAAAAAAACCACTGACCAATAATCTCTAATAAATTAGCTAATTGATAAATATCCTACAATGTAGAAGACAACTTTAGTGAAGAGATCATCACTAATCCTTCAGACTTATTTAGGAGATTATATTGACAAATTGTTGATCATCTAACATTTACTAGATTTAAATTTGACAATTCAAGATTCCAACATGTCCCACCACTGTATGTATTTTATATCTTAATAATATTCACAAGAATTTAATAGATAAATTTTTTTTTAAAAAAATCCTTACTTTACTTTTATGGATCACAGGGATCGGGTTGGTTACTCAAGGCATGTTAATACGTATATTTGTCTCCTATTGAGGTTAATCTGAATTTTTACAGAGACAAGTGTGTTTCTTAGAGAAGGACAGATACTGAAAAGTGACTTACTCATTACTTCATCTTGTCCTTTAGTAGCATCTCTGTGTCTGTATTCAGCTATTCCAACCGGCCTGAACCCGAAATGGTTTGGTTTGGATGAATGCCTGTGAAAAATGGACAAAATCAACCTTTGTTTACTGTTCTAGCACTGGTTTTAGTTGCTGCCAGTATGTCCTACCCCACAACAATAAAAAGCTTTAGATTTCTTGATGGTGGAAAATCCCGATTCCTTGCAAGAAAATGCTTTTAGTACCCCATGAGAGACTGAAACCCCCTATAAATATGGACAGTTTTGTGTTAGGTGGGATCCCATGGAAGCAGCCACTCGCTACGTGTAAACAAGCTGTACATTGAAGAGGCCTGTGCTTGCTCTTTCATGGACCTGACTGTGCAGTTAAACAAAAAACCACCATCCCTATGAGCAGATTTCCCATGTAATCAAATATTTCCCTATAGCTCATCTGACATTTGTCAAGTATGTAGAGTAAAATCATACTTAGAGACAGTAAAAAGAACACAGCAGGAAGAGTCTTCATGAAGTCCTGTAAAAACTATTGCAAATTCTGCAAAAGCAGAGAGGGGAAAGGGTGCAAGAGCTGCTCCCCTTGCAGGCATGGAGTTTCTGAAATACTGCAGTTCCTTTGCAGCAATCCATTTTCACAGTGTTTATTGTGTTTAAATAGTTCCTGAAAGATTGGTAGCGCAATCCCTCATTTCCATGCTCTCACCTAGAAATCTTAAATCTTGCATTTCCTTACTGAGTGTATCATATAGGACCAATTACTAGTTTTATAGTACCTTCACCTGTAAAAGTCTAATGAAAGACAATTTCAAAATATATTCTGCAGTAATATAACATCATTCTCTCTGATCTCCAAATTGAAAGGAACGAGAGATGATTACATTTTAGCAGAGCAGAAATTAGGAAGCATAGTGGGGAGAAGAAACTTCTGCTCCAAAGCTGGGGAGAAATCAACAAAACAAGGCTTTTCAAGAGAACCACATTCTCAAAAGGGTGAAAAAAAGTTAAACTTCAGAGTTTCATTTCATCTTCTAAGTTTGGGCATAGCTTTTGAGGCAATCTGAATGCAATCTCTGTGGATGTAAATTTCACAGACGTGACTGTCTGCAGAAGTGTATTGAAAGGTCAGTTATATTTGCTTTTGCACACGAATGGAAATTATTCCCATATGTATTTACTGGGCTCTTTGACAATGTTATTGAATAGATCTGGTCAGTCAGAAGATTATTCAGCGTCTTTCAGTGTATCATATGCTTCCCTCAGAGCCATTGCAAAACGGAGAGAGATTTCTGGATGAAATATCTGAAGACACAGGAAATTTCCTTGAAGAACCTTATTCAATCCCTTCCTGGTGATCCCATCTTTACTGTGGCTCTGATTGCTTCTCTCTCCTATCGAATGGGTTCTTGAAGATAAAGCTGTGCTCAGTCACAGAGGCTGGCTTATTATTTCAGCTGTCGTTCAGGCAAAATGAACAACACTGCCACGAACCTTCCAGCCAAGCCAGGCCCAGTAAAACATCAAGATGCATCCACTGAACTTCCCATCTTTTGACACTTACATAGGACAGCAAAAAACTGCAGCTCTGCTGCCTCAGGCCACTCAAAGGTACTTGTTTGCAGAAGATAATTCTGTAGGCAAGGAACTGCACACCTCAAAAACACTGTCTTTTCAGGTTTTGGGTTTTGTCATTTTACAAAAGATACAGTCCCATTGGAATTTCCACATAACAGCAATTCTCATCCAAGAGAAATATCAAAATGATCAAAATGGTATTGAGACAGCTTATCTGGCAATTTGGCTCAAAGTTGTAAATTATAATAAAGGAGGGTCAATTTTTTCTCTCTGCTACCATGGACTTCAACAGGACTAGAATTGTAACAGAGGAGAATTTGTGTCACTTGCAATAAATGATGGCAAAGTGTCACTTCTCCTAAGTAGGTTTCATTTCAAGTAAATAATTAAAAACCTCCAAACCAATCTTGGCAGTTATGCATTACAGCATTCAGTGAACCCATTACCTCCACCTTATTGAATAATAACACCAAGCAAATCCAAGAAATTCCTGGACAAAGATTTTCCTTCATCTTACCCATAAGGAGGAGGTTTTGCTTTCCTCCACTTTAATCTGAGAGCAACTTATTACCAAGGTGTTTCTTACAGTAGGTTCAGCTACTCATGTCAAAGTATATTAAGAATCTGCCTTTAACTTATTGCTGGAAGAAGAAAGACTCTTGAACCATAAGGCTTTTGCACATCGTGGAAGCTCATAAAGCCTTGAGAGATTTGTCCACAGACCCCACAATAAGTATGACTCATGGAATGCTATTCTTTTCTCAGTATGCAATAAAGAGAAAATATTATTTATAGCAGCATACAAACTATTAAGAAAGTGTTTTTCTTTGAAGTTTAGACATAGCAGCAGAACAATAATTTGGATAAATGGCAGTATTTACAATTTCTTTTAATTGGGGCCACACATCGTATCATGGCCAAATATGTGGTTACGAAGAAGTATTCCAGTTTCTCAAAATAGTTCTGACATCCACAAGTTCACTGAGGTCTAATATCTGATTGTTTTTGGCTCAGAAGTGACTTGAGCCCTAAAGTAATTTTAAGAGCACAAACAATCAAGCAGTTTCCTTGCCTTAGGGCTCTCACTTCTGTGCCTCACATTAGATCTTTACATACATCCTTAAAAAAGTCCTACAGTTCTCAAAAAATGTTCTTGGTTGGATTTGTCAAAAGCCTTCAGCACAGGCTCATCTGTTCCCACTAAAATTTGTGGCAAGAGCTTGGTAAAACCCACTAGAGCAGAGAGCTGTAACAAGCTGTATGTTACACGAGTGCTGCTGCTCTTATCAGCTGTGCTCTGAGAACTTAAATCACGCAAGAAATCACTCATCAGTGTTCATTTTGGCCCAGACTAAAGAGAGAAAAAAAGTCTTCCCAAAGATGACATTTGAGGCAGAATCAGCCGTAACAAAATGTTCTAGAATGGCACTAGGTTTGTGGCAGATATTTCGTACCGAGGAAAACTGCTCTTTTTCTGAAGCTACAAGGAAGACCAGGAAGTATCATCCTACCAAAAATAAGAAGGAATTCGTTCTTTTATATGTAGCGATCAGAGGAGAAATGTACATACAGCTCCAAATAATGCTGTGCCTTTTAACTTGAGCTATAATATGCAGCCCAAAATGTGAGTGTTTAAAGCCAGGCCCAAATACATCAATTTCAGGCCTACTCTGTTTAGGTTAAAGTCTGTTTCTCACGCCTGCAGCTAAGTAACATTTTCAAGTCTAGTAATAGTTATGTAGGACTCAAAGAAGACAAAATACTCAGTGCAAAAACACCCCACTCTATGTGGAAAGGAACATGGTAAAGGTCTATTGAGGAGTAGACACCAGAAAATGGATGAGACTCCCTCTCCTTAGGACTTTCTTCATGCCCCATGCTCCTGTAGTCAGCAAGGAAGAGAAGAGCCTTCATTGGTAAGTCCTGCTAGGAAAATAATGAAAATAGCCTAGTTCTACTCCTGGAGCAAAATGTATTCTCCTGCAGCTGTTCACTGAAAAGGTTCAATTTGTGCTGCAGAGTTTAGATGAAAGATTTTAAAATGTGCATACTTTTGATTTTGTCTTCCCTACCTTCCTGGCATGGTGTAAATCCCTATAACACCCACAGACCCTGTCAACAGGTGACTTTTCCTCTTGTAAACAGAATATTGCCACAAGATTTTGCACTTCCTGTTTTCATTCAGAACAACAATATAGGAATCAAATGCAATAAAAAGCAGTTGCTGAAGCATATTCTGAAATATGACCTGGGTTGAAGGAACAACTGTCGCACTTTGCACACAATTCAGAAGGGCATTTGAGTTATTGCTGTCACCAGAAGTTGTATTTTAATCACTACAAAACATGATATGCCCAAGACAACCATGCAAGAGCCGCACAACAGTCAGTAATTTTCCTCAGGTCATGTCAGGCAAAAAGTACCATAGTTCCTTTTCTCCCTACCTGATTTGATGCCGTGCACTTGGAAAGCCGTCGTCTGGCCTTTCTGACCCCGTGACATATTGCATCAGTCTCCTGGTTCCTACAAGTTCATATTTAAAGAGCTTCTGTTCACTTATGTCTGCCTGGTAAAAGATCTCTTGTGTTGTTTTTCTCCCCAGCCCCTTCAAGAGCAATAAACATTCTGCTAAGGAAAGTCTTTAGCATCAATCAGATTTCAGCGCTGATTAGAGGGGAGGTACTCTGTCTGCATTTGAAATGGGCCTCTTTCGGCTGTTTTTGCTTCTAAAATTAGCGGGGCCATTTCCCGAGAGAAGCCTGGGGATAGGCGCAGACAGCCCTGGCCAGCACGGGAGCGGTGTCGGAAAGCACAGGCAGCGAGCTGCAGAGCTGCTCGGAGCGGCCGAGAAAGCCGGCAAGCTGCTGTGCCCTCGGCTGCCAGCGGGGCCATGGAGAGCCCTGGCTGCCAAACCCGACCTGCAGGTCACCGTCTCAACCGGTGTTGAGTGTCGGAGGCATCGAGGGAAGGCCTGAAACTGCAGCCTCGGACAAAACGGCGCTCAGCCCCAGCGCCTGCAGAGCCAAGGCTGTTATTCTTTGTGCCTGGCCTTGCCTTCCCCTTGGTTTGCTGCTGGGCAGTCACAACGCCGCTTCTGCCAGCACCAAGGTCCGCATTTCCCCGAGGTGCCGTGGGTGCAATACTGCAGAAAGGCAAAAGTAGAAATTCCTAAAAATGTTTCCTGCCCTCATGCACAAAAAGATGCTCTACCTGATTTTCCAGGAGCTGTTGAATTCAGCCAATTTACTCAGTTCTGTGAAATTCAGTAGCGTAAGTTTTGAACGAGAGGACAAAAGTTCCAATACCCACATTGTACCTAATGAATGTATCTATGTCAGAATCTGTGCAGGCTTTATTTATACAGGATTACATCCTGACAGTAGGACAAAGATAAAAATATGTTACAGTTACTTTTGCAAGACACATACATCTCTCTTTGCTGGGGTTTGCTTTCTCCCACGAGCCAGCCCCTCTTATGAAACAGGAGACAAACATTTGTTTCAAGTCATAGTGCTGTGAGTCGCATGCAAGGGATTTAACAGAAAACATTCCCTTTTAAAATAAAGAACTGGAAAAACATGTCCTGTTATGGACAACTCTGGAACGGTGGGCTGAGCATGGATATTTAGATTAAATGCATTTTTTGACAACAACTCAGAAGAAGAAGCGTAAGACACTGACTGCTTTTGAGGTTCTGCTCTGGCAGTACTTACCAAAAGTAATCAAGTTGTAACAAGAATGGGAGGTATACCTATAATAAGCATATAGATTTTTTTATCTAACATGTACTGTATAAACAGAGAAGATCTTCAGTAACTGAATGAAGGCAGCATTTAAAAAAAAAAAAAAGAGGCACCGCCTGGGTTTCCCGGGAACCAATACTATAAATCCTGGGCATCCCTTTGAAGTAGGGTAACTTGGCAATACTGTGGAGGAGCACCTTCAGGTTTTTAGACAAAGTTTGGGATGAAAGAAAGAGGGTGGAGATCACTTGCTCTTTTGTTTCTTTCATCTTTCTGACACAATAATTTAAAGATTTGAATTTAACTTTCAGGATTTTTTTTTTTATAGATCAAAATTAAGATTAGAAAGAGAGGAGGGAGCATCCCTTTGCAGCTTTATGTACCTGAGATTTGCTTTAGACAAACTAATGTTTACATGCAAGCACATGTAACAGTCAAAACTGGTTTTAAAGAAAAAAAATTTTAAAAAATTACTCACACCTACATATACAATAGGAATATTCCCACTCCTATATTTCACTTATTCAATAGTAATATGCGATGCTAATATTCATACCAGAACTGCTTCTGCTCTTGTTCTGTCTGAATTTGTTGACCCAAAATGGCAATGAGAGGAAACAAAAATGAATAACAAAAGGTAAAATTTTGCTTTCAGGAGCTTCATTAGATTTTATTCCCACAATTACATAAACACATGGGAACTAGTGCTGCTGCAGACTGATTTCACATCACTGAGTGCAGAGGGGATAAACTCATTGGTGCCATCTGAGATTTTTGCACTCTGTTGTTAACTTCTTTTGCTAAATTTATACCACATCTTTTGTGCCATTTCTATTAGGCCTTAATGGGAGCCTTTCAGAGGCTCCACTGCACTATCATCTAGAAAGGACTCCTTTTGAATGTACCTATTCAAATTAAACTTTACAAAATAGAATTTTCCAGTCTTTTCAGAAAGTGGCTAACTGATATTTCCAAATTAAAATGTATCATGGGTTCATAACTCAGGTAATTTTTTTCCTGCTGAAGTGAAATAAAAACTGGAAGTTGTCATAACAGCTTTTTTGGCAGATGCACTAAGGATTGAGTGAGCTGAACCCTCCACTTCAGCAACAACAACCATAACTCAAGCACTCACAGCTAAGCTCCATTTCCAGTTACTCAAGAGCTCTAGGGCAGATGCTAGTTTGAAGCCTGTGAATGGCATTTGAAACCTTTTTATTTCTCCATATCCAAAGCTAAACTTTGCAAAAGGAATGTTATTTTGGACAGAAAAAAATGAAACGCCATGTGAGCTATGCATACCAATGCAAATAGGATTATTGCACTTGAAATGTCACTAAAAGACATTATTCTGTTCAAAACAGCTGTGGAATAATGAAAGTTCTTGGTGTTTGTTGGATATACAGGTGTTCAAACCCAGTATGGATGTGGCAATGCAGTGGCTGACAAGCAATAACACTTTTCTGTGGCAATGGATATCTTATCTTGCCATGAGACTTTTTTCCTTTCCTTTTTTTTTTTTTTGGTGGGAGGAGAACATTTAATAAATTATAACATATCAAAACCATATCAATGTTTATGTAGTATCTTAAATGAAAATTAAAGGTTGATGAGTAAAAAAATTATTTCATCAAAGAGCTCACCAAGATACTGATATTGACAATTATAGGCCAGATTTATTTTATCTATGTAAATACACTGACATAACTATTCAAGAACATAAAATGCAATGTCTGCTCATGAAGGTCATAAATAATCAACAAAATAAAGATTTAAAAAGAGAAAATTGCATTTAAAATCCCAAAGAAAACCACAAAAAGATTAGTTGCAGGTCTTGAGGCAAAAATGGGATACTGCTACAGGGTTTTTTTTTTTTTTCCCAATCCTGTTAAGGATTTAGATAGTATTTTAACTGTGGGCATGACTGCTCTCTTTAATAATTTGTAGGTGTCAAGGACTTGTAGAAAGAAAAAGATGCAAGCCAAGTGGATCTTAAGACAATTGATGCAACTGAACATGACCACAAACATCCTTACTTAATGCATTTCCAAAAATAAAAGAGTTATTTCAGTCTAATTGAGTTAATATTAACTTCTAGGAGCTTGCAATTAATTTAATGTACTCTCTAAATCACTGCATATAAGACTTCTCTACACCAGAAGGACTTTAGCCAGCAAATTCCTTATTATGATTTGCTCGAATTGCAATTAAAGATTTTTTTTTTCCTCTGTGTACTTAAAGCCAAACCTTGTTATGCTCTGTAAACTAGAAAGCAATTATAAACAGCACTCAGCCTCTTCTAGCCTAGAACAGGCAAATCCTACATGCTACAGCAGTGCTTTGTGGAGACTGGGTGCAAAAACATCAAGCAGGGACTGACTGGCAGCTGAATGTAGTCCTTGTCTCACCCACATCCAGTCCTCTGTGTGCTCTGGTTCTCCCCGCTGCTGTCAGTACAGAGATACAGGTCCAAAAGCAGCACGTTGTGTAAAATACGCGTCACCAGAGAAGATAGCCAAAATGGCTGAGGGCAGTGATTTTCAGAGAAGCTCATGGCATCCAACTCCATTAATGAATCTGAGCGTTTAGGTCTGTATCTTTTGGACAGGTGTCTCCAAACTCCAGTGGAATGTTCACTTTTACAACACTGAGGGGGAACTTAGTGTCCAAAACACATCTAGAAGACGGCAGCTCCTACTAGTGGTCTGTAACCAACCCCAGTGTGGTATCACAAAGGGTGACATTGTGTGCAGTGTCCATAGCACACCTGATGAGCACGATCCCATCACTTCCTCTCCAAACAAGAACAGGATTAACACTTTTCTTTTAAAGATGTGCAGAGGAAGAGAGCAGTGATGGTGCTTACCTGCTCCATAACCTCCTCATGGTTAAGGGATTCTCTAAGGAAGAAAGCAAAAAGCCTCTCCTTTTTCCACAGTAATTGGGTGTGGCATAACAGGAGGGGCAGATGTACCTTCATCTAGATAAAGGCAGAAAATAACAGCACAATAAAAACCCAGAAATACTGTCCACCCTGTAAGTAGCAAAGTGCTTTCTACAGCAATTTCTGCTGGCTCCAGTTTCTGCATTTTCTCTCCAATTAACCACAATAAATTACAGTTACAGTGTAGCCAGCTTAGAATATGCAGGTACAGCCTGAAAACATGAACAGCAAACAGCAAGAGAGGATCCAATGCTATCAGCTCTGTTTTCTCATAGTTTAGGACAAAATATTCATTGAGGTTAGGGTGTTCTGAAGGCACTTACAAACCAGAAGTGGCTCCACTGCAGGAGCATATCCAGACCCGGGGCGCCCCCTTCCTGGCTGGCTGAGGCAGAAAGGAAAAGTCTTCTCTCTGCAGGGAGCTCACCCTCCCAGGCTCTTGGCATGCCCAGTTCTACATGCCATCCAAGAAACGGGCTCCTCAAGGTTTTTAAACTTACTGCATGTTTTACCCTCTAAGAAAAAAAAATACAAAAGCATACTTTAGGACTGGATTAATTAATTAGTCCTTCATGCAAAGCAGATTAGTCTAATATTTTTGTAATTTTGAAGTAGTCTTTGCACCTGTAAATATTACTCAACAGTTTTTCTTCAACCTCTTTCTATTGGGAACTCATAAAATTGATATATTCTGCTTGGCCATACTCCAAGAGAAAAAAAAGGTCAGGAAAGCAATGAGAAGAGAAACAAAGAATAAAGGCAAGTTTAGATAAATATGAGAAATGGGAACAGTACATAGAAGGTTTTTTATTAGTTCAATAGATAGTTTAGCAGAAAAATTGTGACCTCAAACATTGAGTGCTTACAGTAAAATATAAAACCTCTTCTAAATGATGGATTAAGAACAGTATGAACTGAAGCCCAGACTAAATTAAACATCTCACTTTTAATTCATCACTGTCTCAGAGCTGTTCTGAACTAAGTTTTACTTACAGTGTGAAAGAAAATGCTGAAGGTATTTCTCACCTTCTGCAGTTAAGACACCAGGATCTCAAGTTTGAAAACTATTTAGAAATACAGTGAGTAATTACTCAGAGACGGGATCTAATAAGAACATAAATTATATACACGCATTAATTATATATCTATAATTAATTATTATATCTATAATATATATTATATAATTCTATATATGATATTAAAATAGAGCCTTTCTACATGTCTACATGAGTTGTTTATGTAAGAAATCTGACTTTAGTAGCACTGTTCACATGCACAGACTTTCAGAACTAAGAATGAGTCAAACTCTAGGAAAAAAGTATTCTTCATACACTAAAGTTTCAAATGACAACATCAAAAACACTCATGAAGCTCTTAAGCTCCAGTGTCGATCAGGACATCATCACAATTCAAAACCTCCTCACACGTATGTGAGACTTCAGTCCAAAACTAATTGAAGCTATAAAACATAACCAATTAACATGGCTCATCTTTTAAAAATGTTAGTCCACATGAATTTTTCTCACCAGTGTAGGTGCTGATGCATCTGACATACTGTTTGATTTTTCTACTAACTATTTTTGGTTTTGGGGAGGAAATAATACATGAATGTATGACTTCAACATTATTTTCTATGGACAAAGCAAGTCTTTGTATCAGAACACAGATCTGGACTTTGGCTTCATCACAGTGAAGATCACTGTCTTTAGAGTCAGCCTTTTGCCATATAGCAGGGGATTATATTTACCAAGATATGAGCACTGTAAATTCAGGCTGCCTGGAAGAGAACCCAGAGCATACAATGTACCCACTGTGTCTGCTGTGAGTGCAGTCATTACCTTTTTACAGCAGTTGAGAACTATAAACTTTATTTCCTGCACATTGGGTTTGTGCATGCAATAAACCATGCAGCAGACAGAAGTCACTGAATTTAGCTCTGCAGAGAAAGGCAAGCACACAAAGAAACTGGGTTCTTCACTTCTACTGCTCTCACATCCAACCAAGGCATGTTTTCAAGTGTTTCTTCCATCTTCACTACAAACTTTCCAATTCCTGCCCCAGATTTTTGAGAATGAAAGTCTCAGGACATTTTCTTGGGCAGGACTATCTAACTTGCGTATCTCTTGCATATCTCGTATATCTGGGCATGCTCATTTGTTTTGGATAGAACTATGGCAGAATGTACAATGCAATGATCTTGATGCAAATACTGCAAGAATATTGCTTCAGTAGAGTTCCATCTAGCATGAAAAACAAGTAGCTCTAGCACTACATAAATTCTTTCCCCCTCTACTGGATTTTAAGACCCTTCCACTTCTGCAGAAGATGCCAAGCAGTTGTCTGTGTGATAGAAAAGGCCACTTCTCTTCTTTTTCCAGTCTGAGTACTCTTTGTTCATTCTGAGCTCCATTTTTCAGCTCTTTGTTTTCAGTTTTTCATAAACTCTTCAAGCAGTTTTGATTCCAGCATCATCCTATATCCAAGCATTGCCAACTTCTCCTCAAGACAGGAGAGCATCCAATTCCTGCGGAGCATTAAAGCCCTTCCGAAGACACCTGGCTTCCTCTGGGGTGGTCACAACTTTCACCATTTTTGGTGTCCTGAGTCTGTGGCAGGCTCTGGGCACACTTAGTCAGACTTCTGCAAAGCAACCCAGATGATGCTGTTAACGGGGTTTTGGTGGCTTCAAACTGTTAGCAGATGGCACAGCATGCAGCTTGCAGTGATTCATGAAACCAGAGAGGGGAACAATCTACTGCAGTGTCTCATCCTGCTTCAAAGCACTGAACCAAAACTCCAGCTGCATGGAATTTGGATACTGCTGCATCATTTCCAGGGAAAACAACAATGTCCTCTCCCCCCTTCCCTAAACATGGTTAGGGCCAGGCCGCCAAAGCCAACCACAGATTACATTGTCCTATACCGAATCAAAAACATTTCTTAAAAGGTCAGCCAAACATTCTCCTCTGGCTTTGACTTTTTTATTCCTATTTTACTGTAAAATTCCATATTTATAAAATAGTTCATAAACACAACATAAAACATCACTGGCAGTTCATGTCCCATTTCGTAAATTACAAAGAAAGAAAAACATGGAATTAGGATTTCCCACCTATTGAAGGGGTTTGAACATGTTAAGGAGAGACACAAAGAAGGGATATCTAACATACTGCTATCATCAAAATATTAGAAACTTGATTTGAATGGCTTTCTATTGGGACAGAGCCTTTATAAAAGTCGCTGAGGATTCCTTTCATGCTAAAGATAAATTACTGTCAGATGGAGCTGAATCTTGAAAACTTCAAGCCAACCATTAAAAGAGAATTGGGAGGGGAGAGTCAGGGTGGGGAGAAGGGGGAATGTTTCCTTTGGGCATGGAACCCACACACAGTATTTCCCCCTCTTCATTTGTCATGTTATTTTCCACATTTGTTGTGCAATAACCTCAATTATCATGTGTGCAAACACAATTTGAATGTATGTAGTGAAAGGATCTCAAAGTGAAAATATATCCTTCTTAAGATAAAGTACAACACAAAGGCTGAATTCTACACTCAAACTTTGATTTCTTCTTCTGAATTGCAAGATTAAGTTTTCAAATAACTTTGGTTATTAAGGTTGCATGTGTGTAATACATTTCTTATCCAGAATGCTTCCTATGATCATAAAACTTATGAGATGGAAAAGGAAGAATGTGTCACACTACGAGGAAAGTGAAATTCAGTTCCTTGCTTTATAGCTTTCCATTAAACTGCTCTGGATTATTTCATTCAGTATTCTTCCTTGCTTTAATTGATCAAACTTGTGGATGATATTTATGGTATCTGGAGTATTAAACTGTCACTCTGACAAGGAATTTCTAATTAAATTCTTATGAGAACTTTCACAAACAACTGCAATACCTTCAGTTAAGCAACTACTGAGCGGATTCCAATCTCGTTACTTTTATTGGACATCTCTACCCTTTTTTTGCAATGTGAGAAAGATCATTTTATGTTCGATCAATGATCTATTATGAGTCACAAGAGGTCAGTTAGGTTTAATGGAAGAGGAATGAAATGATTTCTGTTGCACATTCCGGCCCAAAGAAAGTCATGCCTTGATTCTCAAACACTAAAAAAATGTTGTTGCAGGGTTTTTTGTTTTTCCCACAATTTAGTAGACAGCAGCTGCCTTGTATCTTAAAGTTCAGCTTTTTTGTATGCTGCCAGATAAAGTGACTTCA